>MU150246.1:3148-81532 GCA_015584075.1 Collybia nuda
CCACAGGCAATCCCCTCAGCCTTTAATAAAACCAATGCCCCAAGTGTAGAACAAAGGATGATTGAACTAAGAAAAGCACGAGAGGAAGCAATCGCAGCACATGATCTCGCCAGAAGAAAGGTAGCAGAACAAACCACACAAGGATTCACCCCTTTCAAAGAAGGAGAGAAGGTTTGGCTGGAGGGAACTAACCTTTGAATCCCATATCAATCACGGAAGCTAGCACCTAAACGAGAAGGACCGTTTGTCATCCAGAAGGTACTAGGCCCAGTCACCTATCATCTGAAACTCCCCACACAATGGAAGATCCACCCCGTGTTCCACGCTTCCTTACTCACACGATATGTGGAAACTGACACCCATGGACCTAACTACCCGGAACCACCGCCTGACCTTGTCAACCAACAAGAAGAGTTCAAAGTTGAAGGTATCATCAGTCATCGGCCCAGAGGCCGAGGCTTCCAATATCTCATAAAATGGAAAGATTATTCACCCGCTCACAATACATGGGAACCTGAAAGCAACTTAAAAGCAGCCCCCCAAATCCTTCAAACTTACAAGAAGCGACATCGCCTCTAAACACTGTCAGAAATCCACACTTTCCAATCCCACATCTTTTACACCATGAATCCTTCCATCACCAACATCCCACTTAACATCCAGATCACCACCACCCGTAGCACCATTAGCACCCCGATCGCCAGTTTAACCACACCTGCAGAAAGACTCAAGTATATCCGAAAAGTCCATGCCCAGAACCAATTTAAAAACTGGCATGCACAAGAAGAATACTGCAAGAAGATACACGAGCTGTGGGACCAACCACCATACATTGGAGAGATCGAGACCTATGAGAGACTTGTGGATCTACAAGATCAGATCCACAAGCAAGCTCAAATAATTGACGAGCTCATCAACAAAACTGCCGGCATGCTTTCGCGGACTCCACAGTTTGAAATTTTAGAAATTATCATCATTGCAGAACAGACCCACGTCCGCTTACCAACATCAACCCCATCAGAACTCAGCAAGACGAGCGAAGAACAACAGAACAAAAACAGAGTGCACTGGGCAGAACCCGGAGCAACGGAGCACGCCGCCATGAATGACCCGCACATCCCCAGTCCCACACCCCTGAATCGCCTGAAACCATAGTCGCTCAATCACCACAACCACCATCGTCCCCGATCTACACCCCATCCCCACTGCCTCCACATTTAATAGTCAATGATCTGTCCCCCACAATCTCCTCACCATCATCACTACCACACACCTCATCCGAATCTACATGACCCCCTTCTACTAGCAAACGCGATCCCGCTACACAACAGGTTATGAACGAACTAAAAGGTAGACGGGCTCGTCGAATGAAGAAGAGAGAACAGAAAAAGCGGGCCACTACCGTTGTACTAAACCCCCTTAATCACGCCGGGACCTTGCGAAACCCCATCGACATCGACAACCTCCGCTGTGACTGGTGCTCTAGGACAGGACACGAGAAACCAAACTGCCCACAGTACACCTGCAACGATTGCCAACGGACGAGCCCCAGACATCTAGAAGGACATTGTTGACCTACGGCCAGTTTATCAACTGGAAATGGGGAGCTCGCCTGGTCCAGCCGTCCTGGAACGTCAACATCGCACAAAACACACCTCCGCCACCAAATGGACAACGCATGCCAGCAGGAGATAAAGACACCGGACAGGATTTCTATGATGATTACAACAACTACCTCTTTGGAGAAGAGGGCAACCACAACATGGACAGAGAGTAGCTTTCGAAGCTGGGACGCTTCGAAGATAGAAGGGGGGTAATGTTACAGTTTCTCCCTTCGGACTATACCTTTTCCTTATCTTCCCATCTTTACTTACTATCATATCTCGCATAGTCCAATCTTTGGACTATCTCTTCTTCCCATATCCCTTTACCCTCCATTCCATTCCCACCAATCCTATTATTACATTTACCTTTCACACTATTACTCAGTGCACCATTTATAACTACCAATAGTACTTATCCCTCTCAGAAGCATTACTCATCATGCTTCTTTTATACTTATATATATACCATGCAATGTAGTAGATAGTCCTCAGCTTGACCTAGCTGAATATACCTTATTCTCTACAACTCAACACTCAGCTCAATCCTACTTGCCTTAGAAGGGGGTAGTGCATCTCAGATCTAGAAGACAGACTTGTCCTTTATATCAGGAAGTCTATAGACGTCAGACTTATCGTCGACGGTCTTATCGAACCAATTGATTAGGTCTTGATCTAGAGGATAAGACCCAACAGCCATAACAAAAGGTCAAGCTGACAAAACCCGTCAACCTATCTATGTTACGGCTGTTAGGTCTTATCCTCTAGATCAGGATCTAATCAATCAGTTCGATGAGACCGTCGACGATAAGTCTGACGTCTATAGACTTCCTGATATAAAGGACAAGTCTGTCTTCTAGATCTGAGATGCACTACCCCCTTCTAAGGCAAGTAGGATTGAGCTGAGTGTCGAGTTGTAGAGAATAAGGTATATTCAGCTAGGTCAAGCTGAGGACTATCTACTACATTGTATGGTATATATATAAGTTATAAAAGAAGCATGATGAGTAATGCTTCTGAGAGGGATAAGCACTATTGGTAGTTATAAATGGTGCACTGAGTAATAGTGTGAAAGGTAGATGTAATAATAGGATTGGTGGGAATGGAATGGAGGGCGAGAAGATGTAGGGGAAAGAGATAGTCCGAAGGTTAGATAGTATAAGATAAGATAAGATAAAGAAAGGAAAAGAGAAACCGTAACAGAATAGCCTTACCAATGGCACCAAGATTGTCCTGGAGGTCCAG
The DNA here is from genome assembly GCA_015584075.1 of Collybia nuda. Lineage (NCBI taxonomy): Eukaryota > Fungi > Basidiomycota > Agaricomycetes > Agaricales > Clitocybaceae > Collybia > Collybia nuda. The sequence goes on from MU150246.1 coordinate 5,995, forward strand.
CACCACGCCAAGCTCCTCCCCCAACCGGACTGGAGCACCCAAATTGAATATTGGAAGTCTTCTACAAATGGCATTGAACAATTACTTATGTGAATGGATTGACAATTGTGCAGCCTGTTGTAATTCCCATTGCTCTTGTAGAGTCTCCAGAGATACGCCGCATTCATCGAGAACCTTCTGGGCCTTCTTCCCTTGGCCATTGACTCCTTTCTTGAGGCGGCATTGAAGCCAACCACCAAGGTCAGCCCAGAGCTCTTTGCCGATAGATGCCATATGTCGATCAAGGAGCCAGATGCGCCGTGCTCTCTTTCTAAGATGTTAACTATGCTCAAAAGGTAATGGATGAACATACTGCTGAAACTCACATGATACCTATGAGTTTACAACACTGGGACCATAATCATTCAATGCCTTCACCATCTGTGAGGCCCAACCCAACTTGTATTTGTGGATTATAGACAAGCTGACATGCCCATTGGTGGGCATACACATGCATGGCACTGGTGGCAAACGTGAGGCGGTTCAGGATATCATTGTGTAGAATTGGGTACTGAGCAGGACATCAGGTGACATTGCTATTGTTAGTGTATTGAATGCATACCTGCTGTAAGCTGCGGTCCAAGATGCAACCAATGTCATACAAAATGCCAACCATTGCTTGGCAAGGCAGGAGTGTAAATAAATGTTCAATCAGGGCGATACTGTATTTTTGTTGCTCTCCAGGCGTATCAATGTTGGCTAAGAATAATGGGATGTCATGTCGACATACGAGTGCCATAATACCGCTGTCGTCAAACTTATCCATGTTGGTTTTGCTTTTGGAGCCTGAGCCTGCAGTGTGTGACGATTTGCAGCCATCAATGGCTTCCATGGGGACTCTGGACTGGTGTCGTCTTGGTGGCCTTCGCCGGAGCTCCTCTATTCGTTCACCAACCGTGTCAACCTGCTGTTTGGACAGGAAATACTCAGGCTGGTAGAACGTGGGACAGTCACCTGCTGATGTTATATGTTGAGGGTTAAAGTTGCTGTCTGGTCCTACGTGTATGTTGCCTCCTCTATACAGATGTTGAATTTGAGTGGCCTTCTTGGAAGGCTGCATTTACTTACCTGTTGAATGACCGCCCAAACCATGCACCTCCGAAGCATGCTGGGCACCGCTCAACAAGAATACGTGCACACTCTCCCCGTGTGAGGCCAGAGGAACTTTTGGAAGGTGGAAAGGGACCTTTGGGGGGTGAAAGATCAGTTGTCGTGGTTGGACTCAAAGCGGGCGGCAATAATGAAGCTGTTGGTATGGCGGTGTCTGGTAAACAGTTATATCTTTGGACTTGTGCATTGGCTGATAAGATGGATGCTTCCATGCGCTTTTCCAGATGGGTCCAAAGGTGGTCATACCATTGTACGGCATACCCAAGACCATGGCGAAACACATCTGGCATTGGCTCACCCTGTCAGGGGTTCAATGGGATAATACAACCGCACAGCAACAGTCTCGTATCTTGTCATTTACTGGAACAAACCCCCTTCTCTTGTAGAAGGTATTGAGGGCACCTGCAAGGGCGTTTATGGCATCACAAGAACATTCAAAAAGTGCTGTGTAGAAGTCCAGGAGAAAAATGGAGACAGCCATGCGGGGAGATGTAGGTGCTGTTGGAAAGAGGCCATTTTTGACAAGGACGTTGAGGGTGTCTTGACATTTACATGATATTATATCGATTTTTTGGAAGTCTGCAGAACAGTTAGTCAAGGATTTTGGCCCATGGTCTTTGGGAACCCCAAACTCACGATTCTGGAAAAGACATATGATTTTGCTGGACTTGCGTGGGCAATCAGCCTTGCAACAGGTTGTTTGTAAGGAGTTTGGGGATTCCACAATGCATCCGATTGATGCTGAAACAAACTCCAGTAGTGCATCCACTAGTTGAGGAAGTACACCCTGCCATCTTTTGTATAAACTTATGCCGGCGCTATCCAGGAGCATACAACATGCCCGTGGAGTTGGCTCTTCATTGCTGGTAGGGGCTTCTTGGAATGGCGGTGTGTCAGGCGGCGCGGACAGTAAGCTTTCACTGATGTTGGGAAGGTGGAACTTGAGTGGCCGAATGTCTTCATCACCTAATAACACATCCAATTCGGTGTGAAGTCTCTGGCGTTTTGCAGCCTGACCAAGGGGCTTGACGTGTTGTTGCTTCTGTGGTATTGTGTGGTGTTTGATGGGACTTGTAAAAACCTGACCTAGACCATGTGTGGCGCGTTGTTGCCCATGTGTCGGCAATTTAGGCGGCATGGTAAAGGTAAATTGACAGAGATTTCGGAGATCAGTGAAAATATTGATCCGTCAATAAACTCCCAAACATATACTTTGGTCTTCCCACCCTACTTGCCCTTTGCTTGGGCCTTCCACCTGAAGGGGGCCACGAAGGGGGCAGCCCGATCGGGATCGCGGCAATTCCGAATAGGGAATAGAACATATCAATGGGTACAGAAGGTACCCCCTCAAGGCCTGTTTTAATAGCCCATAAATGGGCCTTGAGGCCCTGGGAAGCTCCTGTCTAAGGTGGGCCAACCCAGGCCCAAAGTAGTTAGAAATCATTCATTTCCTCTCAAATGGCCAAATCCACATTGAAAGTTGATAAAATCAAGATTTTGGATTACCTTTTTTACTGACTTTTGTGTGACTTTTCGTTGGCTTTGTTAAATTCTTGGACTAAACACTGACTAAGTGTTTTGTTGATGCTCCACATGGCAAGGCTTCGGCAGACAGGCTACCAAACCTAAGCCAATGTAGGGGGAGTATCCATGTTGATATGGTCCTCAGTGGTTGGTATAAGGGAGTACATTTTCATACTGATATTGCAGTCATGAAATTCCTTCTGTGAAAAATCAAGTAGTAATTGGATGCATTGCTAAACATGTCCAAATGCAAATGAGGGGTGTCTGGTCAATAATGCTGGTGAAAAAAAAGTGTGACAATGTGACTTTGCTAGCCTGCTGAAACCTTGCCATGTGGGCATCAGCAAAGCACATGAGTGCCATGCGAGCAGATCAATGTGCCCAATTCTACAATTGACCACCTCTTGTGAACAGCACTATCTAAAGCATACACTGCCATAGTGCAAGAGGTGGACAATTTCTGGATCTCACACACAAGTCAAGTCACATGGAAGCTTCAATGGAGTTTACCATGATAGACAGGTGATAGATAGTCTTTGTTAGGGTGACCCTAAGTCAGAGCACACACAATCACAAGTTGGCCAACTTCCAGCTGGTAGGGGAGATCCTGAGTCTATTGCCTATGATCCATGTCTAAACTACTCACCTGGTAGGGAGATCCTGAGAGATCAATCTGAGGATTCCCTACCAAGGTGGGGCCACTATATACCTAGTTCTACACAATGCCAGTATGTACTCCTATTGTTGCCACATCACTCAGGGTCGCACAATAGGTTAGTTGATACAATAGATATGGTTGCATAGTAATCATACATGATTTTGACAAGTGTGGCGCATATTGGATGATGTCTGGGTTTTTGATGTGCAATCTTCAATACAAGGCATAGGCTTTGTCTGGCAGCTCTGATTTGCAATCTGTGACTTCAATTTGTGATCTTTGGCATAGGTGGCTTGTACAACAATTTACAATTGCAATATTGTCTTGCAATTACAATCTCTGATCTGCAATTACAATGTTGAAGTGTGATGTCAAAAATGGGTGTTCCCCTTACAGTCTTACCATCTTAGGCAAGTATGATGTACATCAAATGTACATCACACTAATGCCCATCACCCTGACAAAAGTTATAGTACATATTTACAAGTCATTTAACAAAATATATCCTGAGTATTACATCACAAAAATGTGGAGGTGCCAGTTTGACCAGGCAGAGTTGACCAGTGTTTCCCATGTTCCTGCACTTTTACCAAGCAATAAATCTATATAAAACTTAGTGAAATACTGGTTTATAATTGCAAAATTTCAGGAATGAAAATAAGCAGCTAAAACAATGCACACCAAATAATAACAGCTTCAAATTACTGACAAATACCTTATATGATGGCTATCATTGCTACCAGAGCTTGCAAACCTTCTGAAGACCTAATAACTGTATAAAAACACTTAACAGTATTTTGAGTACTTTATATGGGTAGTATAATCTACTGGAGAGGACTGACAATATAAACCCCAACAATACTACAAGAGCATGTGAGGCTTTGAGGAATCTAATAAATATATGACAATATCTATATTACTATGGCATATCCTATTTAATTTAACCAAGCAAATCCCCATCATCACCAATATCAGAGTCATCACCTAAATTTTCATTTTCATGGTCTTCCATTCCATCAAAAATATCAAAATCTTCTCCCTCTAACTCAGGCTCATCTTCACCCAAAAAACCCTCTTCTGTACCTTCAACATCTGGCTGAGCATTTCCTACACTCTCCATAGCCCCCATCATTGTCCCCAACTGTAACTGGCCTTCAGACAGACTTAGAAAATCTTCCATGAAATTAGGAGACAGTGGGTTGTCTAGATGTTCTTCTTGTGGGCCCTCCCAAGAATACTTGTGACCAATACCTAATCCCCAGTAATATCTCATCAGCATCATGGGCAAGTCTAGAGAACCCTGTACCATTGAAGTGATGTTTTCCCTTGTTGAACCTAGGAATGATATGGCAGCCTCGCAGAACATCAGCAGGATCAACAAATCCAAAAGCTCCCTGAGATGTGATTCATGGAAAGGAAAGCTGGTCAAGTTGCATAGCACTCCCCCCATCCTGGTAATCATACCACCTCACCCACAAAAAATCCATTCTGCTAGGGGTGTATTTGACCATCCCAGAGCCCACATAAATGACATTTGCATGATAAATCCCAAGAACCCTGGCATACACAAAGGGATGGTGTGGTGGTTCTGATGGAATTGTTTGTAATCCTCTTATTGTGGTCTCAACAGGTTGATCCCCAGAGAGTGGCATGATATTGCATCAAGATGTTCCTGGGTTTGTCACATCTTATTCCCAACATACATCATATGTTGTATAATTGATTTGAATAATCTTGTGACTATACATCTAATCACTCTTCAAAAAGGGCATTTCATTGCAGCTGTCATGTATATTGGAGGCCCCTGATTCAGGCTGTATTCCTAGAGACTGTTGTATTCTTGAAAGTAAGTGGCTTTTGAGCATTGGCAAAAAATTCACTCATTCTTTTGAATAAATGAAACAATATGTTCTGGATTGTTTTGTGTTTTGTCAATGTGATACTAAACATTTGTATCACCTATTGGGGTATCAAAGTTTTCCGAAATTTCAGCCTGTGACTCCCCATTAGAGTGAGGATAAAGGGCCAGGTGTTGTTAAATCTTTTGAATTTGTGCTTGACAATGCTCAATCTGGGACATTTATTGAATGAAAGATTTTCGGCTTGTTCTCATATACCATTTTTTTTTGGCATCTGGTGCTCTAGTTCACCCTAGAGATGATAGTATCTTTAAGTGAAATTCCCCTTAAAAGCATCAAAATAAGTCACCCGCTCAGTAGAATATGTATCCGTTGTCCCATATCTTCGAATAAATTCTGTATTGAATGCATCACATTACATAGAGGGGTATGAAGGACCAAAGGTAAGTTAAAAAGTTTGGGTGCGGATTTTGGGCGCATGCTAGAACTGGGCTCATGGTGTAAGGCATGCGTCGGTTGCTGAATCCACGATATTTTATATTGACCTTCACAAAAAAGCCATAGATTCTTGAGCCAAGAGCATATAAATTTGTAGTTGCAGAGTTTGTTTCGTCTGTACGTCAGAGACCGAGGGGACTTCGAAAATGAGTGTTGCTATTTCAAGATTCGTGCGACATTGACCTTGCTACGCACAAACACCCTTCCAGACAGTGCGCATGTCAGCACAAAAATATCGGGCTGTAACATCAAAAATTTCCCCGTTACTGTAACTTAACACGAAACTAGAAGGTTAAATCGAGCACGCCGGCCCACTCCGTAGTCGAAAGTGACCTACCTGTTGTTACTCGACATAAAGGTGATCGTAGTCTGACGAAGGGAGGAGTTATATTTCGAGGTGATGCCGATGCAAGTCACTTCAATACTTATACCTAGCAGTCCGCCTTGATCCTAGAGATGCCACAATGCAACAAGTTGTCAAGTTTTACAAAAAGCCTTCGGTAAGCACGCATACAAGAGCAATCTAGATGAGGAAACTGGAAATTGGAATGGGAGAATGATAGATTGGTGACAACCGCGAGGGGTGATGAAAATGCACGTGATCTGTCGTAGCGTCGCGCGACATGGGGCGTCCGCATTCGCAACACCAAGTCCAACAGATAATCACTTTCTGTCATTATTGAAAGTTGGGGGTCGAATCAAGTAACGCTTAGACAGCATTCCACGTAAACCGTGGTGAGGTACGAGGAATGGCATACAGGTGGGGTTTTTGAACACTTTAATTGAAAGGTGGGATAAACATCGCATCACGCCTTGAGTAGGCCGAACTGCTCAGTTATGGGTTGATGAGTAGAATGTATACGACAGAGTACAGTAGACTTGACTTGATTCACTTGGATTATTTTTGTGTCAGATAATTCAATTGAGTCTGTCATTTACGATTTGTTTTGGTTCCCCTCTTGTATTAGGTCCGCCGATAATAGAAAGCCTTCGCCTGTTTTTTTTTTTTGGGTCCGAACGATATTATAGAAGCGTATCCAGATGAGAGGCCCATGGGAGGTGCGATAGGAGATTTCAAGGCCGGAAAACGCCCTGGCTCCAACGTTGTGACACGGGACAACGTCAGGAGTAAGTGGTAAGCCGGTATCTGTCAGTAAATTCCAGTATATGTAGTGTTTGAAGCACGCTCACTGCGTCAGGTGGTATTGAACCGTCACCACAGTGTGCCAATTCTATACGTGAATCCCGGAGATCTTTCCGTACAACTCAACATCTTGACCGTCCCGACTCCACGCTACCCCATGCAGAGTGTTATTTTTGACAGCGGCTTCTGTGCCAGGAGAAAGTCGACAGGTGAGCAACATGTTCCAGCCACCAAGAACCAAGGTTAGTCATTGGGGGCTATGGAGGTTCCGGTTGGTAATGTGCCGTATATACCCCAGCCCAGTGTCAGTGTCGATGTCTTGATAGATAACTTCAAGGGCCCGTTGGAGCTAAGCCACTGATGCTGTCAGTGATGCTTGCCAGAGAGAAATCAAGCCATGAACCCCAAATAAATCCCCATATATAAAGGCGGTGCAAGGGTCACGAGTTAAATTAAAAACAGTATTGAAGACCGACCATCACCGTACCTTACTGTAAGTTGACCAACTTTTCACGAGATCTGATTATAGACGCTCAGATGTCTCCACAGGGCTTCACTGGAGCGATGAGTAAATACTAGAGTTAGGCATGTTCAGAGACTATCCCCGGATCGGGGTTGAGAAGGCCTCACGGGCACGCGGCACCCTGAACGTCGCCAATGGAAACGGGCGACCCGATTGAGCTTTTTCTACTCCTTACTTCCGTGAGAGCTTGAAAGCACGACTAGAGACTAAGACGCAGTCTCTGGGCCAGCCAGAGGTTTCCTGGCGGTCTCCATTTTGCATGTTAACCTCGATAACTCCTTCATATTATCGGGCACTATTAACCCTATCACTTTATTTTGTTATCTTTTTTGCCTTCATCGCGCAGGTGCAGGCAAAGCCTCGCAATATCACCCTTTCCAATGCCTCCCCTCAGATCGTATACACTCCTTTTCGCTGCAGTGCCACGGTATCCGATGACACACAACCACAGTGTCCTGGAGCCTGGTGAGTGACACAAGTTCAGCCTATCTTTTCCCGATCTAAAGCTATTGGGGATTGTCTTAGGCAACTCGTCGATCTGGGCGGCGCCACGTTCGTTTCAACTACTGGGCCGGACCCTGCAACTGAGGGGGCCAATCCCCAGATGTTTTTTCAGTTTCGAGGTGGGCACCGGTTCTAGCCTACATGCCGCATGTCACCCCTAACGAAAATCCCCTAGCATCTGCAATGTACTTTACCACATCCCCCCTTTCCAATGCAACCGCCAACATCAACATTTCAGCGAACGGTACGACCGTCGCCACTACGTTTGACTCGTCCGTAGGCAGTGTTGCAGCAGTCAGTCTGCGTGATTCTGCAATTACGACCGTGGTAATAACATTTTTTCCCGTCGACTCGTACTCCCGGCTGGACATCGGCAATTTCACCCTAACCGTGGTAGATAATCCGTACGCCCAGTCCCCCCTTCCCATTGTATTTCTTTATTAAACTCAACATCTCGACAGAGCATCTACTGTAGTTTTTCCCAGCATGACACTCCCTCCAACCGCAAGTCTTCCAACCGTCATCTCCCCATCGAACGCCCCTACCTCATCCCTGTCCCCATCTCCCAGCCCCGTACAAGGCGTATCTAACCGCGTCAAGGTTGGAGAAGCCGTCGGCATCGTCCTTGGCCTCGGTCTGGGGCTCACTGCCGTAGCAGTTGTCCTCTACATAATCTGGCGTCGCCGTCGTCTACGCGATCCCCACGAAACAGACAGTGAGGCCTCGACAACTTCATCCGACGACCGGCGCCCCGAGCCGCCCCCTCCACCGCTGCGTCGGCCGAAGAAGATCAGTGAGAAGATACGGACATGGTTCTGATTCAGGGGATTCAGGGGCTTTTGTTGCACACTATACTCTACCTATCTACTCTATCCTGCACACGCGCATTATCTACTAGTTAAATGTACTTGTACCGCTTGGATTCCCACTATCGTTATGCATCCATCGACGAGTGAGTGAATTATTGAGGGACGGCACTTGGAAAGAACGTTACGAAAACGCTTCTGATCTATCACTAAACTGCCATGAGCCTGGCTTCGTAAGTAATTCACGCGCTGACGTCGCGGTAAAAGGTTGGCTGCTTTTAGTGCCTTTCAGCCCAGAAGGTGGTCATTTTTTCAACAAAAGTTGATGATGTGATGATGTCAAGAATTCGAAGGTAATCTGGGATAAAAATAATGTGATCGTCCATCAAGTGAGCTCAAGCCTCGGGAACGCGGTCGTAATCCAGCCAAGTCACCATCCCCGCTGATTCGTTAGTATTATAACCACCGGATACTACAGCCCAATTGAGCAGGAGGCGGGTCCGACAACTTGTGGTGATGGTATGATAAGTAATGTATAAAGAGACTCTGCTGCGAGCAGAGATCAAGTAGAACAAAAGGGCACATACATACACATGCATATATCGTAGTTATAATCAACATGGCCTGTTGTAACAAGTTTAAAAAATAGAAAAGGGCTACATGTCGCGGAGAATTAAGTGCACGCGCGGGGAGGTATGTGGCAGAAAGGGTAGAAAAATAGGTCTGGTATCGTATGTACGGGGGAGTTCGGTGGTATAGGTTGAGAGGAGGTCGGATTCTAGTTGTCAGGATACGGACGGAAAAGAAGAGTTTCAGAATGATACCCAAGCCCCGAGAAAAAATATAATTTAAAGTGATGGCCTAGCGCCAGCTTGGATTTTGAAAGAAACCAAAACAAAACAAATCGCCTTAGATATCCCGTTAGATTCCGCCGTACACATCTTCATCATTGATGGCGACACTTTGACGTGATGTTCTGCCAGCAGGCACAGCAGGCGCTCCGGCGACCAAGGCGGGGGCAGGTCCTGTATTGCGGTACTCAGGATAATGTTGTTGGTGTTGTGCTTGGTACGGGTGGTATGCTTGTTGCTGGACGGCGTGGTTTCCCTCGGTGGTGTATGCGTACGATCCATAAGCCTCCGGATTGTATGTGTTCTGAGGCTTGGGCTCTGAGCTGTAAGCACCATGCGCAATATCACTTCCTTCGTCGTCGCGTGCATGGCCGGCATCATACTCATTATTTCCGTACGTATATTGAGGTCGTTGATGAATGGCAGAAGCCGTGGCATAAGCCCCATGACCTGCCATACCAGCACCACTGCTGATAGATGCCATGTTTGTGTGTCCGCGCTGGGCCATGCTGGGCGGGTTCGGGTCGAAGGTGCTGGCCCGATAAGGTGTACCGGTAGGGGAGTCACGGAATTCAGATTCCAGCATGGTTGGGGACCGGACAAATTGCGTGGGGTCAAAGTCCTCGTCGCCACCACGTCTTCGGCGCCAGCGGCGCTACGACGGATATAAGCGCCCAGAAAAATGTATAAGCAGTAAGCTCACCAGGAAGAAAGCAACAATTATTCCAATAACGGCGAGGGCGCCAAGAACACCGACAACACTACCAACAACGGTTCCAACTTTAACGCCACCTGAAGCTGCGAGGTCAGTCGAAGTCGGGCTTTCGATCGTTGTACCCAGGTTATCAGTGGGAGAAATTGTAGGTGCGACAAAGGTTGTCCCCTGAGGTTGCACTACGGCAGTATTGGCTGCTGGAATAAGCGTTGCACCCTATGAGTAGAAAATTAGGTTTTATTGATGAGTAAAATATATGAAAGTTAACACACGGTGCTGGTCGTGGCACTCGAGGATGACCTCGACACCGAGATCGAGGAGCTACTTGACTCTGAGGACGAACTCGAGGCGGAAGATGATTGAGACGCCGACGTGGCGGTTGTGGTCGGGGATGTTGGGCCAGGCTCATTAGTTGTAGTAGGTTTGGTAGTGGGAGGGGGTGGGGGTGGGGTGGGAGAACGAGTCGACGATGTGGTGGTAGGAGAGGGAGAGGGGGAAGGCTTAGAGATTGTCGGGGTGGGTAGGGGAGTTGAGACTGTAGGTTCGGGTTTGGAGCCTAATTTACGAATATTGTTAGGGCAAGGGCAAAATATTCGCTGGTTAAAACTAACCTCCTTCGTTGGGTTTATCAGGACCTCCATCTGGCGCGGCTGGATCGTCGCCGAGATTATTTCCATCTGCTGAAGGGTTCTGACGGGCCTTGAGCATGCGGTGAGCAGTGGCACGGTTGTTCATGGTCATGATGAGCGTTCGGGAGATATAGGTAGTGTTAATTATATTTTTGTGGACGAAAACGAGGGTGAGGTTTCAAAAGAATGTGGTGTACACCGTAGAAGAAAGGGCCGAGAACGCTGTGGGTGACGACAGCAACGGTAGCAACGGCGGGCAGAACTGACTTGAGAATTTCAAGGGGTTGAAACGAAAATGCCCGACCTGGGAACACTGAGAATATACCACCCAGTCACGTGTGTCTAGGTTTTGAATCTCTTGATGGAATCAGTCAAGTGGCAGGCTTCCCTGATGCCACAACAAATCGAAGAAATGCTGTTAGTTCCATTCCTCCACTGCTTTGTCTGTCTTGTCTCGATTGAATACAATGACCATCGATGTCTTTGCAAGTTTCTTGTAGTCTATGGGACCTGGGCAACTATAACTTTTCCTGTAAAGGAATCCAGCATCCAATGACGCTGCAGGGGGCACAATTCAACACCATACCTTGCGAGAGAAGCAAATTTCCTCCTTGCACTACTGCCAACACGTCAAGCCACGCTTACAGTGGCATTAGGTATGTATCTAATCATCCAACTGACATACCTTTACCCTTCAGTACTTCAGTACCTAACCAGGTAAAGCTTCGTAAATTGGCACTCAGTTTTCATCTTCTTCCATCGTTCAGTCATTGTGACAGGACATCAAAATTTATTAATCCCACTGGTTGTGATCCTACATCATGACATGCAGTGCCAATGCACCACCTAACCAAGATTTCTAGTTCCACCAAACTATATTGGGGCCGACAACGGAACGGAACCTTGAGGAGATCTTTTCCGGCTAAAGTCATGTTAGGCGTCGGGGAGGCTTTTCTTGCGATTCTTGCACTTTTTTTTTTTTACAAGTGGTGAACAATCCAACGTATCCCACGCGATGAGCGGTCTAGTCATAGTGTATTAATTCAAATTGTGTTTCAGACCTGGTCAATAATATTTTTTTGATTTATTTCAGTAGTTGCAACCTGAAGCTGTTAACACTAACTCTTTAACTCTTTTTATTGATTAATGAAAGGTATCGCCTCCACTTTCGTCGCGCGATGTTGCACAGGTGTTACAGTCTTTGAAGTTGGACGTTACTGAAAGAACTCGCCTCAGTCGCCATTATCGGACTCACAAGTACAAACAGCGCCCAAATATTCACCTCCGTCGCACCAATATCGCACTCGTCAGATCTCATAACCTACCTCCTTCAAATTTGATTCAATGGACCCAGGACCTCCACTAGTAGTCGATAATGGAACTGGGGTACGAAATTTACACCTAAATTAAGTACAAATGCAGAATAGACTCATTGCTATTCACTCCCCAAACGCGCAGTTCGTCAAAGTTGGCTACGCAGGCTCTAATTTCCCGGAACATGGTACGCCCCAGCTAAATCCGTATACGCGTGGCCGAAGCTACATACTATCTTCCCGCTACAGTCTTTCCCTCGATCGTGGGGCGCCCGATCTTGCGTGCAGAGGAGCGCGTCGGGTCGGCTGTGATCAAGGACATCATGATTGGGGATGAGGCGGCTGCCAATCGCAACTACCTTCAGGTGACACAGCCGATGGAGCATGGTATCGTGCGGAACTGGGAAGACATGAAGCATTTGTGGGACTATACCTTTGACGAGAAGCTGAAGCTCGATCCGAAGGGGCGGAAGGTGTTGTTAACGGAGCCGCCGATGAATCCAAAAGCCAATCGGCAGCGGATGTGCCAAGTCATGTTTGAGGACTATGGGTTTGGGGGAGTATTTGTGGCTATCCAAGCTGTGTTGACGTTGTATGCCCAAGGTGAGGTGGCTCATTTTATACTTTCCCCTCCGTCTCATGCATGTATAGGTTTGACAACCGGGGTCGTGGTCGATTCCGGCGACGGTGTGACACATATAGTGCCGGTATATGACGGCTACTCGCTGCCACATTTGACACGCCGCTTGGATATCGCTGGACGGGACGTAACGCGATACCTGATTAAGCTTCTGCTGATGCGCGGGTATGCCTTCAACCGAACGGCAGATTTCGAAACAGTAAGAGAGATCAAAGAGAAACTGTGCTATGTTAGGTAACCCCTTATTATTATATAAAGCAAGTTAGCACGTTTGATATTTGTGGGGGCTTCATAGTTATGACTTGGACATGGACACGCGACTTTCTGAAGAGACAACAGTTCTTGTTGAGAACTATACGGTATGCTACAACCCTGTCAATATCATGCGCAGACTTGATGTGGGATTCTCTTAGCTCCCAGACGGCCGAATAATCAAAGTTGGGTCCGAACGATTCGAGGCCCCCGAATGCATGTTCCAACCTCGCCTTGTTGACGTAGAACAACCTGGCGTTGCTGGTTTGTATCTCCGCGTTGCCTTTATGTTATCATGGATCTCATATTTGATATCATGTAGAAATGTTATTCCAGACTATCCAAAATGCTGCAGTTGATATCCGGACTGAGCTCTATAAGCACGTTGTCCTTTCTGGAGGATCCAGCATGTACCCTGGGCTTCCAAGTCGCTTGGAAAAGGAAATGAAACAGCTATACTTGACTAACGTCCTGGCCGGAGATCCTACGCGACTGAACGTAAGTCATTCATAATCGCAATAAATGTCTCTACACATCCCCTTTACTCCTACGATTATTTAGAAATTTAAGATTAAGATTGAAGATCCTCCTCTAAGAAAGCATATGGTCTTCCTCGGAGGTGCAGTTCTGGCCGACATCATGAAAAACCGCGAAGAGTTCTGGATATCAAGAGAGGAATGGTTCGAGCAGGGCGAGCGCTCGCTGGAGAAACTCGATAGTAAAGAGTAATGTGCAATGCGCAAACGAATATTATATTTTACTTTGTCCATTAGATTGATTGAAGTGATTGTCTCTAGTTGACCAGCCCTTCGCGAAAGTGTCTACTGTTAAGCTTTAAGGTCCCAGAAAGCTTCCCAAGGCTGTAATCGCCGACAATCTTTGAGGGATGTACCTCTGATAATGTCCTGGCCTTGAATGAGCCGAAGTTCTCGCCCGCGCATGCGTCGTGTCCTGCGTAGAGGTTCACTTGCATCCTTTTCGTCATCTGTCGGTTGTCGTTCCTCCTCAGGTAGGGTTTCTGAGTGTTGGTGCGTGATGCACAGGACAGCATGAGTCTTTGATAGAGCGTGAGATGCTGCATAAGACACTGGTGTCTCCTCTTTTCCGCAAAGCTGTGTCCCTGGATGGAAGTGGGCAAGGAGGAGAGCGGAAAAGAGATCACCAACGCCTGAGAAGTAACCTGGGAGGAGAGGTACGCATTGGGCGTGAACGATAGATGTCGAGTTAGGGGTGGAGGATGAGGATATACAGAGAAGGTATTCAGAGTCGTCAGTTGGTCGAATAGACTGGGGAAGTGCTTCGAAGAGCCATGGTTTGAGGGGTATGGATGATAGGACAACATTTGGCACATGATATTCATCGTGCAAGATTCTGAGTGCGCGCTGAAGGGAGGCAAGATCATTCAACGGAACTTGGGTAAGAGTCCTTGGGGAATGTGAGCCGATCTGAGAACATACAAGAGCTCCTGAGACCTACTCAACCTCAAACCAATTGGGTGCTATCAGCGTGGCAAGTGGTAGCATTTCTCTATAAACGGGTATTACGTCCGCGGCAACATAGAGACGACCAGCGTCTCCCATTACAGCTGCACGTCGATCAATGCGAGAAATGGCAGATTTATAAAAGCTTGGACGTACGATCCAGGAGGTAAATCATCTCGGGCCTCCGTTCCTTCAGCTTTCGAGCCAATCCAGCGATAGCAGACAAGCCTTCTGCGCCCGGAACGTAGCCTGCAATAGTGTCAGGCAAGATTGGTCAACCTGCATGGTCGAGCGTACAGACCAGTTAGCAATCTCGTTGGGGCTAATAGTTCATTAAATTCCATGCTCTCGATAATAGCGTTTAGCTCTCCCGCGCTCGCCTTCGTTCCTCCAGACCGTCCATAGCCTGAAAAGCTTTGTAGGCGTGTGGTTTGCAATATAGCACCCGGCCTGGGCCTCACTCACCTGCGTGGTTAGAAAAATGGACAGTATTTACTACCTTGTAAGATCGATCAGGACACGAACCTTCTCGCGGGGTTGAGACTTACATCAACATCATAGCCAAGGCATTGAAGGGGGAAAACAGCAGCCTTGCCGCCAACATAACCAAATACGACGTGGGATTGGATGCTGAGTACTCTTTCTGCGGTGAGGGCCATTGATGCGGTTCGGGGATCCTTACGTCTAGTTAGGCCTGAGTAACCCTTGCTTTATAAAGGCCCTTCAGCGTTTGAGTCAGAGTAAGCTCCGGGTCGATTTCCGAGGCTTCCGTGATGAGCGAGAGGGGTCCGTTCGCCTATGCAGGCAGAATTTTCGCGTAAACTCATGTAACTTCGGGTGTAAGTATATCAAAGCTTATACGTGTGCTGCTTTGCTTTCTAGCTAGGCTGGGCTGGGTTGCTGGTCGCAATTGGTGGCGTTCAAGTAATGTATCCTTTAGATTTTGATTGTAACCAGGTTGCATCCCCACTCCATATATATGAATCCGCCGAGCAAACAAGCTCATTAAAAAAGACTGTCTTGACTTGAGCTCCCCTTTACAGAAACTTAACAGGGGTGCGTTTTGGATCAAAGATCGGACAGGTGCAGGGAAAACTTGAAGCCCTTGGGGGCTCCTCGTCACGGTGGGGATAAAATGATCACGTGTCGCACTGGTGTTAACAGTGAACACGACATTTCACGAACGCGAGAGGCTCGACTCAAGTCGCAGCAAGTCTCAATTCATTTTCCTTTTAAACTTGCAGAATAATGTCAGATGGCTCGAGGTATGGCCAGCAGAAATAGAAGTATACTGTCTAACTTGGTGACTCCACCAGGCTGCGCCAATCATGGTCCACCGCGTTGAATGATGCTGAGGCACATTTTCGGGGACTTCTTACCTCTTCTTCTGCGGAATGGAAACGAGTAACGAATCCTGGGGATGGCTCGCCAGGAAAGAAGGGGAAGGCACGGGCGAGTAGTGTCCCAGAGCTTGCAGACGTTGTGGTTCATCGGAACTCCACAAAGCCCGGAGACGACATTTACAGACTTGTATTGGATGTGCCCACGACAGACGACCATGTATCACTTGAGCCTTGGAAGGCGGTCTTGACTACACCGGAGCTTAGGCAGGAGTGGGACCCTGCTGTAGAAGAGGCACACCTGCTAGAAATGTTCGACCATACCACCCGAATTTCCAAGACAAATTTCACGTTAGGCTGGCCAGCCAAGTAAGTCGCTTGTTTTGTCTATTATCACTCCATATCGATTGTTTCAAGTCCTCGAGATGCTGTGACTATTTCGCGGTCGTTCCACGACTCCTCAACTGTAATTGATATCACTACCTCCTTACCTCGTTCGCCTGATGAGCCAGCATATTTGCGTCCTTCTCCTCCTTATGTCCGATCATATGTATCTCGTGCGTGGCGTGCTGTGTTCTTCTGATACATGCTCACATTCCTATTTTAGTATTTGCGTGGTGTATTCAACACATCCAATCCCAACCTGCTTCAACAGTTCCCGGAGACACACTTAAGAAGAAAAACCCGTCAATTGGGAGGATAAGAATAACATGTTTCTGGCAACACGACCTCAAAGCGCTTTGGGGTTTCGGATCGTCGTCTGGGTTAACACAACAACTGTCCACTATGACGCTCGGCCTCGCCAAATCAGTTATGAAACGAGGAGGGCATGTTCCTAGACTCGTCGGATACGGAAATGGAGTTAGCATTGAGAGGATTCGATTCCAAATTGACCGAGAGGCCCTCACAGTCGATTATGCCATTATTCCTGAAGATGATGAGGTGACAGTGTCAACAGAACACGCTCAAGGGATGGACGAAGTTCACGCTCTTCGTGAACAACGGCGTCTAACACGGTCCATCGAATGCGTTTTACCATCTTCCGAGGGTTGGGATGTCCAGGTCACAACTAAGGCTTCGTCAGAAGAAGTTGAACAACTACCTTGGTCAGCTCATGCTATACGGAGCAGCTCAAACCCTTCAGTATCTCCATCATCTATACCATCGGATCAGATTGTACTACGACTCTCACATGCGGCCTTGATCGATGACCATGCCGTACTCAAAGTTCGAGTGGTAATTGAGATCTCGGGCCCATCAAGTGGGCTTCGGCTCAATGGACTGCCACAAACTATCCAAGATATAGAAGATCGCGATCCATCGTCGTATTTCATCTCAGAACAAATCTTGCAAGATGTTTCAAGTGCCGTTGACCTCAGCTTCAATACAACATCGTCAATGGGGACTGTTAATAGTACTGTTTCAAATCAGTCCGTTCAAACTATTATTCGTCAAAATGCCGAGCGCACCCCTGCTGCCGATAAGTCTGTCCTGTCAAGGGTACGCCGAAACTATATCTACTTCTCATCCCTTTTGCAGGAACCAGAGGCTAAATGGAGACGAAGTAAGTTTATCTTTTCATCTTCTGCGATAAATTTGATTGATCTGACATATCATATCTGAAGCCACCGAGGCCCGAGGCGTATCTATAACCCAACTAGATTCTATCGATCCCACATTGGTAGTTTATCGGGCAGAAGCAACTTTTGTTGGTGTGGGCCTTTGGGACTTGTATGGCGCGGTTGTATCACCTGGTGCTAAAATCTACTGGGATGAACGGCATGAAGATGCTATCTTGTTAGAAGATGTAAACGAGCTCACGGAGCTGTGGCACTATAAAACCAGACCCGCGTGGCCTGTCAAGTACGTACCTCCTCAATCTGTTGATCAAAAGTCTAAATTCACCACATCTAGCGGTCGTGATTCTGTCGTACTCAGAACTGTTTATAAGTCGCCCACAACTATTCATGTATTCTCTTTCTCAGCGGAAGATACCCACCTTTTCCCGAACATCCCTCCTGTCGAACCCAATGTCATTCGTACCCAAGTGGATCTTCAAGGCTGGGCCATCGAAGCTCTCTCACCTACCACTACCCTACTCACACTGTTAGAACAATCGGATCCGAAAGGATGGACGAACAAGACTTCTATACCAACACAAATGATTAATTACTTGGCCGGGATAGGAGAGTTTGCGATTAAGTGTGGTGGGCCTCCCGTCGTCACTAGACTTGCAGGGGCGAAAGCGAACGAGATGAGATATGACCACGAACGCTCTAGCTTCCGGATAGAATACGAAGCGTCTGCTAGTCGACGACCGACCTCGAACGAGAATGATAGTTCCCCTTCCCCGACCATAGAATGTGAGATTCGATGTGATATCGACACCTGGGCACCTTCTCTTGATATTGTCGTGGATCCACCCCCTCAGAGTATAACGTGCCTTCGTCGACACCGGTTATCAAGCGAAGGAGGAGGCCTATGGCTTTCCATGACGCACGATGCCATGTTCGTGGATGATGACCGCCTTCTTACCATCGTTCGCCGTGGCCCTGGGAAGGAGAAAGGCTTAGTTATGGTGAATGGCGCAAAGGTAGCGGTAGATGTCGAGGAGCTTCCTGACCATGAGATTAAGATACTGTCGAAACAGAAACGGGTCAAACCTCCCCGAATACCCCTTGATCAACCTCCAGTGATGGGCGTTATACGTCGGCGCAGGGCTGAGTGGGATAGCGATTCGCAAGGCTTGGCGACCTTGGATACAAATGGTGCAAACAGTAATGCTGGAGGATGGGCGTCAGCTCCTCGGATATCTAGTTCTCTCGCAAGATTTTTCAGCTATGCTGTTGATCAAGCAACTACCACCACCCAACAGGCTGTCGCCGCTATCTCCCCTGCCAACGCGGCCGGAAGTTCGGCCGTACCATCGCCATTGAAACTTCCCATGCAGTACGCTTTGGAGGCGCTGGCGTGGACGCAAGAAACGCATGCAAACTTTACGTCAATAGGTTGGGAGCTCGTCAGTGATAAGGGTTTGCCTGTTCATAGAAAGATAGTTCCGGAAGTATCACCTGTCATTTCAGTCTACAAAGGATTCAAAGTTATTGAAGGGGTGTCCGCTGAGGAGCTCGCGGCTGTTATTGTGGAGCCGGAATGCAGGAAGAAATGGGACGATAGATACGATTCAATGCAGACCTTGGAGTCCTATGGAGGGGAAGCAAGGACTTCTTTCCTAGTTTCAAGAGCTGGGTTTCCTTGGCGGGATCGCGGGTTCTACGTGGCATCAGTGATGGCCCGAGCATTTGTTCCACCATCCATTTCGAGGCGGAATACGAGCTCGGGAGAGGTCGCGGAACAGTCCAATGGTGTGCGAAATGCGATATTTTGTGTTTCTGCCTCGTTCAGTCCCGATTCTGTGGCTTTATTTGCCCCAACCAAGTATAATTCGTACGCCTTGCCAGTGGGGCGTGTATATGTGGATGCATGGATATTTGAGACCCTGGATCCATACACGAAGGAAAATTATGCGATCCCGTCAACGAGATGTACAAGATTCGTTGCTGTGGATTATGCTGGCTCTATCCCAGCCGCGGTCAACTCCATGATCAATTCAACACTCCCTCGGTCTATATTAACAGTTGAGGCATACATTAAGGGCCTATTACCCTCACCCATCACACGACTGCCTGCACCTGGGTTCGTGATAACGGATAAGAAGGCAGATGAACATTTGGCGACGACAGCGTGGAAGCTCAGGCGAAGGGATGACAACAGAGTTTTGGTCAACACACGATATTCTGCTGAAGACCAGGTATATATCTCTACGGTCCTTGTCACCTCTCATACATCTCCCTCCCCTTCATCCTCTACTCGTTCAGCTAATAGCAGCAGTACGGAGCAGACGACCCCTAAACCTAGTACATTCGTGCCCAGTTCAAGCCCGCCTGAACACCCGCGCGAGCCACCCGAGTCCTTACAACCAGGGAATGCGAGCTCCTTTCACAGTGATGCGACGATCACGCCAGGTCTACCCATCATCACTCCATCCGCCTCTCCCCCATCTGTCTCTGCGATTGGACTAGCGATTCCCCTTCGCAAGCGTACTGCCTCTGCCTCAAGTTCATCAGGGCTGGAGAGCACGGCGAGTAAAATTTTACGGGGAAGAGCAGCGTCTTCTGCATTTACAGTTAAAGGAGAGATACGCCCATCGACAGATATGGTTGTAGCGGAGGTTGTGGTTGATTCCAAGCTTTATACTGGAGGTTACGACATCACTCTCAGGTCCCGCATGCGGGCTGGAAACAAGGTAAAGAATGCTGGTCGAAGGGAATATATTCCTTTGAAGTCGCCACCCGGACCTGTAACTCAAACATCTTCTACTGGGGACGTGAACACAGGAGATGTGATTAATGACAGTGTGCTACCACTACTCTACACCATCTACACCATGCCCTCATCGCCACTGCATTCTTCTGGGCTCAACGAGGGGGGAACTGCCACGAGGCATTTGCTAAGGCTTAGTCTGCCCACGGCCCAATATCAGAGATCCACGGTGCAGGACCCATTAACAGGTGAAATGCGGAGTGCGCCTCCGACACCAACATGGTTAATGGAGCTTCAAGAGGGTGGTGCGATCGTTGATGTGGAGGTTAGGCCGAGGAAAGATGGGAAAGGGAAGAAGGGTGGGGTGATTCGCGTGAGAGTCGATGGGAAGGATGTGCCCGTTGTGGGTGAGAAAGAGTCACTAACTGCCCTTGGGAGAGAAGAGCTTTTGGATGATAAGGTTTCGAAGATGGGTGTCCTGTCGAGGTAAGTGGTGTCGTCGTTCACTCCAGTCGTATCCTCACTTCGATTCTTCGGCCGAAAATAGGACACCGAGCGAAGCGGAACCACTACCAGATGAATTGAGAGTTCCCGTAGCCATAGCGGATGATCTGCTCGATCTCACTGCCACGAATCAGACCCCACCTGACCCATCGGTGGAAACTGTGGATACAAGTTCTATTTCAGAAGCTGGTGAGGATACACCTGGCATGGCAAGTTTTTCCCACCACATACTCTAACTCTGTCTTGTTACGATATGTCCGCTAACTCGTGTGTTACAGCAGCCAGCAGACCAGCAGACATCTCCGTCATCAACCACTCCGTCCCCTCATGTTCCCCGCGTGGCATCCAGCGGCCCTGGGGGGCTCCTCGGGTTCTTGCATGCGTATAACAACCCGCTCACGCGCTTTACGACTACGGCCGGCATGACTGCGACGGCTCCGAAAAATATGAATTTGACGCCTACGACTACTCCACAAAACAATTCTACGACTACTACTGCGCCCTCGGACCCCTCAGCAACACCACCACGGGGACTCCCTGGAGGCCTTGGGGACATCGACGCAGGACTTACAACTAATACTCCAGGGGCGAGGCGACTATATCCGATTTCTAGCGTCCTCATGGTAGCGCTAATCGCGTTCTTGATTGGGTCTTTGCTTCGATCGCTGCTGTCACCAGCCGATTTTATCTATTTTGTGACGGACCTACGGGAGGCGGAGGAAGCGAATAGCGTTGGCGGGTGGAGGGAAATTCGACGGCTACTCGAAGTGAAATATGTGGTTGGTGGATGGGACTTCCAGGTTGCAGTTGTACGAAGACATTGAAGGTGGAGTAACGAATAGATATCGATATGGAGACTACTTAGTATGTATAGTATAATAAACGAAAAAGAGTGTATTGAATTGGAAATCTGGGCCGGAGAAGAGGACCGGATCGGCAAGTGGCGAAGATATTGGGTCGGCGATGAATTTGAAATGCTAGTATACCGACTGGCAGAATTCATCGACCCGACGCCCAGCCCTGCCCCGTCGTCGACGCCGCCGTCGATCCCGACCCTTTCCTCGACGTCCAGTGTAATATCTATCATTTGCTGTCTACATATTCTTGTATTTCTTGTCTATTTTACTATCGCTCGCTACTCGTCAACTCCGGAACCTAATTTCTCACACAAAAACTGCACCCACGCGCGCCTCTCAGGCTTCTTAGCGCATTCGCTGGACTATCCCGCCTCCCTCCTCATGGCTACCGTCCTCCAACCGGGCCAGGTTCTACCACAAACTCAAACACAGGACCCCTCTCCTTCCCCACTGTCATGGGAAGGAGAAAAGATGTCTGTCAAATGCCATTTTTCACCACATTTGACTCCCCGTACTCACCGTTTCTATAGGTTCAACATCTACATCTATGACTATTGCTTCAAGCGGGGCTTCCGGAAAACTGCTCGTGAACTCATGAGCGAGGCAGAGATCCCCGCAGACTCCACGCCGCCGATCAACGCTCGTCAAGGTCTACTATTTGAGTAGGTCGTCCAGACTTCCATATTTTTGCGGCAGTCTCATGGGATTACGGAAATTAGGTGGTGGAGCGTTTTCTGGGTGCTATTTACAGCAAAAGCCAACGGAAACGGCTCCGAAGAGGCAATGTTGTACACTCAGGTATGAGGAAATCGTTATCGCTGCTCCGATGGCACTTTCAACCACTCATAATTCCGATAGCACCAAGCACATCAACTAGCACAACGACAAGCGACACAACGACTACAAGGCCCACCTTCACAAGTGCCTCCCCTCCCTCAGCAAGTCGCGCCAGCACTCCAACATCAGCCACCCCCACCCATGGGTCGACTTTCGAACGGCATACAACCCAGGCCAGGGCAACAACCATTTATGCCCAACGGATCTATGCCGAACGGTGTACTTCCCCCACAAGGAAGTATACAGCCCAACGCATCAAACCCATTCGCCATGGGTTCTGGCCCAATGCAACCCAATGGAAATCCAGGCCCACCCGGTCCTCCCCCTCCAGGAAGCATTCCCTCCGGCCCACCACAAAATTTCTCACAAATGGCTAATAACCAGCGTTCATCCATCGGTAGCCTCCAACACCAGCAGCAGCAAACACAACAACGTGGCGGCCCTTTCCAATCCCCCACCATGGCTCCTTCCCCACAGAATCCACAGGGGCAACCTCAACCTCAACAGCCTCAGCAACACCAGACAATGGGCCAACTTGGAGCACCCTCACCCCATATGAATCCGATGAATAGAGGCGGTGGGATGCCCCCACCTGTCGGGTCTCAGGGAATGAACCCTATGAATCCACAGCCAGGGCAAGGCGGCCCAGGGAACGCACCACCCACATCTCAATATCAGCAAACTGGCCGACCACCGAGTCGAACAGCGACGCCCGGGCAAGGGGGTATTCAAATGAGCCCGTCCTTAAATTCAGGGAAGGGATGAGAATAACTTAAACACTGAACTTATGCAAATACCACAATCGCTGTTTTTACAGCTCAAGGCGGAGGTGGGAATGGGCGATAGAGACATGGGAGCACTACACTTGGGGGACAAGGTGAGTTTCCATTCGTTTTTGGCCAC
This sequence comes from Collybia nuda, assembly GCA_015584075.1. Classification (NCBI taxonomy): domain Eukaryota; kingdom Fungi; phylum Basidiomycota; class Agaricomycetes; order Agaricales; family Clitocybaceae; genus Collybia; species Collybia nuda. Next base: position 29,305 of record MU150246.1, read on the forward strand.
CTTATGGTTTGGTCGGCATTTTTTAACGCTACCACTCATGGACTTCATTTTATAGCAACGCATAGTAACTATGTATCGACAACGAGGGGCGCGTAATCCTGGCGCCCCAGGTTCCGATAATGCTACTGCTGGTCCATCGAACCCGATAATGCAGCCCCCAAATCGGAACCAGCAACAACAGCAGCAGCAGCAGCAACAACAGCAACAACAACAACAACAACAACAACAACAACGGAACAAACGCAATAGTACTTCGCCCGGAGAAGAGGTATGTCACAACAACTGTTAGATTTATCGATCAGGTATCAAGCCCCTGTTCGCACAGCATGAAACTTTACCACGGAATGACTCATCTCCACCGGATCGTAAACGCCCACGACGCTCACCCATGGAACAGTCAGCCGTACCACCCATGGTAAAATATCAACAACCACCACCTCAACAAGCCCCTCCACCCCAAGGTGGTCAATCGCAAATGATGGTGCAACAACCACACATTATGATGCGTCCAGGGCAGCCAATGATGGGAGGGCCAGGAGGAGGGATGAATGGAGGGGGCCCTCATCCCGGGCAACCTCAGATGGGTGGTCCAATGCTTGGCATGGGAGTAGGGGGACAACCGCCGATGGGTGTCCCGCAGATGGGAAACACGATGAGTACACACCCAATGATCCCACATATGCAGGTGAGGCTCGTGGTTCTAGATGCCTGGGTGATCCTGCTGATTGACGCTTCTCCTTGTTTCTCCTCGGCAGCCACAGCATATGCAATTCCCGATGGTCAATAAAGGTGGTATTCCCCAAAGGGGAGGTTTGAACATGCCAGGCAATGCCGGATCACCTGCGTCTTCCGATCCTTCCTTCAATATTGGACAGCTCGGACCCGGTCCCGGCGGCCCGAGTTTCCAAGGTGGACCGAACCGGATGGGGCAGACCAAGATGTTGCCCCCGCCCTCACCAGGCATGAACGGTCCTCCAAAAGACCAGAATAATGGCCCAGGTGGAGTGAACAATGTCAAGAATCCGGGCTTAAACCCCCCGAACAATGGACAGCATCCTGATGGATCTCCTCGAAATCAGCCTCTTAATAATAACTCCGGACAGACGCCAAACGCCAGTGGGACAGGGCCTCCTACACCCGCACCCAATAATCAACTAGGACAGCCGCAACAGGGCCCTGGGCCGGGACAAGGGCAAAATATGGCTCCCTCACCATCATCGATTCTTGGTGTCCCACAACCGATGAACTCGGCGCCCATGCAAGGGAATCTGAGTGCAGAAATGTCAACTGTCTTCCCGAATGATTTTATCCAGAGTGTAGCCAGCACTTTGGATACGTTCGACACGGCCAGTATGGAGGGGATGTTTAGACCAGATGGGGACATCAACTTCGAGAGAGATTTTGGACAATGGTTCAATCCCGACGATGACGTATGACGCAGCGGGCTAGCCCTCTGTGGTTTCCCAAGATGGTGGGTACTCCTGCGACCAACCCCATATCGCGCTCTGTCGTGCTTTTCTGCCCGACCTTTCTCCGTGCGCGAGGCACGGTTTACTTTTAGCACTTCATTTTTGTCATATTTGCTCTTTCGCGAGCCCTTCCTTTCCGATAGTGCCCTAAGTCGAGGCTTAGGTCTATCTTTGTTGCTGTCGGCTTTCTTGCTGTTAGATTATCGTCGTTCTTCGCACTTATCTCTATTCTCACTGTGTTGCATATGTTTCTTTATTATCCTCTCGTTGTCTGCTTTATTTCCCCTCGTTTTTCCTCCTGATCTCAGTCCTTTACCTCTCGTGGTTGTGTCTTAATCGTCTTGCTGCATGTACAACTTGTCTTAAATCATAGTTTCTGGATGGAGATTGCTGGAATGAACGCCATAGTCCCGTGGGCCACATCAAGATGCTTTTTTGATCAAATTTAGGTACCTTAGGCCTCGAAAGGTCCGCCACATTGAAGTCCGTGATTGAAATTCTCCATCTTCGGGATCACACCGCATCATCAAACACTTTGATACATAGCGTTGAATTTTTAGGTCTGCTGAGGACTACACCACAGAATACAGAATATAACAAGTAACCTAGAACACAAATGAGACACTCGGTGATTGTTCGTATCTACCACGACCGCCACGATTCGTAGAGAAATTTTACAAGTACAAAAGTTGGTTTCACATAGCTTTGAGAAATTTGGCCAAAGCGAGGTCAAGATATTGTTCGCAAACAGATTAGGAGGATCGAAGCTTTACGTGAGCCTGCAGGTGGCTCCCACGATGTACCCCTACGAAGTACTCCCTGAAACTGATATTATTAACCCTAAAAGCCAAATTAAAACGTAAGTCGTGATCTCGAAACGTAGTCCCAAATTCCGCTTACGTCGCGTCCACGGGTTCAAGCGTCAATTTTCTGAAGACGTTTCCAAAAATAAGGTAGAGTTCACACCAGGCGAGACTAAGAAAAAAAAGATTTCTATCAACTCCGCGAAATTAAAAATTCTATGTGGACGTACTTGATGCCCAAACAACTCCTCGGTCCTTTGGAAAATGATACGAGATATCTGTCTAATTCATGAGAATCGGGCTGGAGCCACCTGTCAGGAGAAAAAGTTTCTGGTTCGGGAAATATTCCTGGATTACGATGTACAACAGCAGCACCCATGGCTACAACGGTCTACTTGGGGTTAGCTTCGCGGTGTAAAAATAGTTGGGACATGACTCACTCCAGCTGGAACAATCTCTCCCGAGATTTCCGCATCGGTCGGTCCAACAATCCTTGGGAGAGGGGTGATAACACCATGAGCCATTCTTAGCGACTCCTTGATAACAGCGGTCTAAAAAAATTCGTTATCAACACCATAAATCCTAGGAAAACAAGAATAGTACGCACAAGATAAGGCAATTTCTCGAGCGCGTCGTGTCCGAATATGGCATCACGGTCAGGCCACGCGTCTTCCAATTCCTCGACCAGGGTTGCGTGAATTTTCGGGTTACTCAAAATATAATACGCCCCAACAGTGCTGACGTTCCCAACCGTGTCACTTCCAGCAAATCGGAGGTATAAGCCTTCATCCAGAAGCCATGTCCTTGATACAGGCGGTAGACGGTGATTCTCGGGCTGTGGGGTAAGGAGATAGTGATAAATAGTTTCGTGTTCGACGTTCTCCAGCAAGGTCGGATCCTTCAAGAATCCGTCGATCTGGGCACCCATCTGCCTACGTTGTTCTATAATTCCGAGTGTGCTCGGCTTCAAGTACGCAGCCGTCCACTCAGGAACGTTTAAGAGAATAAACTTTATGAAAGGGAAGTGTTTGAATACCCAAATCATGGGAAGTGTAGCATCCATGGCGGAGAGAATATCATTCTGAAAGTCCTCAGAGACGAGCGGATCGGCCTTAATACCGAAACAGTAGGCGGTGATTACCTCCAGACTCGTAGCACGAAATGCCAAATCGAGGTTAGCTGGTTTTTTCGTGGGCGGGTGGGTAAGGAGGCGAGTGATGAGGGTGTCAACCTAACAAACAACTTAGATCGTGAAAATAAATTGCGATACGTGAACCTATGAACCTGAGTTTGTACAACGTTTTCAAGCTTCATGATTGCCTGTCGGGAGAAAAAAGGCCCGATGAGGTTCCGTCTTTGCAATGCCTCATGCATATCAAACAACGCGAAGACTGAGAGGTCTGTCGCAAAGCAACTGTATAGCTCAGGCTGTTTCGTAAATTTCGATCCCGATCCATAGATATCGCCGTAGGCATGAGGATCATTAAAATGAAGCTACGTGAAGATTAATGGCGATGATGTCAACGAGGAACAAGCTTTCGTACCTCGTTGGGCGCTACGCGAACGACAGACCCTGTCATATGTCAGTAAATATATCGAGGCACTATAAGGTGAAGGGTTTTCACCATGTTTTTCATGTAAGTAATCGAGATGCGTAGACCACCCGCCATCCATTATGATATCGTAATATGCTTTGTACCATAGTGTTAGAGCTGCAAGAGGAGGACCAGGGAACCGCGAGAGTGGGTGAAAGAACAATCGCTGTACTCCCCAGAAAGCAATAAATGCCAAGGCGGAGGAACAGGTCGTCACAAGAACGTTGTAGGAAGTATTACTCATGTTGCTACCCAGTTCAGAATTGGGGAAATAATTCGTTCATAGCTCCTATATTTATTACTCTGCGCGGCTGTAGTCTCGCAGACCCAATGTTCCAGAAGCAGACGAAAAATGTGGCGTTCCATGATTCGCGATTGTGGGCCATCCCAGCAACCAAACCCAAAAAAAAAAAAAGAACAGCCGCGATGAATTATCGTAATCATTTTCGCCAAAGTTGAAATTGGTGTCCGAATCGACCTTTAGGAATAGCAGGTCGGCTCCAGTTCATTGGTAAAACAATCTCAGCGCGATGTGACGCCATAGACTTACTAGCTTTAATTCAGAGCAACGCGGATTCCGGGGTTGTATACTCTGAAGGAAATGTGTCACGCATTACACCACAAGGGAGGGTTCGGCTTCCAAAATACCTTTATTGGGACTTCGAATTGGGGCATGTGCCCTGTTTTACACGAAGGGGATTAATCTTTTCAGGGCGCCTGTTCAGAAAAATTCCATTTTTTTTCCACCAAGGGATCGGAATGAGAGCACGAGTGGAGTGATCTCAGGGGGGTCAAGCCACTAGTCTCAGAGGTGCAGGGCTTGAAGCGTTTACTCCTGCATCATTCCCCTGGTGGATAATTAGGATAAACACATGTTCATATCAGGTTGATTACCGGAATGGAACTTGAACACTCACCAACTCAATAAAGGGTATCAAAATATTTCTTTCATCGTGGCGGACCATGGTGATCCCTGAGTCCGACAACTTAGGAATTATGGTTAGTTCGCACTGTTATTGTTCCCTGTCTAGGCCCATCTACGATCGGAAAAATGATTCCTGTTCATCGATAAGAGTGTTCAAGTTGAAAGAATGATTATTTTATCCTGAAAGTGGGTGCCCACCGATCGAAAGTCCCCAGCACGGTTTGCAATGGCGACGGGCCCAGATCACAGATGTTAAACATGGACATTGTCAAGATCGTTAACGTCCAATCCAAATAAGCAATAACACCCGCGGCCAATTTCGATGGGCCGGCACTTGGCCTACCGCCAAGCGCGAATTCGCAAGTTCACGAGGGTCCAGACTCGATGACCAGATAAGCAATGGTCTATGCCAGCTTCAAGAATTAATTCAACCGATTACAGGCAGTGTGTCAATCTAAAGTAAGTAGCATAGCAATAATGTTATAAACGAGTGTGTATATACGTACGATAGTCGCAGAACTATGAATCATGACAACACTAAGTCGGACCGAGCCTCGGTAGGAACGACGCTATCGAGTGGACCTTCCAACATCTTTCGCCTCCTTTCCCCAACCTTCCAAATCACATCTTTGAGTTCCTGCACTACATCACCCCCTGGCCCCCACATTTCAACCCCAGAATGCTTCTCTTTCTCCAATGGTAAAGTCGAAGATATGTCTTCCCCGAGCCCTAAAACACTGCCCCCACTTTCTCGTCGTGCTTTGACCAATCGGATCCGTTCCTCTCGGGTAAGCTTTGAGCGTTCCCGCGTGAACATCCCAACATTTCCTGAATCAGCTTCATAAACTTGCTCTATTCCAGGAGGCGGTAAGTGTTGTGTGGAGGCCGTTAGGAGTAGATGTGACGTCACATCATCTAGGGCCGCCTCGGCACTATCGACAGCAACCATGGTATACCCACCAACCCCCTCTGGTTCGATATCATCATCAAAGGGGAATGCAGAATCAACCTTGTCTGAATCGTCGCTCGCGTCGTGGCCTAACCCAGGAAGGTCTTCGTCCGAATCGGAATCCTCACGAAGATTAGGGGGAAACACAATATCTAGTAGTCGCTCTCTTCCTCGTTCGCACTCTCTTAAAGCTAAGCCCAATTCACGTCGCAGACGCTCGTAGGCCTCTAATGCACGAGACTCTGGAACGCTATCGTCGGGCACTTGCATCGAACGCCGAGAACGGCTCCTTCGTTTCGGGGATACGGCAAGAACTCGTTCCTCACGTAGGGCCGCAACGCAATCAGCAAGATTGTTTCTAGCATCATCTAAAGCAGCCGTTATGGCCTCGACATGGGTTGCGAAGCGAGTAACATGGCTTGGCATTGGGGCGAAAGACACCTCCTCGAGTTGCTTCCTGATTGGCTTCTGGTCAAGCTCATTGCCTTCCTCCGCATCAACGAACGTAGCGTCCTGGTCTTCATTTTCAGAATATTCAGAGACCGGGAAATCACTCTGTAAGCATGGTGTCGGATTTTGATCCCTCAATTTTTGGTGTTCGACGGCTTCCATCGCTACATTTAATCTTGAGGCGGCATCAGCGAGTGTAGTTGTTAATAGTCCCATCACACTCCTGACATCTTCCCAATAACCCTCGTCTTCCTCGTCCGAAAAACGCAGCGCAAGGAGATGTGAACACGCGTACCGCTTCGACGCGAGTGCACCTTGTAAAGCGTGGTGCAAAGCCGAGATTGACAGTGGATGACGCGTCGTCTGAATCGGGGTGAGCCTCGACCCAGAAGACAAGGTCGAGCTCGCAGGAGTTCGTGGCGTTTGAGGTGTAGGTGACGCCACCATACTAAAATAGCTCGGAGGAGGTATCCTAAATGCTTCCATACCACCACTCTTTCTTGATCGGTGTAAGTCAAGAGCTGCCGATCCAAATGTATGAAGGGTCCCAGCGCTCTGCGTTCCACTAGACTCTTCGTGTTCGCTATCAGCCTCCTCGGTAACCCCAGGGAGGCTCGGCCCGGTGTTGATTGGGATCGGGGTCACGGGAGCGCTCAATGCCTTGGGAGACAGCAGGCCTCGAGAATCAGATGCCTGTAAAAGGGAAGACAGATCCGATCTGCGCTTTTCTCTGCGCCTGAAAACCGGATTTGGTGACCTACCAACCTGGGCAAGTTGGGTGTAAGAACCATTCCAAGTTGAACGTTTATTCTCCGAAGGGAATGGTATCTCAGAGGGTAACGAAGAACGTCGCCTTCGTGCTGGAAGAGAAAGAGGTCTCTGACTCGCGTCGAACGGAAAGAAATTGGGGTTCATAGGGGACGGTGGCGCATACATTTCAGATAGTTGAGAAAGTTCAGAAGGAGAAGTGAGAGCCGAAAAAAGATGCCGGACATTATCGCATTGCGTTTGGGTCGTTAGAAGGGAAGATTGGAGGGCGATACGGATTGACGAGGAAGGTGTAGCAGGAGTGGTAGTACTATATGTGGTAAGGCTGTGTAATATTAATACCAAATGGCTAAGAAATAATGATCATACTAACTTTCGTTCGTCAGTCTCGAGAGTACTTATGGCTGCTTGAACCACAGACTCCCATTCGTTACTAGATGCTATCAGGTCGTTCAAAGACTCTAAGGACTATCAGTGATGTAAGTCAACATCTTATCATCTCATCAGGGGTCTGAGTAAAAGACGAACAGGTGACATGTCGTGTTTTGAGGTATCGTGCATAGTTTTGAGGATGTGTACAGTGGCGCCGAGAGACGCGATGGCTAGAGTTGTGTACCCAGCGTTAAAAAAAACAACAGAGAAACCAAAAGCAAGAGAGGGTATCAGATAGGATGAGTCAGAAGTGGTAGGTGTTAGGGATGTTGGGGTATTTAGTTGAGCCTCAACGCTTGACGCTCGGCTGTGGCTCAACTGTCCAGGTAGCGAAGGGCGCGGCGAACGACCGAGCGTTGACGGTAGAGAGACCGCTAGAAGAGATGATGATATCACATCGTACTTGAAGCGTTCGACGAAAAGGTTAGGATGGCTTGAAAGGTCCAAAGCTGAGATAATAGCCAGGAGAGCCTATGGGTAAATTCCATAAATCAACGTTTTGGTACACGAAACTAGCCACGTACTTCACATATCTTGATCAAAAAGAGGGGACGCCACTCCAGTTCCTCATCTTCGCCGTCGTCCAGGGTAAAGCGCGTGGGATCAAGTTCAAGTTCGAGCTCGGGGGAACTGCCAGGAATAAATTGTGGCTCTTCGCCTGCGCCTGTTCAGTGTTTTTAGTCATGCTCTACCCAAAATAAAGTCCACATACTTCGAAGGTAGATCTCCAGTGGGTGTTCGTCAAATAAAGCTTGAGCCATCGTATATTTCGCGCGAACCGGCTCCAGTTCGGCAAAGGTTAACTCAAGGTTTCGTCAAATGTCGTGAACGGTGTACTAGGAGAAGATCGCCTCCAAAAAAGGGGGGAAATAGCGATAGTAAAGAGCTATGCAAGGGAATGGAGAACGAGAACTCAATGCCAGTGGGCAATGGAAGAGATTCCTCCACGCTCGACAGGCATCCGAAAATCATTGTTTACGTAATCCAAATATGCAAACTAACCGGGGATACTCATGCATCATGCATCATGCCTCGCCGGCCGAACAAGAAACCGTTTTCCTTCCTCTCCCTGCGAACAATAACCTTAGAAAATGCTTGGATCGTGCAAAATGTCCTAGAGGTAGCCTCTTGATGCATTTGCCATGGACATTTGTCCATCTCCCTCAGACCTCGGTATACACAGAGGCAAGCAGGCCGGCAGGCCGAACCCAAGCGGGGAATTGATGGGGAAACACGATCTCGCTAACCCAAGTGAAGGTTACTCAGTAGCAACGTCTATCACAATCCGCAATATCGGCCGCCTGTTTACAAAAATTTCTATAGGATCAAGGACGACCAAGACTTTTGCCTTCAGCGGGGGACGCGCAGGATAAAGAAATGATCATGAATAGCGGAAAAGGTACAGACCACGAGGCGTCTATTTTGATGACCTGCCAAGAGAAGCCGTGAAAGCCATAAAAAATTAGACAAGGAGGCATTCAAGGCAAACCACAACTACATGTACATCTTATGTTCGATTCAATACCTCAGGACGTGGTCGATATTATCGTCAGTCATCTAGGTACCGACAAATACGCGTTAAAGCAATGTTCGTTGACATCACATTCGTGCCTTGCAACAAGCCGGAAACATTTATTTTCCAATGTGTCTCTGTACTCCACCCAGAAATGCCAGCAGCTAAACGACCTCCTTACCGATAATCCGTTCCTCGCGACATACATACGACATATTTATCTCAATGGCAAACAAAAACCATTTGATCCTCGGCGGTCACACTGTTGGGTCTCCGAACCGACCCTTCCTACAGTTCTCAATAGAATAGCCCCACACGCGCAATCACTCGCGATGCACTACATTTATTGGGAGGAATTGTCTTCACAGCTTCAATATGCCTTGCTAGGTATCTTGCATACATCGAGTCTTGTTAGTATAGCCCTTGTCTCAGTTTACAGGTTTCCAAGGAACCACCTACTACACCTCTCCCACCTGAGGTGTTTATCTCTTTTATCTCTTTCCAATGTCACCAGACGTGATCCACACGCTGGTACCCATACATCGCTCCCGAAAAGACAGCATTTACAAGCGTTGGAATTTGATCAAAGAGCCGAGTCCATAAAATGCGTCGTCGAACTCAAGCACGTATGGGACATGTCACGACTCCGCGAGCTCTGTATAACAGGTTCATGTAGCGGGATGCTTGACATGGCATCTTCACTCCTCGTCGATGCATATCAATCTCTCGAGATCTTTGTTTGGCACTTCCAATACCCCCTCCGTATCGTCAGTAAGCCCAATGTAAATACCTCCTTCAATTTAAGCTATTTTACCTTGTTGACTTTTACCAGCAGCCTATATCCCAAAGGCTTGATATATCCAACCTATTAGCGCTCCGTTTCCTGCTGCTCAAAAGTTCATTGCACGAGGGGTTGGCCGAGCTTCTTCCGTGGCTTGTTCAGTCACTTCGCGCTCCTTCTTTTCGCGAGAACCTCGAACGTGTCGTCATCGTACTAAATTGTGAACAAGGTGACTGGAGTTCTGCCTGCATCATGAGGACCCTTAGGAGTGGTATTTGGTCTGAGATAGACAATGCGCTTGTGACAAGCCCAAAGGCAAGGTTGAGGATAGTGTTTAGGGGCGTACCAGTAACGATACAGTACCCCGACGAGGACCTTTCCGCGAAAAATGGGCGTAGAGAAGCCATCGCAAGGCAAATGCCGTTGCTCTCGAGTGCAGGTATATTGCAGGTGGAGGTCGATAATGATTGTCACGGCCTGGATGATTTGCCTTGGGACGGGTATAAGAAGATGGTGAGATGTTTTTTGTGACAGACGGGAGGATCTGGCTCTATCTTCTGGATTTGTTGAACACTTAATAAATACCTGATTCTTGGGAGATCGGCGGCGATTGCAATTGAGGAGGCGATATATACATGTATTCTTGATAACCAAAAAAAAATGGGACTAACATGACGGACACATCCAGCTTGAAGCCAATATTCGGTTAACGCCGGCGCGCCACTAACTTATCGCACGAACTTCCAAGTTCCTACTATATCGTCGCTTCAAGTTTCCATCTCAGCATTCTCACTCGGACCCAATACTTGCAATGACCTACTTGATTTTCCTACCCTCAACCCAGCTAAACCTTCGTCTATCGAAAGCTCCCTCAATCCTTATGGGTTCATTGAAGAGATAGTCGTAGCTAGGTCAGGAATGACAAGCTACTATTCAGTGCATACTCATTTGCCGAGGACGTGCAGGATAGAAACCTTCAAGGAATACTTCTTACCAAATAATTGCCATCAAACCTGTATAAACTGCACGCGCGGACAGCAAGCTCGATGTTCAGGTCTTCGGCTACTCAACCGAACTTTACGACGGCACGAATAAGGCCAAAAAAACAACGATGGGCCGTCCCACCTCCTCTCCTTTACCAAAGAGAAGCTCTCCGGAGGAATTCGGTTCTGACAGAATGACCCCCCCCACCGGTTCCTACATCCGTTTCCCGAATACCTGGAAATCATGTGAACAGCGCTGGGGATAAAATCCAATGTGGGTCGCGTACTATATTAGTGTACATGCCATCTGATTAGTTCTTTCCTTTCTGCATCAGAAGTATGCTATGTGTGCCCACCTCCACAAACCAGATTCCGTAGTTCCAAGTAGAGTGGATTTTATTTCCGCCTTTTGCGGCGTACCTGAACACCTGGTTAACGCCAGACTGGCGCCAAATTCACACAACACACAAAAGAAAGTTTCGGTTACCTGCTGAGTGGTCAACAATACCGAATCCATCACACAGCTTTTAAAGTTAACATTTTTGCCTAGGCTCCTCTTCGCCTCATCCAATCATGTCATCTACCAAATAAAAGTATAATGAGACCTCATCGTATCCGGCTCCGCAAGGTCGCTACCGAACAATCAGTGTCGGATTCGCATGTTCCGGTCCCTTGCACCTGGGTTATGCTTCACACTGTCTCCCAAATCTGTTCTATCCCACCCAAATCACCCAATATAAAATTAACGGCGGCCCTTTGGTCATTATACTGTGAGCTAATCCAGTTCTCTTCGATGTAGCGTAATGGGTGGTTCATTATGGATAAATACACTTACAAGGATGGAAATAACACTGGCTACGACACCAGGGAATTTACCCACACCACCGAAATGTTGGTTGATTAAAAGTGACTAATTACCGTCAGGCGAGAAGGTGGGGGTTGTCTCACTAGAAGCTGAAAGACGGAATGCACGGCAACCTTATGTAGGTGACAACTAGTTTGTTGCGGCTCACCTACTTCGGAAGGTGTCTAGACATGAAAGCAACCCTACATGATAGAACGCCGTCATTGGAATCCCTTACTACCGCGGAGTGCTCACGTCATACAATTTTCAAGCTAGGCGACGTCTTGGGCCACTAACATTCACGACGGTTCTGACTTTGACACCAGTTACACACCGCCCAACCGAAGTGGACGCGAAGCTAACCTTTATGAGCCAATGTGACAATGTCTTCATGCCTGTCCCCTCAATCCCATGGTTTAGCCCAACTGAGAAGTCACTTCCGTATGATTGCAATCTCCAAATTCCCAGGTCGAGCTCCAGTCTGTCGCATTTCCTAAGACAACGTCGAGCTTCTAGCATTACGGGTGGGTTTTTTCTTGGAGCTCTCCGGTGTTACCGAAAAAATGCAACATCCACAATACTTGCTTAGCCCTAGCTTTTTTTACGTCCTAATTACAAACAGAGGACCTTGGACGCATGCGAAATTTACATACGTATGAGGATGCGTCTCCCCTCCCTGGCCGCATCGTATGGGCCAACCGTCCCGCCATGAACCATATCCGTATAGGTGGCCGCTCCTTGAGGTACAAAGTGTTGGCCGCACCCGGGGACACAGGGTGTATACCCTAGAGGTTACCGGGCTTCAATGTTATCAAATAAACAACAGAGGGGTCCGACGTCTCCCGCGCGCCATTACATAGGGATCAAAAAGGCCAATCGGCATGCCTAAAAAAAAAAGGCTGAGCTTCTTGGCAGACCTCGGTTAATGCCGGCGGCAGTTTCCGAGATTTTTACTGGCCTTCAAACCACCTCGGGATCGCACGTTGTACTCTCACCTCAAATTCAACGCGAAATGCAAACAATACTAGTACAGATCCCCACGAAATCAAGTTGAATGTTTTTGAAGCGTCCGTATCTCCCAACTGTGATACAGTGGGAATCCGCAACATTCCTAAAAATCATCTACCCCAATTCACACCTTAACCCTTCAGTTAGCAGCCGTGTTAGGCTTTTCCACTTCAACAATCGGTCTGTTTCCATTAATGTTAATATCATCTAATATTTTTTTCGCACCAGTATCGGCCAACACCATCGCCAGCCTTTTTCCTACATCCCCCGTCTCTTATCGCTTGAAACACGAGTTTTTATTATATGCTCAACATGAATGTTCCGTCTATCACTATCGCACAGCCTGTTAATGTCAGAGACCCCTTTTTGTTTCTTCCACTTTGAACTTCGAGACTGCTTGTCATTCTAATGGGGACATTGTCTGGACCCGGCGTAAAAACTCAAAATATAAGCTGGTCGCTATGGCTTATGTCCTGAAAACGACCTGGTTCACATCGCAATGAGGCTCTGGCAAAGATGGTGCTATTTCCCACCCGCAGACGAGATTGGGCTGCGAGATATACTGCTACTATTTCCATGCTACTTGATAGTCCGGTTTGAGGACTCGGGAGAAGTTCGTCGCGATAAAAGGAAAAACGCGATATTCTGTTCGTCGAAAACGGCTCTTTTACATCCGCGTGTGCGTCGTTACAAAAAAAACTTCGATCTTTCAACAAACTGGGCTAGAAGCGTAACTTAATATGGGCTGTTAACGGTATTATGTAGGTTCCATACTGCCTTATCAATCTATCACTCTCTCGATCAGATGTAGGTTACGTTCATTGGCTTGCCATGAATGACGCTTCGCACTGACCTATGTCCGCGAGGAGCGGATCCTCTTCCTCCATCTCATGGCACATCCGAACAAGGCAATGAGCTCGCGCTAAAAGATGGACCTAAACTCATAGATTATTTATAAGAAAAGAACAATTCACTGAACTTTAAATCATCTAGACCCATCTTTCGAGAGACTGCGACCAAGGGTTTTTCCGGCATTCTCATTTATCGAACAAAGATGAGACGCACCCATTCCCTGCGCATATACGGGTTGGTATCGTCATGATAACGGCACCTGATCCTGGGACGCTACTGCCGAACAAGCAGTGTTTAATGTTGTATGTTTCGATCCATTATCATCGTAGTTCATCATGATACAGATACTTGACTTCGCTCCACAAACACTCCACAAATTCCTACAAATGATACAGTAATAGCTTCTTAGTATCTTACATTCCAAAAATAACGGTGGCCTTTTGGTAATTGCGGTGTAAGTTGAATTATTCTTGTGCGGCATAACGTAATTTATGATACAGAATTCATCGGAAAATGGACAACGATAGGAAGAATATAGTTTAAATCATTTACCTAGGACACGACTCGGGAGTATTCCATAAGCCCCCAATTTACTGGTCCTGGTTGAATATATCGAAAGGATGAAAAGAGGGTATAAGACCAGAAGACGGGAACCATCTTACCCGCAGGTGGAGCGGGAAAATACACAATGACCCAGGCTCCCACATCGCTACGATCAGCGCGCACTATTTCTTTATATTTCGAGATACTCGCTGCGCGGCAGGCCCAAAATCAACCATGCGTAATAAAACACTGCCCTCAAAATATTCATCACTGAAGAACGTTTATGTCATACAACACGCCTGGGTGGGTATAAAGTCTTCTCGAATACACCTCGAGTATTCTATCTCTGCCTCGAAAGTTATTAGTTACATTCCCACCAGAAATCTCCTGCCCAGCTCCTTAAACAAGTCAGTTATTTCCCTCCATATTCCCTTCATTTTTGTTGAAGAGTTTCCAGGTGCTTTCTCGTATCACTTTGCTCGTGCTCGCTGCTGCTGCTAGCGTACCCTCAGTTACTGCCATCTGCGGCGGTTTCAACTTCGCCATCGGCAACGTCATTCCCAACGGAGGTGGTGCTGGTGTCAACCGATGTATGCCAAAGTTTCTTGAATTTGTTCTCCCAAACCCGTGATTTACAACCGATATAAGGGAACGTTTACGACGATAGTTGCAACATTCACGACGGTATCAGCACCGTTGATAATCCTTGCACCCAAGGGATTTTCGGGTGTAGCCCACCTCCTGTCATTTTCAATGAATATACAGACAGAAGCACTGGCCTGAGGTTGGTATTTATCCTTTTATTGTGTGTTACGTTTCGTTTATACGTCGTCGTTACAGGTATGCCTGCCGTCCAGACCCCAGCTCTGGAAAATGCGGTGAGGACACCATCTCCGTCTGCGTAAGTCCTTGATCTGGACTTCTGGTTGTATAAAACAACTAATATATGACCCAGTGCCGTAATGATGGCAACTGAGCGTATATATCTCCTTACTTTTTAAGTTATTTTCCTACCGCCTTTCTTGTGCGAATAGACCTGAGCATGGGAACACTAAATTAGTGTCCCTGATTTAGATTTGTTTCTAAGAATATCTATACAGGTGTTTTCACCTACTGACTGATACAACCTTACTATAAGGGGGATCTGGCACATCCGGTTTAAACAAGAAAGTAATAAAGTAGGTGTAATTGTTTCAGTGTGGTCACTCCTGATAATCGTCTTGAATTGAGGACCTGTTTGTTTTGACGTGAAGCTTGGTTAAGACCTTCTATCGGCTATGACGCGAATAGTTAAATAACTCTTATATATACTTCCCCTCTATCCTTTGGATGTTACCTTCAAAAACAACCCCTGTCCTCCTGGCGACTTACACCCGAAACAGCTGTGAACGTTACCGGGACTCGAGCGCTTGATTTTGTGTGGGGGTTTTAAGCTCTTTTTAGGCAAAGGTAAAGATCATGATGTTTTAATTTGTTCCCCAAGTGCTGCATGCGCAGCTCCGTCACCTTCGGGACAATTGCGGCGATGCCTGCTGTGCTAGTGAAAGTCTTCCAGCCGTTTGGCATTCATATTCTTACCCCCGTTTATTCTTGATCCAGACGCTCACCTACTCGAGGCATCTGCCCTCCACTCGCCAAGCATGTCTCGGAGCCGCCTACCCGTTGAACTAATTGAAGAAATTATCGCAGCGCTGGTTATCCCTCCAGCCAGTGTCCTCCAGTACGGGACGCCCAGTAGTACTTCAGGCGATACCTTTCGACAGCTCTGCCTAGTGAATCATTTTATGCACCACCTCTGCACTCCACTTCTTTATGCCACCATCACCGTCCGGAACGTCCGGCAGCACAACGCACTCATCTATACGCTTCACCGACACCACTACTTGGGCAACTACACTCGAAACCTATGGCTGGAGCTCCCCGAAGCCACGGAGCTATTGCACAATTTGCTTTACCTGCTAGGTCCGGGGCTTCGTCGACTCGCCATTACGGATGTCACCGCGTGGCGTTTGTCCACCCTATACCACGTGTCTGACGCGTTGCGCGCGGATTGTCGTGGCATCGAGGACTTTGAGCACATGCAGAATTTGCTCGCTCACGAGAACACGTTCCACACGCACCCCATGGCGCTGTGTTGGACGAACATGCTGAAACTCCGCCGTCTTGTCATAGACCATACGTACATCGACGGACATTTTGTGAGGTACATTCAGGCGATGCCCTGCCTTGAACAGGTTGTTCTTCTTAACCCCAGGTGGCGTGAAGGAGGCACACGCATCTTTCGCCGTTTACTTGATAGCGTTAGTAATCTCCAGAGCGTACACCTTGTATTCTTGGGAGCGACAAGTGTCATTCCGTCGGTTACACATATTGTGGACAAGATGGCCGAGTTAAGGGCGGCGTCTGATTCCATTACGGAGCTTCCAGGTGTGCATGTTATTGCTATGATAGGAGACAACAAGCACGCAACGTTCGAATATACGCACGATTTGATTTCGTGTGGAGATATATGGACTTTATCAAGCGGATTTATAGAAATTGAAGAAAGAATGGTGAATATTTCCGATCTGTAGAGTAAAACAGCAACTTTTCGGCGGACCTCGAGTAAATCGACTGCAGGAGCGCACGGTACGTGTTCTCAGGGCTCTGGTGACCGCATCACTGGATTAAGCGGGTTTTTTTCATAGGTTCCCTTATGAATATTAGGCGGTCTCGTTGGTGCCCCTCTCCATCGACTTGTCGGGCAGGTCCCGCACAGCACTCCCGTCGGCTTTGGGGACCTGAAAAGTCATGTATAAGACTTTTTTGTGTTTGTTTATGCGGCAAATGTGAACCGCAAGCCTGGGGTAACACGATAATTTGACGAAATGTGGGAGCTTGCAGGTCCGAGCATAATTTGATGGGAGAAAAGAGGATTTATACCATCCGAGAGTAGGCTCAGGTCTCGTCCGGAGGAAGGCTGGCAGCTGGCACATGACATTGTGAAATATACTACCATCATCGTTTCAACAACTTTTGTTCAGATCTTCCCCCCCGCCAAGCTTTCTGCGCCCAACGATCCTCCGTTGATTGAGTCCGTTCTGTAAATTAAAAGTAGAGCCGAATTTAATGGTGCTCATGGTGATGTATAATAGAATTTGCTTGCCTTTACTGTAACGTCATTGGATGTGAGATTCAGATAACTAGGAAAGGGCGCACTTTCAGCTCCCTCATATCGGTGTTTTAGTCTATCTTTATCATCGAGGGCCCATAATATCCGTGGTTGGTTGTTAAGGAAAATGTGGGTGCGACAGATGCGAATCGGAGTAAAAAACATTTGTGGAGCACATGACAATGGATGCCCAAAAAAGTTCACACAGCGCTTCCATCTTTCTTGACATTGTACTCCATCCAAACTGAAGGCTCACCAGGCTCCGCCCTGTTTCCTCACATTCTTTTCTATTCTCATTCGCTTTCTTAACGCCCCAAAAGTGTAAAAAATCATATCAAAAAAAAGAATCCCATAACATGAACCACGAAAATCAGCTCCGTGCCGCCCATCACCATAAGAAATTGGTCGCTCGACAAAGGGGACCATTCGGGTTGTTCCCAGATGACGACGAGGACGAGGAAAAAATTACCCGCAAACGTATGTTTATCCAGATCTTTGTCTAGTCTTGGAGCTTAATTTCCTGACTTGTCCATGTATATCTAGAGGGTAAGCCTGTCCTGACCACGACCGTAATTACCCCCACTGGGACGCCTGTTCGACCTACCAAAGTGCCAGTACCCACTATTACGCCAATTATCCCGCCTGTCAGGACAAGGACAAGAACCAGGGTTCCGCTCCCGCCAACTTTACCAACAACCCCCTCGCTTTCCGTTCCACCCATTATCCCCATTCCACCAATTGTGACGACAACTTCGTCGAAGGTAAATCCTAAGTTCTGCTAGCATTGTAACAGTGCGACTCATACCATCCCCAGCCGGCAGTGGTGGTACCTCCCCCTAAACCGACAACATCACTGACGTCGGTATTGACTAATTCGGCGCCCACAGTTACCAACAACCGTAACATACCTACTACCACAGCATCAAGCACTCTGCCTAGCTCCTCAGTAACTGCCGCAGCGTCAGGGGGTGTAAGCACTGGAACGTTAGTTGGTGGAATCGGAGGAGGAATCGTTGGCGTAGGCGTACTTGGCCTACTCGTAATCTTCTTGGTCGTGAGTCACCTGCCATCCGCTCAGGACACGCCTTTTTACACCCTTTCGTATTATAGCGTCTCTGGCGTAAGAAATCGGCGGACAAGGCAGCCTTTGACGCTACGACCTTTAGGCGATCTGCGCTTATGCTCAGCGACCCCCCTTCCGAAAAGCCCAGCAACAATAGTCCACGTCCGCCAACCATGATTGAACGCCGTATGGCTGCTCCTGCACCGCCTCCTGCCTCGTATGGTTACGATGATCAACCCCAGTATGGAGGTGATGCCTATCACAACCATACCGCATATAACGGCAGTCAGTACAGTGGGGGTACATATGGCAATGAACAGCAATACACCGGTGACCAGTTTGGTCCTAGTATCGGCGCGTATGGTCAAGCGGCTGGTTATGGTGCATACGGAGCTCCATCTACTCATACCCCACACCCACAATACCCCCAACATCAACAGCAGCCACAACATTTCCCACAGCAGTACTCTTTCTCCCCTGGCCAGGTTATTCCCCCGCAACGCGCCTCGCCCCCGTCCGCCGGCTACTCCGACCTCCCGAACCCGTTCGCGGCCAACCCACCTGTTTCCCCTGCAGGTGTGATTGCAGCCGCGCGCCAGGCCGCCGAGTCTCCTGTTTCGGCCCCACGGAATGTGTCACCAACCCAGGCACAGCCAAGCGCGTATTTGAGCCGACAGCCCACCCAAGCCGGCGGCGCGCCTCCTGCATATAAGGACGAACCCAAGTACGCCAACATGCAGCGGGACGTCAAAGTCGTGCCTCTCGCTGTAGTCAATGCCTCCCCCCCTTCCCCCCGCACCCTTGGTACCTCGACCTCGAACTCCGATGCTACCAAGCGTCCCACGTCGACCTACACAGTGTATGATCCTGAGGATGCATACGGGGGAATCTAAGCCTGGTCTTTTCCCCGTCGACGAGTACATAGAATCTCCCGAGTCTCACAGCTTTTTGGCGCATTTTGTTGTACTTATACCATGTTTCTATTACCGTCTACGGGCTGGCTGTCCCGCCGACTTACCCATCTTCCCATTTATCCCACATCCCCCGCTGCTCGACTGACCGCACTTGTGCGTTCACAGTATTTTTATGTGCTAAATTTCTATATAACAACGACCCGTCATGCTCGTTTATACCAATTGTATTGCTGCTTTATATCTTGTAGATGCAGTATTGTTCCTGCCATGGTAGATACAACTACCAGGTAACAAGATACAACGCGACTCGGTGCCGATGAATGCCATAAGCGATGTGTGCATTCCAAGATATGAGATCTTGGTTCTTGTTAGTAATTTATCTGGGAACCCCTTGCGGTGAAATTTCGGGAACTGTTCCCACCTTCATTATCCATCCATCATATATAATAATATATCTACTCATCACCCTGTCCACCTGTTTGTATTCATCACGATATCCTGTTTTCACAAAATATTGTATTTTATATTGGAAAAGAGTCAAGTGAATGTACAAGGTTGTTTTGCAGTCGAAAGCAATGTGGACATGGGCAATACGTGGATGAAGTGGATGTCGATGGTGTATAACGAACGATCATGATGCAAGTAAGGGAGATTCGGGGACCACCTGCGAATCCGGTAATGGGAATGGTGGCTGGGGGCGTGGGTGTTATGTGTGGCGGGGCGAAGAGTCCATGCGTAGTACTATAATGGTATATGCGTGGGTGGGGGGTATTATACGGTGTGTACAAGTAACTGGTAGTACAAGATGGCGGAACTGTCCATTCTCTCTATCGGTGGTCTTCCATGAGCCAGTCATCCGAGGGATGTGGGCCAAAGGCGTTTCGTACGAGCATGGAGTGGCGTCGTGAGATCTCGGAATCACTGGGCGTTACTTTCCGTCGTAATTGTAGGATTCTGGAGGGGGGGATGTCAATTAATGGAGATAGGGGCTGCTTCAAAAAAAATATTTACACTCGACAGGCCTGGGAGTTGGTATGATTAGCGGCGGGAGAAAAGCATGTGGGGTGATGATACTAACTATAAGGTTAGAGACCACGAGAATAAAAGGTAGGCCGATGCCGTTTTTAAAACTGGTCGGTCTAGAATAAGTTAATATCCACAAGGGGTTTGTAAGTATAATTTAACATACTCGAAGAAGGTTGCCGCGGTGGCAATATTTACCGCGGATACAAAACCAAAAGCTCCGAGTCCTATGACCAACCTGAGTCAAGAGAAGAATAGGAAAAAAAAATTAGGGAGAGTTTACCTTGATTCACAAAATATCGTCCCAAAGATATCTCTCTTCCTCGCGTCCGGTAACAATGCTTGATAAAACAACCAGGATAAATTGACAAGAATGATAAAGGATTAAAAAATTCACGTACCACAATAACGACGCTCAGTGAGGCTAAATCCATCAACGTGGCAGCAAGCTTTAGATGCAGAAATGAGCGTGAACCGCCAGTGAGAAAATAATCATCAGACACACCATAGAATACTAATAGGCACCATCAGTCCTGATATCGTTTTTGGAAAATTAGACAGGTACTCACACCTATCCGAAGCGCCATAAACCCATCCCCATAATCAGGAAAACACCCCGTTTTCCCCAGGGCCAGGTAAAATATTGTGGGTGGCACAGCGATGTGTGTGCAAAACACCCAGATATCAACTCCTATCAACCCAGCGTAACATATGCAAAGCAGCAGCAGGACTTTCTTATTTCGTCCTGAAAACGCGTATGCCCTCATCAGCATCACACCTGCAATCCCACCGTTAGTAAAAAATCCCATCTCCCCAATCCAATTAGATATACATACCTTGTGGGAATACTTGCTGTCACATGTGCGAGTCTGATAAGTGGTCTTGTACGGAGGGCGCGTGGAACACTAAAGACGTACACAAGGTGCCAGAAGAACG
The DNA here is from genome assembly GCA_015584075.1 of Collybia nuda. Lineage (NCBI taxonomy): Eukaryota > Fungi > Basidiomycota > Agaricomycetes > Agaricales > Clitocybaceae > Collybia > Collybia nuda. The sequence goes on from MU150246.1 coordinate 50,307, forward strand.
TGGATCGGCCGCATGACATTTTGGCAGACGTCCTCGTCATGATTGCCAACGTACGCCCATGTTATCACGGGCCAGAGGAAGAGGGGGTAGTACCGACACAAGAGATACGCGACCTTGACAGAGGTCCAACGAGCACGATGAATCTATCTTAGTGGTTAGCGGGACAAAATAACGGTATAGCCAGTGTCACTCCGGCCGCGAATCGAGACATACAAGGTTGACCTCCTTCTCCGACCTGCAAGATCAATATAATTGTCATAGTAAGCACGGGCGTCTCTTGGCTCTCGGCATGCGAGTGGCAGAGGAAAAGAAGGAACGCACGTTGCAAGCCATTCATAGATCTGTAGACAGTAGACAGCTATCATCGCATATCGAGCTTGCGTGATACTCAACACGCAACCGGCCAGTTCCTCGAGCTGTGCCGAAGTGAGTACTATCGAGGACATCGTTTTACAGTGGCCGAGGAGCCAAGTGCAGTGGGTGCAGCCAGCTTGCCGTCGTTGTTGCTGGTGAACGCCTCGAGTGGTGGGGTTTTGAGAAACCGAATTTGAAAGCCACAAGGGTTGTTGGAGGAAGTTCCGCAGGGTATTCTTGGGATTTCCATGAATCTCTCATGTCAAGGCAAAAACTGTCACACTGCATTGTCGCGGAGTTGCCTTGCAACGTACTTTTGGTCAAATTGGGTCACAGGCACCTTAATTTCCCCCGAGAAATCAGGACACCAATCCTTTCGAGTTTCAGCAATCAGAAACGAGCTCACACAGTTTTTTTCTAATGTCAAGTGGTTTCTCTTTTTCCCGGACATTCTTTATGATTGCAGGTGAGCCCGTTTTGCCATCCAATCACACCACAGTGGTGATGAATTAAGAGATCGTTTGGAAAATCATATCATCAGCCCTGATCATGTGTGTCGGTGGGGCCTCGCATTATTTCTATTGCTGCTTTGCTTGTTCACGACAATTCAGTCCAAGGTGGGACCGGGGTGACATGCGTCGCCGAACCACAACCAGCGGACACACGTTGCTCACTCTCTTAGCGTGTAATTCTATTAAGAACCCTCTTCCGTTGCACCCTCAAGAGTCAGTAGCTCTGAAATCGTCTCCACAGGCTCCACTCCAACTCGCGTTCATGACAAGTAAGGGATAGGCCGTAGAGCCTGGGCTTTCGTTCAAATTCAAATCCGGGGAGAAACCGAACCAATATCTTCCGCCGACACGGACACGCGGCATTGGTTGGTCACGGTATATTATTCCCCGAGGCCGGTTTGAACGCCTTTCTCATGGAAAAAAAATGAAAAACGAGGATGGGATGAATAAACCCTGGAACTAGATGTACTTGGAGCTGGCGTCTAGATAAGCGAATTGAGATTCGGGAATCACTTGCTATTTGCTGCGTAACCTTGGTCGACACGATCAGCACAGCATCCCCGATCATGATCGTGAGGTCGAGGAGGCACAAAAGAAATGTATGCATGTAGTGCTGCGCAAGGCTGGTCAATCCAACTGGATATTCTATTGACTTATAGATGTACGTAACTCCAATAAATGCATCTCGTTATTCTATCAGTTACAGGGTCGGCATTTATATGAATACGTTTAAAGTGTGGAGCTTATTGAATGGAAGGATCGACGGAGACTCGCCAAAGATATGTTTCGGCAGCGACACAATATATACCATCGGCAGGAGGTAACCGGTCCCGAATATCGATCTCTCACAGATGATAACAGCACAAACCCCAATTCATTACTAGAAGATATCGACAGAGGTAAGGGTTGCTGATATATGTAAAAGGGCTGAACAACCGTCTGTGCCAGGGTGATAGAATGTGAAGGGGTATAGGGTCATAAACCATAGTGATGAAGCAATCGTTTGATATAAAAGACGTCATGTGCATCAGCACCCAATAAGATAAGAATAGGAACCTATAGGAAAAAAGTATTTGGTAAACTGGTTGAAGCAGGGACCGTCCGTCATGTCTACTCCAACCCGTGTTACCAAGCCGGAAAAGGTTTGAGGTTGTCTCGTCTGCAAGCAAGACCATGGGGAAGTCGACTGAGGAAGGGATTCCAGATACCCCCGATACCGATATAGAAAAAGTGAAAGGGTGGGATCCCAGACTCCACCAAACACTGAGTTATTTTGTACAATTTTTTACACCGACGAACCAGTAAGCGCCTTAGATGCCGCCATATGCATCTTCAGCATCGTAAACCGTCTCGGGGCGTTTCTCCGACTTGGTGGCAGCAGCAGCAGTTGGCGCGCGGGGAGAGGGAGGCGGAGCAGACTCAAATGTGCTGCCGGCGTGTGGGCTTTCGATCGCGAAACTCGACGCTAGCGGGCTCGGGGTCGTGGGGTATTGAGCCTGGTTGGCATAAAGGCCGTTGCCAGCGGCCGTCGCACCACTGGGGTATCCACTGCCCAGAGGGCTAGGAGGAATAGCACTTCCGCGCACCGAGTTGGGGAAATCGTATGAGTTGACAGATACACGGGACTCAACGGTGATCTCTGGGAGCATTGGTGGAGTAGAGTCAATGCGCTGGGAAGAGCTGGTATGTGCTGGGGACGGTGGGACTGGGAAATTGTCAAGCTGAGCCGATTCAACCGAGTTACGGCCATGGGGACCCTGTGGTGTCATTGGGGAACTGGGATCCGCGAAAGGTGAAACCTCAGCCCCGCTCCCGCCCTGAATGTATTGAGCAACGGCGGGTGTATTAAGCCCAGCAGGGACCTCGGTATTCAATTTCTTGGAAATTTCGGCATACTGAGCTGCTTGGTAGGGAGACACGCTCGAGCGATCGAGGTCGACGTAGTCGGTAGTAGGGTATCCCTGTGCGGCCTGAGGAGGTGATGCTGGGTAGTTGGCATACTGAACAGAACCCTCTGGATAAGAGGGCGGGCGATTGGACTGAGCCGCGGAGGAAGGCTGCCTGGTCAGATATGGCGAGGGTCCAGCTCGGTCGTCAAAGTTACCCTCATAAACAGGGGTTCCAATGGGGGAGAAGGGAGACTGGGCGTAAGGCGCGTTGGGATACAAGGGGTTAGCCGACGTAGCCGAATGTGGAGGAGACATGTTATTCTGGTGCATCACTTGGCCGGGTGTGAAGGACTGGTACTGTTGTCCATATTGGTCAACCGTGCCATATTCCTGTCCGTTCTGACCATCGAAGTAGTGAGGTCCGGGTGCACCATACTGAGTACCGAAGGTGGGGGCCGGGGAAGCAAGTCTACGTTCGATCATAGTAGGTGGTCTCGGGTTGAATCCCGCAGAAACAGTATCTTCATGTGTCGGGGGATCATTCATGAGAACAGCGGAACGACGGAAGTCGTTGGAGTTAAATCCGCCATCTGCCTCGTTCTGACGTGATCGACGGCGCTAGAAAGAGGGACTGTATGAACAACTGAAGAAAAAAAATGATTTGATCAAACGTACCAAAATATACCTAATGGCAAATACAAGTAAGGTCAAACCAATGAGACCAGCTGCAAGACCACCGATAATCCCACCGACGTTGGTGCCTGATTCTGTTTGAGGCTCTGTGGTACCGCTAGTCTCTGCGGGCGCAACTGAGCGAAGAGTCTGGGAGGTCGTCAAAAGCACAGTTGACTGCCCGCCAGTCGGTCTGGGTGGGGGTGTGGCCTGTTGAAATCTCAGGGGACATCATGATTGGATCATGATAAGGGAACATACCGCAATTGGCGTAGTGGACGTATCATCTTCTACTGGAGGGAGAACAACGTTAGTTGGTGGTGGCTGGCTAGTATTTGTGTCGGCTGGCGGAGGCACCGTTGTGGACGGTGGTGGTGGTGGGGTCGCGGTGTCCGAGGTTGTAGGTGGTGGGGGCGGGGGGGTTGGGGTTGGGCTAGATGTAGGTGTAGATATAACAGGCGGGGCTGTATGAATTCAAGTCAGCAATTTACATGGGAGCCGAAAACTTGAATGATGGCGAAATGTCAACACATAAAAAAGACCTTTCGCCAGTGAACCGCCTGACAAATTCCTTTCTCTCCTCCTCATAATTGAAAGATAAGAACTCACGAGTATTAGACGGGGTATTGGTATCTAATCCAGGCGTGTCGGTCGGGTCCATACCCTCAAAAGTAGCAGTAGGATAAAACCCGTCAGCCCGGCGATTCTTCGCAGCCCGCTTATGGGTAACGCGATAATTGAAAGAGACCATGATTTTTGCGTAAAGAGTGAGATAGATAAAGAATGTGTGGTCCCGGAGGAGGAGAAAGACGGTGAGCTAGCGAAAGGCTCACTTGTAGCTCGTTAGGCCAAGCAGAGTAGTATGGAATGGAAGGGAGAAGATTTGTGTCACGCAAGTCACAAGCTTGAGTACCCCGTTGCCATCACACATTCACAACAAGGGTTCGTCCCACCAGGAACGTCCTTTTCTTTTACCCAGCATGTTGATTTCAAGAATACTCCGAAAGTCCCCCTGAGCAGCAGGATTGATGGAATTCGATTATATTTTTACGACAGCCTTTACGGTCTTTTGTGACTAGATTTCATATCGCAGTGCTCCTTAGTATCCCATTCCCCCCCAGACTCCCACCTTCCCCACAGCCAAGACCTGCACCAAGCGACGAGTTTTCCCATTCCATCAGATACGAGGTACCCTGGTATCGGCCTATTTCATGACATATCAAGTTTTTCGTGATGCGACCCATGCGGCGATCCAGAGGACATCCAAAAATACTGTCACTGTTCACAAGCCGTCACAACAGAGCAGCTTTCTGAGAACATATCCCTGAATCGAGCCTGTAAGGGGTCTGAATCGCTTTAAAAACGCTATTTACCGACCAGGAAAGCGGAATTTGTCCGAAAAATACCACACAGCAGTCTATACTGTTACACTGGATCATAGATTTGTTGAGTTGCTACCCAACTCACTGATCAATCACTTACTTGAACTTGAAACTAGAGAAGGACCTATCAGGCATACTGGTTCCCGAGGTCGGGTTTCTGGTGGATGTAAATTCTAGCCCATGAACATTTATCGACGAATCGTAATCCGAGATATTCCGGAGAGTTGTACGCCCATTTAGCCTGTAGATCATATTGTCAGGCAGGATATCGGAATACTGCCTACTGGCTTACAAAGCCAACAAAGCATTTGAATAAACTGTGATAACTCAAGCACAATTAGCCAGGCCACAGCATCAATCAAACTTTGACGTACGTTTCGGTAAAACCGTATAGATGGAGACATGGATATCTGATCGTTTATGTTAACAGGAAATAGGCATCATAAAAATAGACCTACAATTCTGTCGCATGGTCTGGAACTGCGACGAATTAGTTTAGGGTGTGGTTTTATCGAACACCCCACTCACACAAACAAGGAGTGCCAAAGCCGCACAACTATCGATAAACCAGGATCAGGTCGCGTCGATCCAATTAAAAGTTACCACAATGATACCTAGTCAACAACCCCGTTTCTTCCCCAATACGATTAGCAACCATCGACTCAAGAGAACAACACAGACCCACCAATTGTCCACAACATCAGTTTATCAACGATCTTTGAAGTCCTGCCTCCTCAAAGTAAATATTCGCACACGCAGCGCATATAACTCACACTCACCGTTCGAGCCAACGCGCAGATTGCTTCAAGTAATAGGACAGGGTCGCCGCAATCAGACAATCCGCGACCACAATTCCCGAGAAGGTGGCCGTCAGTAACCAGTCCCATTTCAGCAAGAGACTTGACAAGGTTGTTGATGCCCACGCAGCAGCGAATATCATAATCCCTCCAATGAGAGTGAGCCCCGATGCCGTGTAGCACAGAGCCACGACGACGCGCCCCCCAGAGAACGCCCGGATCCGCTCGATGAAGACAACCTAAAGCCTTGTCTAGTCAACAGTGCAAATAGACACTCCACATACTTATCCTTACCCGCACAGCAAACTCGGCCAGAATGGAGAATAGAATGGCCAGGGGCATACTTCGTACATTGATCAACTCGTCAACGCTCCGCGGATTGGCCAGCCAAGTAATAGTAGCAGTATACGTTGTATGTGCAACGCAGATTGTCTGCCCCAGGTCCAAGCACCTGCGAACCTCAAAAGTGAACACCAACCGAGTCTGGAAATAACAATCGACTGACCAGACAAGAATCACCTATAATGCCCAATATCAAAAAGGCAACAGTACAGCTATCAGAAAAATCAACGCACCGCCCCATTTGTGAAATATGACGTCTGCTTGAACGATTCAGAATATGCATACGCCTGGGTGCATAGCACGCCGAACAAGAATACGGAAAAAAGACACCCGATTTCTATAGCGCCCAGAGTCGTATCCACGGTGTCCAAGGCCATGACAAGGCAATCTAGTGGAGATTGGGACTCACCGAAGGTCTATTTAGAGGATAGGCGGCTACTCACCATAAATCCTATCTTGATTGGAACACCAGGATATTACGAATCAGCAGGCTGTAGCCCTTCAAGACGGGCGTTCTATTAAACGTCTAGCTCCTCCCCTTATGAGCACGGGCCCTGTATGGGCCCAGGAAGGCCATTCCCGTCAGCCCTTGCGAGGAAAGCTTGACGTGGGCTCAGCACGGTGTCGGAGGGTAATATATGCCGGCCCTTTCTTGACGTGCCATGGAAAAATGCAACAAGCCCAACAGCATAGTGCCTAGATCATGCGGCCTCTCAATGATCGCGGCTTCTATTTTGAGGCAGAGATTGTGCCTTTCCATCGCAGTTGTCGGCCATAAGGAGGTCGAAGGGCCTAGATTCTGGTCATGAGGTAGAACCCTCGGACGCATTTTCAAGGTTTTCATTATGTTGCCTGTGGGGTCGAGGAGGCCTCACATTTGGAATGATTTATACTTTCGAGGTTTGTCAATTTGTGGATGTCCGGGATTTTTTCAACAATCTTCGACAGATATTTTTCAAGGATCGCCTCGTGTTGAAACCTCTACATATTAATACATTCCTTGAGGTATCATCAAAGTAATGTTGGATGTGATAAGCTTCAATAATCAGACGTTCGCTCGGATGCGCATAACCTTCAAGTTCGAGTTGATGAACACCCACACACCCGGAAGTCGGATCCTCACACCGCCTTACCATTGCGTCACCGTTAATCCGCAGCAGGCAGGTATGGTTATTACCGAGCTCTTCCATAATAGCATTGCATTTGATCGTGGTAAAGGGTCAAAACAGGCGAACACCGTGTAACCTCACAGCCTGCGGCGCCGGCCCGGAAATGAAGCAGATTTTTCAATCAAGATAGTTTCACCAGACCATACCAGGAATTCTTCTTTCCTTAAATGCTGACGATGAAGACGCGAGTTGCACGGGAAAACAACGTAGGTTACGTGGCAAACACATATAGTATGACCAAAATCGGGGATCCTATATCGCTATCGTTGAAGACCCACAAATGTATGCAGCTTGATGGATGTACCAAACCACCGCATTGTGAAACTCGACCATCAGCACAAGAGCATATATATCATCCTCAATTTGGTGAGGAAAACGTACCACGGCGTCGATAGTGTTCGACTGGAGCCCGAAGACCCTGTAATGAATGTACGCCTGTACGCATAGGATGCCAAAGAGGAAATTTCAGAAGAAACATCCAACCTCTATTGCCCCAAGAGTGTTGTCGAGGGTCACCTGGGTCATTAAAGCACTTGAGCTGGAATCAGTGGTGTGGCCTTTATGGAAGAAAAACACCCAGAAACTCAAGTTGTGGGTCGTCCATGACACAAGCGCCCCCACCGACAGACCAGAGGCAAGCCTAACAGATACTATCTTTCTGCGACTGTAGGCCGACCACTGTTTACTAGGCCCCTGGATGCTCCTATAAATGTTCGGAAAAATTTAGCGGATTTCAGAGTTCAAAAACGACAGTTTTCCTGTCCAACTATTCCGGATTTGGGGCGAAATCGCAGGAATCATCATCCAATATAGCGGTTTTTCAGACAATCTTGAAGACTTTTTTTTTTGAATGATGTACAGGTGTCAGTTAACTTGATCCGGGTCAGCTCATGGTCACGAAGCGTGAAGTTCAATTAATCAGAGAAGAGAAGGTAAGAAAGACGTACGAAATTTCTCTCCTCCAGACCCCTAAAATGGACCCTATGTTTTTTTTTTTCTATGTTTTCTTCACGTTTTCATGTATAATCCCTGTCCAATCTAGTGTTTTTGACGCCTAAACATTGCAGACCCGAGGCCGACTCTGGGGGAAAAATTGTTTGAACATATGTAGGAGCGTCCGGGGGCCTTAGTTACTGCCACAGTAAGGGATTTAACAATTAGCAGTACAATGATGGTTCCAGAAAAGTCGGGTCACTCAAGTCACGCACACACTTCGCAGCTACCTCAAGTCCAGTTTCAACCTTTTCTTATTCACTGCAGTACACTTGATCGGGTCTCGATAACGTATACATATGCTGGTTTGGCTTTGTAGTGCCAGGTAGGTGAAACTAATTTAGATCGAAAGATCGGTTAGGAAAAGCCAGTTATATCTGGTGGTACTCGGACCATAGTATGTTTGTTTACTTAAGGAGGGGGGGCGGAAAACAGAATTACAGAGCCCCAAGACTATTTGAGCGCGCATAGAGCGCATTACAAAGAGTTGGTATTAAGTATTTAAATTATATAAAGACGGGTGGTGCAAGTCCTGTATCAATGAGAGCATCTATACTATAAGTAATTGACTTTTTTATTGGCCCAGGATACCTAAATCATGGCCCACTTTTGTTGAAAAGCCCATGGACATAATTTCGTGGCGAGAACCTGGCCGAGTCAGTCATTTTTCGTGGATGAGAATGGCTCGGCCCCAAGAGTATTTGGGCAGTTTATGAAGTGTGATTAGAAAGAATCGGTCCATGGGCAAAGTTCAGGTGCGTCTAAAACTGGACTTTAAGCCAACCATAAATCCGAGCGATGTGAAAACTCACCAGCACGGTGCGTCTGTTGGAAAGTTCCCCATCGTAAACGTTAGGTTGAGTCAGTGGTATATTCCTGAGTGTGGCACGCCCGTTAAGCCTAAGGGGGTTTAGCGAGCTTGGTAAGTGTATAGAACGTGAAGTGGAGGAATGAAAGTATCTACATGGCCATAAGACAATTTGAATATACTGAGAAATTGGAAATCAGAATACACAAAAACAAACAAAATCCCTGGTACGCACATTTCGGCAAAACCATATAGAGAGAGACATAGATTACTAGCGGCCATGATAGAGTTATAATAGGACCAACATAATGTGGAAGAGAGGGTACTAACAATTAGATTTCATTGTAAGGAACTTAAGAGGGATCAGAATATCAACGTTAGAAAGATTCAGAGGGCGTCACTCACGCATATCATTTGGGCCAGTGCAACGAGGCTTGAAGAGACCGCATCAACAAAAAAAACAGTAGTGGGTAACCCGAACACACCTGGTTAGCAAGCCAGTTTCTTCAACGTAAGAATTAATAACGTACTCGACACTGCAAATACAAGCATGGGACTCACCAATTGTCCACAATATTAATTTATCAATTATTTTTGATCGTCTGAACGGATTAATGAATCAGTGAGATCCCACCTCCCCAAAGCGCAGTAAAATGTCACCTTTCGAGCCATACCTCTGATTTCTTGAAATAATAGTACAAGGAAAACATAATAAGCATATCAGAAACCATGATCCCACTGATTGTGGCTGTATACAACCACTTCCATTGCTCTAGAAGCCCAGAGGTAGACTTGGCCTGGAAAGTGACAACGGAAACCCAAATTCCGCCTAGGCATGTAATTCAAGATGCAGTATAGCATAGTATTGGTATCGAGTGCTTTTTAGCGAATATGTGCAACCTCTTAACGTAAATAATCTGAATGATGAGAATGAGAATGTTTCCCCTGGCGCTTTTGTCTCAAAGAGAATGTGGAACTGACCCGAACGATGAACTCGATTAGACTAGAAAATAGAACGGACAAAGGAGAGCTTGCAATAGTTGGCAGCTTGTCCATCCTTTCTGGGTGGCCATACCATGTGACGGTGGCAAAATATGTTGTATGACCAATGCATATAGTATGACTCAAATCTAGAATCCTGTAGCCATGTTCGTAAGTAAGTAGTAGTTGGTTTGAATGAATGAACGTACCAAACAAGTGCCACCTGCACAATCCAGGCCATCAGATGTGATGCGTAAATTATTATGAAGGGCGTACCCCCGCGTCAATAATCGTCGGCTGGGACCGGAAGAGCCTGTAATGGGTGTATGTCTGCATGCATAGAACGCCAAACAAGAAAATCGAGAAGAAACTCCCGACTTCTATTGCCCCAAGGGTATTATCTAGGGTCACCTGTACCATTTAGAGATTAGTTGATTGGAGTTGGGAAAGAATAATGACCAACATGTTGCGATTGTACGGTTTTTATGCAAGGAGCTCATTCAGACTTGCTCGTTCCACGGTACTTGTGGCAGGGTAGGCGGGTATATTTTTCTGCGAGCTGTAGATGTTACCGTGAACACATGGTGCAAAAGGTACTGTACAATGGTCTGACTGCAAGAACGGCATAGATTAATGTCGATTGAAGTCCTAAGCTGGACATGAAACGCAACTGTTGAGAAGGAAGGCCTTGACTTCACCGGCGGCTTTCAGAAAGCCGGCCCAAGCTCGCTCATACGCAGCATCACTTAAAGGAGACGCAATTCCCAGCTCTGCGGCTCTACCCTCTAGCCCACTTCTCATCTATTACTTTGCACAATATACAAAGAACTTCCGACCCTTCAACTTGGAGTCTCGATAACAAGTAGAAATTAATTGAGGCTGAAGAATCGCATTGTCTTGTGAGGGTCGTTGTGGACAAGGCATGCCCGATTTCGAAAAAATATGACGGGGTATCAGTAGAGCTAAGTTTAAAATGACACACTGAAAACTGCTCGCAAAGTGTATGAACAGAATCAGCGATATTAGCATCGTCATATTCGATATGTTCGGATGATATGTCAATAGTAAATTCATAAACATAAGTACAAACGCTGGCGAAGGAGATAACCGAATGCCGTCAGGATATGCTCCTATTATGAAATTTTTTCCACACCTTTTCCAGGACCTCGTCGAATAAATTCGAAGCTACTGCCGACGTCCACATGAGAAAACTATCGCTAATTTCCCTCACGCCGATGGGTATTCTTGTTTCATGGTCGCAGGAAACCTAAATTGAGGGGAAGTTGAAGTCCGATGTCGTAATTCGGACCTGACGTATTTCGTTGTACCACTTACAGAGGACAGGTAGTATTCTGCAGTGTTGGCCATTCCACTGGTTTGTCACTGTTTTTACACAAAGCCATGTTTTGTGGCTTCCACCACGTCGTCTGGCCTGTGTATATTCTCACGGCCATACTTCATATCCATCATCAAGAGCCGATAATCAGACGGATATGTCAGGTACAAGTTATGTGACGGATTTGGAAGCCCAATGAAATGATCTAATACAGGCGCTTACCTGGCGTCAGCCACTGTTAAGCCATGAATGGAGGCCGGCATGGCTTGGCCAACACTGAGTATTCCTGATCGGCGAGTCGCGGCCATGGTGTGGGGTGCAGTACAGTTGGTAGTTACGCTACTTGGAACCCAGGCTTGTGATCTTCAACTATCATAGATTACTGCAATTCCAAAGAGTTGAGACTAAAGTGACGGTGATGATGGAAGTATAAGCCTCGATGAATATTAATGATTTGTCTACTGTGAATGTTGAAGCCAAGGACTTTGGTCATCCTTATGACATTTGTTTATTGGTCTTTGCTGTCCTCGTGAATGTAGAGTTATATGTTTGGATATCATATTCAATAGATGTTGGGGTGTGTAGTGATAAATGAATGGTTCCCGGACTCACAAAAAACATAGACAAACTTGACAAAGCATCACGATAACTTCCTTTCTCTCTTGGGCCACTTTCCGTGTTCCAGCCCTTTTAACTACAGCTTCAACCTCGAATGCTTTTCTCAGGAATGGGTAAGTCTAGATATCCTCAAAATCCACTTATCTACCCTCAAACTTTCGAGTCACTCGAGCTCATTGCTTCAATGCATCGTCATTTAAGCGTGTTTTAGTCCGTCGGTCTCGGCACCCATTAAGAAATCTTGGGGTATGTTTGTACTGGGAAAAAATCTGACTAAATGCTACGCTAAACTTCAATGCAGTAAAGAACGGTGGAACTTTGACTCACTCAAAGACGGATTTTTTTCGAGCAAAGTATTTCTTTTGTAACGGGCCTGATGACCCATGGTTGAATGAGTAAGCAAGCCAACTACGCCCTTTTCAAAACCGTCTCAAAAACAATGAAGACTGTTGTCACGGCACCTCATAGTATGTGATTTACCACCATTACTTATTCTGGGCAGAACCATATTCCACAGGTTCGCCATGCCAATTGGGTATCTCTCTGCATTTCTGAGAAATTTCTTATGCCCATTGCTGCCTATACACTTGATGGTTTGATTCCACGCAGAATTTGGCATAATTTTACTTATTGACCCATCATCAGATTGTTTTGACGAATCTAGAATAATACCTATAGGATCCCTTGACGGCCCTCAGACTCATTTGGCTGGACGACGAACGGTACCTCTGCGCGCATATAACGCGACACAAGCGATCCCTAGACCTCGAATTCTGGCTATTGTAGACGAAGAAGTCGAACCTCACAATCCTCGTAAACGCCCTTTTGATACGGAAGACCTGTCACTTCCCGATATAATCACGCGCCCTCCCAAGAAACCTCGCATACAGAACACCAGCATTGACTCCAACAAGACCAGTGCCCCCCCTGCGGCTACAGCGACCATTCTCGATCAACAAGGCGATCAAGAAAAGAATCATCCCTTTGTCCTCACACAGCCCATCGTGTTGCCTCCGCGGAGCCCTGTCTTCAAAATCTCTGGAACATTGCCAAGAAAGAGTCTCCGATTCGCCCTCGATTGTCGATCAACCCAACCGTCTCTAACTCTCCAATCAAACAAATCAAACAAGCGTCAACCCCGGATCCTCGAAATCACGATACGTCAGCCTGAGAAAGCCGCCGAACAAGATTCAAAGCAAGTCAAACCATCCTCACCCAAGCCTCAGCCCGTTAACCCTATCACCAAAACGCATATTCTTTCTCACACAATCTACCATCCCGAAAAAATCAAAACAGCTAACTGCGCTGGTCTCTACGGCAGAGGACGCCTCGAAACCGCCCACACGTTATTCTGGACGAAAGTACGGGAATCTTATACTGGGTCTGGCCCCCTAACAGTCGACATAACCGACATTTTGGAAGCAAAAGGAATGGGAATACAGGCGGCAATTTTCACACCCACTGGTAGTTATCAAGAAAAAGAGTTTACGTGTCGTGGATTTCATCGGCCTAAAACTTGACGACAGTTCTGTCTTTCATAGTATCGATCTTTGTATGGACCCTGCGCTAGGCACAATTCAAGAGATATAGTCTTACTGTTACCAATTCATTTTTTCGGATCAAGAAACTGTTGTTGATTTATTCGCAAGTCAAATTCATTTAACGAATCTATCCAAAACCGGGCTCCTAGTTTACGTTGTGATAACGTTGGCACGGAGTTCTGTCCATCCAGGGGCGGGGACAATTTGTACGGTTGCTGCCTTGCTTGATGCAATTGTTGCTCGTTTAGTTAGCTCAAGTTTAGTCAGTTTCGCGCCTTGGGCACCTGACAATGGTCATTGTTAGCCGAATTCCTCCACGGACAGGCTCGTGCACAAACCAAGGGCCCATAGCGAAATCAAAATCTCATTCTTGCCGTGGTGGTTGAGAATACCCTCTGGGACTGGGTAGCTCGTCTGGGGTCCTAGAGACGACAAAAACCTGTGGCTTGCACGTCAGCGGCATTATAATAGCAACCATTTTCCTATCTCGCCTTCCGAATTGCCAGCCATTAACGTATATTAAGACGCGATGGGGTGCCGCACTATCTAGGTTGAAGTCAAAGGCGAGTGGAATATCTGAACCGGCCGGGAAATTAAGATTGAAGCTAGTACGGTAGACAGTAACACCTGGTTTGGTGGTGCCCTGATACGGTGTGCATCCCGTTTGCCATGCAGATGCATCATAGCCAGGAAGATGTGCGCCTTTGTATTGTTAAACATCAGAGCTGCGATCGTGGGGGCCGTTAAGACTAGTGCTTACCGACACGCTCGAACCACCAGCCGCCTTCATTATAGGGTCCTCTGACTTTATCCGGGGCGTTCTCACCGCCAATGTCTGCAAGGCATTTAAACTATATCACGACGAGTCATATATTTTTTAGAACTTACTCCCGGCCACTCGCCACTGGGTGAAGTCCTTGTTATTTGAAGATACCAATTTGTAGCCACGGATACCACGCGGGGCCTTGAATTCGTCGTTGATATCATCTGCGATGGTCATTAGGAAAGAAAAGGTAAGTGGAAATGTAACTGACAATCTTGATTCATTCCAGTCGAGTCGTGGATGACGGTAAGTACTGTGCAAATTTTGTCAAGAAAGTTTTCGCGAATGACAAGGTTTCCTTTCCTACCATTGTCACCAGAAACTAGTTGGCTGGCTGTGAAATTGAAGACTGGGGATAGAATGTCGACTCCCGATTGACTGTGGGAGGAGCCTTGGCCAGATCCTAGGAAGTGGCCGTTGATAAATGCGGAGTAGCCGAACGAGAAACCGCTGATAAGAATATGAGCAGGCTCACTGCCGAGAAAAAAATGAATTTAAAAAATCTCCTACCCTTGAATGGAAAGCTGAACTCCGGTCGCCGTGCCCGTGAAATGTCCACGCCAGACCCATTGACCTTCGTTATGTCAGTTACCTGACACCCGGGGACTGTTGAGAACTTCATACCTGCGTGGAAACCATACCTTAATAGGAAAAACTACGATGAGTGACAAAGTAACGGATATTCTTTTTTTGGAAAACACATACTCAGAGGAATACAATACATTCTAAAATTTGCATGTCATGGTATCAATCAAAATATACCAGAAGGAACATTCTGAACATCCCACCTTTCCAGCCGTTGGCTTTTGGGGCCTCTGAGTGGATGTTTTACTTGCTAGGACCCATTTGCTATCGTCGAAGCCAGATATAAGTTCAGGCAAGGAATCAGCACAGCTCCAAGAAAGCTGAGATAAAACTGGGATTGTAGCAGAATTGAGAGCTGCAGGGAAAGTTATAGTTCCCCTCAAACTGCCGAGATCGCTGCGTGTCGTGCTGACAGTGGCACCGTTCCAAGTAAATCCAGTGAACTGTGCGGGTGCAAACACATCAATGACAGTTGTACTGTTTAAGTCACCTGTTAAGGCAAGGACGGAGTCTTTGACTATTGCGCTGCGGACAAGGTAGGGACCTTTCACAAGAACCGACGGGATGTCCGCTGCAAGGTCATAATGATTATGACTCGTGGTGACATCAGCTAGGCGTGGTGCCCATAAGGAACCAGCTGTCTTTTTGTCAACGATTATGATACGTTTGCTTCCCAAATCGGCGATTGTGAACCCTGAGGGCGATCCAGAGATCGTGATAGCCTTGAGGTTCAAAATTTAGTTGGATATTAATGGGAACTGGGAGTGCACGACCTTAGTGCCGGCCACTGCTTTAAACCCAGAGGTTCCCAGGAATTTGACCGGGGTGGTAGGTGTCGCAGTCTCTACAGCGATCTCGGCAGGTTGTCCGGCAAGTGCATATACAACAAGTATGTCAATCTAGTGCAAACGTTTTTAGTACGCATTTAGATCAGAATATACCAGTCACTAGGGTTACCTTGTCATAGGTCGCCCATGTCATGACCTGTAGTCCGAACACATCAACCAGTTTGAAACATCGAGGATAGTCAGAGCCTTTGGCTTACTTCAGCGGTTGAGTACTGAACCCTGGAACTACCAAAGGGGTAGTTTGTCACAATAATCTTCGACTCCCTACCTGCAAGCGTCAATGTTCCTGATTTTGGGATCGTAATTGCGCCTTCTAATGTTGTATTGACACTAAGGACGAAATTGGTATTCGAGGTTTTCGTGTTAGTGACTTGTCGGACGAAGTAGAAGTTTGCCCCCGAGGTAGCCGAGTGCAACTGAGTCGTGTAAATATCCCTGGAAGTGCTGTATGCAGTACCCTGACCGACTGTTCCGTTACCGATCCGGCCCACAAGCAAATAATCAAGGGATGCATGTAGGAAGTATGCTTGGAGTTTTATCTCATCAAGCTTAGGGGTCAGAGTGCGGTCCTCGCGAATAGCCTACAACAAGCTTTGATAGGAGCCAGGCTTTTATATTTTGTGGTACTCACTGCACCATAGCTAAGGGTATTACAGGTAAGTTAAAGGAAAATGTGAGTCAGAAACTAGCTTACTCGTAACTTGAGTATATTGTATGGGTGTGCATATTCCCCCAATTCGTGCCCCCTGCAAAGTTTAGGCCGGTTGTAAACAAGGGAGAATACCCAACGTACCGTAAGTCATGTAGAGATTTTGTAGACTGGCACCTGCAGCATAATTATTCTAATAAAATAGTATGAATATGTTGTATGCTTGGCTGGTACGTAGAGTAAAACAAACTTTATAAAAGACCTAAGAGAAGTTGAGCTAATTTTGGCAACCACAGTTCGAGCTAAAAAAAACTTACATTCGCAAATTGCTCGTTGATTAGTTTGTAGCATTCTGAATATCCGGGCCCCGACCAATACGAGAATGCGCCCCCTAAAAATGTCGAGCAATACTAAGAATACAATTATGTGCTAGTTTGGAACTTGAATATACCTTGCCATTCGAACAGAGCTAAAGGTTCTGCCGGATTCCATTTCTGGTGGCTGGCATCAAACTCTGGCATGAATGTTAGCTATTCATTATTTCCGGTGATTGAGGGTGGTGGGCGTACGTGTTGAAAGCTCCAACCATTGTGATGGATTGTCACAATCAAAGCCCAATGGGTAACTGTAAGATTTTTAGTCTTCTTGACTATAGAGCCCGAAGATTCTATATTACCCATCCCATCCGTAACTGTCGTTTGGGACCATGAGTTTTGGGTGGTCTGTGTTTCGTGAAAGATAGCTCACAGGTCAACTTTGCCTAGCCCTTTTTGTGCATATTGACCACTAGGGTTTTTGTCATTATGAATGGTGGGAACTTTTGTAATACCCCCGTCACGCAGAGTTTGAATTATGTCTTGCATGTGTTCGTTCAATCCTGGGATTCGAGCTTGTGCAGTCGTTGCATATTCGTTTTCACTTTGTACAGCTGAACATTGATTATTAAATGATGTTTATTCTATCTAACATTGTAGGTCTCACCGATCACAGGGCCATCTGGATACTAAATGGGCGAGAAACCATTCAGTAAAAGTAGTATGGATTCGTTGAAAAAAAGCCATACTTGGAACGGAGCGGTCTGTCTTGCAAATTCGAGAATACTATAGATAATTTAGTATAGTAAAAGGCCGGCAGCGATTTTGTTACGCACTATGGATGCCACGCAGCTCGGTAGTCGGTGGCGTTCGTCCTTGCAAGCCCTGCAATATTTGTGACCCACCCTGGAATACCACCTGAAGCTCATTTGAGTAAGTTTTATTTTGGTCTCATATCATAGCTCACCCCCTGCAGTTTCTGCATTAACATAAGGGCTTTATTCCAGGATTAAAGCGTGATATCGTGGCTAATTACGTTTCAACTCACCCAGGGCGCACGACTACTAGGACTCCGACATCTTTAGCTGTTTGATAAAATTTTGCGAGGTCATTGTGCTGTGTGAAACTAACGACCGTTGAGTTTGGAGCGGATAGGCCCCAGTGCCCTATAATTGGGACCGTAAGCAAACGGATACCAAGATATCTCGAAGCCACATACAGTAAACTGAGACACCGTTGAAGCCGGCTGCCTAAGTCAGGTGTAAGAATGACTCAAGTAATGGGTAATGAATAATGTTACCTTAAACCTAGAGATTCCTTTAATAATGTGATAGGAATATGAGCAATATAAACATGCTTACTTTTCGAGAACATCTCTCCAAAGTTCAGGTGCTGGTAACCTGAATGGGTGAAACTCTCCCGAAAAAAACATGACACGCTAAGCACCACTTAGTCCGGATGTGAATCCAAGGGCTGAAGTCTGAACAGACCTTCCCATCGAGAAGCACCGAGTGTTGATCGAAGGTAACAGAAGCTTTCGATTGACCGTTGTAGAAATCCGCTATCGGACGAATTAGATGTATCAAGGCTTTTTGCAGAGGTTACATTATTAGTACTCACGCGACCCAACTGGCAGGATATATTTTGAGCTCTGATCTGTTGTTGATTGACGAATTTCCAGATTCTGGGAAGAGCTTGCTAGTGCCCCAAGAAGGGGCACTAGAGAAATGAGAATACGAAGCAATCCCTTCATAACGATCAACAGTCTGCTACGTCGGTTCATTAAAAACAGAGTATAAGTACCTCTGTCGTGCGGATTTGATGCGGGGAGTAAGTGGATTCACTGTGAAAGTTATTCTTCTATTCGACAAGGAGCGCATGCGACGGCGGTCATGAGTGCGAGCTTTCCGAGTATTTGAGCTTCTTGACCGGACCGCCTCCAGCTTCGTTACGGAATGGACAGGCGCACCTATAGAATAGGCTTGGTTAAGAGAGCATATACCTAGGTTTCGGGGAAGATACTAAGAAATATTCAGGATCTCATCCACCATGAGAAATAAAAAGGCTACTCGTACATAGTATGTGCCAGTAACAATACCACAGTGATTAGAAAGAAGCAGGTTAAGCGGGCCGGAGAAGTGTTAAAGCCGTAAGGATCCACGTCATGAATAGGAATTTGTATATGGGCAAAAACCAACATGTCAACGTTCACCGTTTCAACACGATCATGTCATTTGACTGTAGACTCGCTTAGAGGTACCGCTTTCGATCATGGTGTGGGTTCAATGAAATATCATTCAATTGCGGCGTGATGACAACCGCACAGGGTACCTTATTTATTTATTATCGTCAAGTTTCTCCGATTCTTCCCCGAAGCTCTTTCCACCCTGGTGCCGGTACAATTTTGACTGTTGCAGCTTTACTAGATGAGATTGTTGCTCGTTTATTCAAGTCGAACTTAGTCAGTTTTGCGCCTTGTTCCCCTGATACGGAGTGAATCAAAATCAAAATATGAAGACTATGACCTGACGACGAACCCAAGGCCCACAGCGAAACGAGAATTTCGTTCTTTCCGTGGTGATTGAGAATCCCCTCAGGGATCGGATAGCTTGTTTGGGGTCCTAACGACGACAAGAATCTGCAATGAATGTAGTCAGGCGAGTAAGTAAGGGCTAAATTTCCACACTATGTACCTTCCAAACTGCCAGCCGTTAACGTAAATTAAGACACGATGAGGAGTAACATTATCAAGGGAGAAGTCAAATGCAAGTGGAATATCTGAGCCAGCCGGGAAATTGAGGTCAAAAGTGGTGCGGTACACAGTAACGCCTGGTTTCGCAATTCCTTGGTAAGGAGAGCATGACTTCCATGCAGACGCGTCGTATCCGGGGAGATGGGCACCTGGAAGTCAACGCGGTCAACGGTTTAGGATTCGAATGTGATTGGAATGATGCCTACCGACGCGTTCGAACCACCAACCACCTTCATTATAAGGCCCTCTGACCTTATCAGGGGCGTTTTCACCACCGATGTCTGACTCATGGGTTAGATCGGGTTGAGCCTGTTAGCGATATATAATGAGTACGTACTTCCAGCTAATCTCCATTGAGTGAAGTCTTTGTTGTCGTCAGAGAAAAGTTGGTAGCCTCTTATACCTCTCGGTGTTTTGACTTCATCGTCAATTTGGACTGTAACAAGTATCTTGGTCACAATTTTTTTTTAGAAGAAGACATTTATTGCGATAGACTGACAGTTTTGATTCATTCCAGTCGAGTCATGAATAACGGTGAGAACTGGGGTAGGTCAGTCATCCTTTTCGCTTCCCTATGGAATGAAAAATTAATCACCATTGTCACCAGCGACCAGGTGCCCAGCTGTGAAGTTAAATATTGGAGATAGTATATCAACTCCTTGTTGGGAATGAGATGATCCCTGTCCAGATCCTAGGAAATGACCATTGATGAAGGCCGTATACCCAAAAGAGAATCCGCTAATTTCGGTTTTAAAATGTGATCTCGCATGAAGTATACATACGGCCGCACCCTTGGATCGAAAGCTGAACACCCGAAGCACTGCCAGTGAAGTGGCCACGCCAAATCCATTGACCTTTAAAAAGGGTTAGGTCCAACAGTCCACGGTGCCCTCACATTCTCGTACCTGCATGGAAGCCATACCTAAGTAATAATGACATAGCATTAGGCTTAGTGACGATGAGTTTCAGTAACATACTCAGAAGTGTACAAAATATTCTAAGGAAAGGGAGTGTCAGGAAAAAAAATCAGCGGAGAGAAACTCAAAATACGAACCTTTCCAGCCGTTGGCTTATGTGGTCTTAATGTAGAAGTCTTGTCTGCCAAGACCCACTTGCTATCATCAAATTCGGGTGCCAGTTCAGGCAAGGAGTCAGTGCATTTCCAGTTAAGTTTAGATAGGACTGGAATTTGGGCTGCGCTGAGAGCTGAAGAGAAAGATACCGTCCCTCTCAAGCTACCAAGTTCAGTGCGAGTAACACGAATAGGTTCCTTGTTCCACGTGAAACCTGTGTATTTTGAAGGAGCGAAGACATCGACAATGGTGGTGCTGTTAAGATCACCAGTTAAGTCAAGGATGGAACCTCTAGCGGCTGCTCTGCGGAGGAGATATGGACCTTTAACAAGGATGGAAGGAACATCTGTGGTGAGGTCATAATGTGTACGACCAAAGCCGTTAACAGCGAGGCGCGGCGCCCAGAACGAGCCGGCGGTCTTCTTGTCTGCGAGAATGATGCGTTTGCCTCCAAAATCGGCAATGGTGAGGCCCGAAGGAGAACCTGACAACGTAACAGTCTTAAGGGGTATGAGCCCTATTTATATATGAGAATATATATATATGGAAAACAGACCTTACGACCAACTTCTGCGGTGATCCCAGGAGATCCGAGGAATGTGACCCTCGTAGAAGGGCTATTATTTTCGATTGCGACTTCAACCGGCTGTCCTGCAAGTGCATAAAGGACGAGTGTGTCTATCTAAAGGGGGAAACGGGTTAGCTTGGAATAGTGGGAAACTTCTGATACATTACCTTGTCAAATGTTGCCCATGTCATAACCTATAGTGAAAAAAAGTCACTTTGAGAGCACGCGACATATGATGGATACACTAGCCTCCGCTGTTGAATACTGAACTCTTGATGATCCGAATGGATAGTTAGTGACAACGATTTTAGATTCCCTTCCTGCAAGTGTTAACGACTTCGCCTTTGGTATAGTGATTGTGCCTTCCAGGGTAGTGTTCACCCGAAGGGTGAAATCCGTGTTTGTAAGTTTCGTGTTCGTGACTTGCCGGACAATGTAGAAATTCGCTCCGGATGAGGGTGAGTTCAGGTGTGTGGTATAAATATCTGTTGAGTCACTGTATGCGGAGCCTTGGCCTACAGTGCCATTTCCGATGCGGCCTACGAGGAGATAATCACGCGAGGCGTGTAAAAAGTACGCTTGTAGTTTAATCTCGTCGAGTTTTGGACTGAGAGTTCTGTCCTCACGAATGGCCTGGGACACGAATGAAAAAGAAGTAAGGCATTCTCATGTCGTAACTTACTGCGCCATAACTAAGCGGGTCAGATCCAAAAAGGTAAAAAGGGGACGCAGGACTTACTCATAACTTGAATAGATCGTATGCGTGTGCATATTCCCCCAATTGGTCCCACCTATTATATCGTGATATTATATATGATTTTTCCTGAAAACTGGAAGTGTGACTTACCGTATGTCATGTACAGGTTTTGAAGACTGACGCCAGCGGCATAGTTATTCTGGGGGGTGCAAGGTATTAAGATATATCCTATGGCTTAAGCAAGGACAGAGCTAGAGACCTTGTAATACACCTGGGGAATAGGATAAACACCATTAGATCTATAACCCTCTGCGGCGTCAATACTACTCACATTCGCAAATTGCTCATTGATCAATTTATAGCATTCTTCATAACCAGGCCCAGACCAGTAAGAAAATGCACCTCCTGTGAAAGTTAATGTGATGAGACAAATAAATTGATACTTTCAGACTATAATAAGTACCCTGCCATTCAAACAAAGCTAGGGGCTCAGCTGGGTTCCATCTCTGATGATTATTATCGAATTCTGGAATCATGTGAGCCGTATTAATGGACGACAATTCGGTTCACGTACGAGTCGAAAGTTCCAACCATCTCGAAGGATTATCACAATCGAAACCCAAGGGATACCTGTTCATCTTCAGAGCTAGACCCAGGCACAAAATGATAAAACTCACCCATCCCATCCATACCTGTAAACGAGCGAAGTAAACATCGAAAATCTGTGCCGGGAGTTTGTATCACTCACAGATCTACCTTCCCGAGCCCAGCAGCAGAGTACTGACCCTGGGGCTGTTTGTCATTGTGGATCGTGGGTACTTTAGTAATACCTCCATCGCGCAAGGTATCAATGATATCTTGCATATGCTCATCAAGTCCGGGCTTCTTGGCTTGCGCAGATGTAGCAAATTCGTTCTCGGCCTGTACCGCTGTGCGGACGTTAGTAAGTACTCACCGTGCGGGGTTAAAGTTTGTATACCAATGACAGGACCTGCTGGATACTGCGCGAACGCGTTGAGAGCGCGAAAGGTGATGTACAAAGAAATTTCTCACTTGATAGGGAGCCGTTTGTTTCGCGAATTCAAGGATGCTTGGAAGGAGTTAGGTAAGTGTAATTTACACAAGATTGTATTGTTACATACTATGGGTGCCAAGCATCTCTGTAGTCTGTTGCATTCGATCTTGCAAGACCTGCAGCATTAGTGGCCCATCCGGGTATTCCACCTATATTTAGTCAGCCCAAGTTACAAATTTTGTCGGGGGAACCTTTACCTCCTGCTGTTTCTGCGTTAACGTAGGGCCTACAGCCTCGCGTTAGGTCGCCCTACAGACCATGAATTAACCAAAGCTTACCCCGGTCGAACAATTACCAGGATTCCGACTTCTTTCGCGATCTGATAGAACTTTTGAAGATCATTATGCTCAGTAAACCGAACTTCTTTCGCATTTGGAGCAGAGAGACCCCAGTGCCCTAAAATTGAGTTAGCTTACGAAACGCTGTACCCAGACTCTGCGCACAATAAACAGATACTCCGTTAAAACCAGCGGCCTACGGACATCAGAAACTTTCACAATCCCACAGTATAAAAACTCCACCTTGAATCTGGTAAGAGAAGGTCAGAATAGGGGATCAACAGAGACGGAAATTAACGTACTTCTCAAGAACGTCACGCCAAAGCTCTGGAGCTGGCAGCCGGAATGGATGGAACTCCCCGGAGAAGAACATGATACGCTATTAAAAACGTTCGTTAGGTCACGGCAATGTGTAGAGGACCTTCAGGAAATGACGGACCTTCCCGTCGAGAAGGACAGAATGTTGATCGAAGGTCACAGAAGCTTTCGATTGACCGTGATAAAAATTCGCTGACAGAAAGGATGAAATCAGACATGCTTTGCCCAGGTGTCTTGGGAATGCTTACGAGAACCAACGGGCAAAACATATTTGGAACTTTCGTCCACGGTTGACTGGCGTACCAGAAGCTTGGACGAAGAGCCTGCAAAAGCCCCTAAAAGAGGTAGGAGGGGAAAGGTAAGGAAAATCCGGTAGATCTTTTTCATGACTATTCGTTATGTTCGTTGGTTGCCAAAGAAGAAATATAAGTATACTTCAAGCGGGTTTGGTGCGGGGCAAAAAGTGGGTTTCTTGAGAAATTTGTTGGTCTTGGAGTCTTGGACTCGTTAGATTACGCGTGTAGCAAGAGTCATGCGCGCACGATTTCCGAGTTATCGAACTTCTCGACCGGACCGTCGCGTCGTCCTCCATCGATAAATGAGCAACCTACCTGTTTTACCAAAAAATCCGTCAACACGAATTAACGACCCCATACCCCTGTAGCCAAAGAAAAGAGGTCAGGTGAACACTTGGGTGGTACTCGTGCTGAACGCTTCTCACCTAGCGCCACCGAAGACTTGTCGAAGAGAGTTCACGAACAAACGGAGATGCCGGGCCGAAAGAAGACCAGCGTAATGTAAATCGAAGTCGCATAAAATCTTTTCTAATCCCATCCGAGTGAAGTGAGGCCAAATGATCACACACAATCCTGAAGGGTTTGATAGGTTAAACAAGTCACTTGACTCTGGAATGAGGCTTCGAGTTGAATCCGTATCGGATTCGGAGTTGCGGGTCAGAGCATTGATGACGTAGTCGTTCAAGTGAGGTATTACAGATCAAGTTGAGTGACTGGGCTAACATTACTTCGAAAGATTAACAAGATCTCAACTAAACTCTGCGGTTGATTTCAATTCAAGTTGAAAGTAGCGAATTTGAAGTAACGAACATATACCCACCTATTTAACAAGGACGAACCGGAAGAAAAAGGTGTACCATCCGACGGATCATCATAATTCAATATGCTAGGGGGCTTCGGGGAGCTTCGAATAGGAAAAAAAGGACCTGCCGATATATTCAGTTAACGGGAGGAGTGAGAACACGGGTCGATAAGTTGTGGTACAATCCACACAACTCGTGGCGCTGCCTTTCGGTAATGACGTGAGAGTGGAACCATGTTGAAAAGGCCCCTCAATAAAGATCGGATCGTATGGAACATGCCGTCTGATTACATGGTCTTGCCCATACCGCGAGGGTATATATCGTTATTGACCCGCCTTTTTGCATCATGGTAGGGGATTAAAAAAAAGTCACCATAATGTTGTTAGTGAGGGCGCTCGTCAAGGTTGAACATTTACCATAGCATGGACATTGTTGGTTTGGGGATAGATGTCGGAGATGATGTGTTCGTTTCATTCAGGAGGCGCAGGCCCAATATCGATGAAGCCGGGAGTTCAATGGATCATCCTGGCCGTACAGCCCGCGAAATCGTCAGCTAGATTACTCCCTGTGGCCCATTAGACGGCGTATGAGAACTTTGCATCCAATCATAGAACGAGAGAGCTTCAAAGAGCTAGAATTGAGGCGATCGAACAGCGAATATATCGTGTTGATGGTCGAGAGCAAAAGGCGGTGTTTGAAAATTCGGTGCTGCTCCAAAAACATCAACTCCTTCGGCATCACGTTCACCGCGTTTCGTCTATTCTTGCTTCTAGTGGGGCCAGTTTTGGCGTGTAATGGTCGAATTCCAAACGTATAAAAGGGTGGAGAATATGACCTCCTATCGATAACATCCAATTCCAGCCCGCTACCTCAAAAATACCATGAAGTTTTCCAGCACCCTTGCATTGTCTGCACTTCTATCCACCACTGCTTTCGCGCAGCGTATAGCGATTGGATACCCCGCTAATGGAACGTCTGTACAACCAGGTTCCAGCTTCCTCATGGAAGTTGACCGTCCAGTATGTAGCCTTTTCTAGTGAGCTTCATCCCCTGACGCTCCATTATAGAACTCTCTTTCTGGATCAACGGAAGTCGCAGTCGTGATTGGGTTCCAGTCATGTGCTGCTTCTCCCTGTCATTCACCTGCAGATGGTCTTGGAACCGTACTCTACAACGGAGGGTACAAGCCTGTATTCCAAACTGGTGCTGCCTCGAAGCCTCCCCACCAGAACTTCACCGTCACAATTCCAACAACTGCTCCGAAAGGATCAGCTCTGATAGGTGTCTCTCATATGGCCTTGATTGGCGTAAGTTGTCACGCCATTGACGTTATAAATACGATCCTGATTTTTGTTGACACAGGCCGGGCAAGCAGCTTTCCTTG
Organism: Collybia nuda; assembly: GCA_015584075.1. Taxonomy (NCBI): domain Eukaryota; kingdom Fungi; phylum Basidiomycota; class Agaricomycetes; order Agaricales; family Clitocybaceae; genus Collybia; species Collybia nuda. The sequence goes on from MU150246.1 coordinate 76,164, forward strand.
AAAGCGTTGGAGTTGAAGTTAATGTTGTCTAAAACGCGCTCAATTTATTGCGAACTTTGGAATATCCTGCGTGACCCCGATCCCAATCAGTTATAGTAGATGTAAAGCTGTAATCATATCGGTCAGATTATATACCGTAATACAAATGGGACCTTGATATACCAGACTTATAAACGGAGCATGGTGCGCCAATTCAATATCAATCAATAGTCAACCGGTCACGATCTTCAAACAAAAAGTTGACAATATTATGTAACTGCAAATTTTCAAGCAGCCAATCATTTACAGCAGTGTCCCCAGTATCAAGCAACCTTGACGCACACCAGTTGTAGGTTATTGTAATACTCACGTACCCATTCGCCATATATTGTTCTCCGCGTTTTTGCAAGAACTTCGACTCAATGTTTCGATATTGTTTCCAGAATCAAGGATCAGCCTTACCCCGCGTTTTTCATAGGCCATGATCACCGATGATGGGTGGCGCATCATTTCCGCAGCCTTCGGAGCATCGGGACGCACCAGCCTCTCAATAGGATAACTGTGCCTAGCCAGGTTCGAGCTCAAGACACCAAGTCACACAGGAGAATAATGTGATCAGCAGAGGTCAAGCAAAGGTCAGTCACCTATATAGTCCCGGAATGTCTATGTTTTACTTACTCTGGCCACGCCCCATCTTAAGTTTGGCGCGACCCGCTAACGGCATGCTCGTTGACTCCGCCCCATTGACGAATATCGATCTGACTGCTCGCAAATCCGCTGCTTCATATGACTTACATCACCGTCTCTGGCTACCTACTTCCCCACTGGGAGAATGAACAAGGCATCGCGTATCGTATTCGCAGCTCCGGTTTGTTCGCATTTTCAACAGGACTTTCAGTAATGCCGGTTAATTCCAGGGGCTTGTATGTTTTGAAAAATGTGGCGTCAGTAGCTGAAAACCTGGCTCGTCTTCCATTGGCCATCGAATATCTGGCGGGCAGGTTGGAGCTCGTTAGGCCCTTTTGCAACCATTCCTGTTTTGTTGCTTTACAAAATTACAGCAAAATTTGAGGTTGTGGCGGTGGGGCGCTCATCGTGTGCTCAACACTTACTACATCACAGACATTTACTTGGAGATAGATGTCGGAGACGATTGCCCTTGATCCCGGACCGGGAAACCCAAGCAATATGGTGGGGTTGAGGACTTGACCCTACTAATTTTCTCGGAGGCTGGCAGCTAGATTACTTCCCACGGCCTAGTAAAGAAAGACGTCCCCAAACGCTGTCATAGGACAAGAAGGTTCTCAAATCATCCATTATAGTGGCAGGAGAAATCGTGAGTCTCGATATCGAAACAAAGTTGACAGTCGAGGGTAGAACATGATATTCGAGGACATTTTCAACTTTGCTCCACAGCTATCACCCTCATCGGCGTCCCGTTTACCGAGTTTCATCTATTTTTACCCAAGCAGGGCTAGCTTTAGCGTGTAATGGACTCGACTGGATGTATAAAAGAGTTGAGGTCATGACTCCCAAACTACAATCCCTCAGCCACCAAAGCATCACGGTACCACTTTAACGACACCATGAAGTTGTTCAGCACGCTTGCATTGCCTACCCTGTTATCCACAGCCGCTTTTGCGCAGAGTGTTAGGATCGGAAATCCTCCGAACGGAACATCCGTTCACGCAGGCTCAAATGTTCTTATGGAGATCGACCGTCCAGTACGTTCACTCCGCGGAAAGTTGCAACTTTAACTCCTGACACTTGGTCTCATCAGGACACTCTTACTGGATCAACAGAAATTGCTATCATAATTGGATTTCAATCATGCGCCACTATGCCGTGCCATGCACCTTCGGACGGGCTTGGAACTATACTTTACAATGGAGGGTACAAGCCTGAGTTCCAACCCGGTAGCTCTAAGCCGCCCCACCAGAACTTCACAGTCACGATCCCAGCATCGGCACCTCAGGGACCAGGCCTACTAGGTGTATCTCATGTGGCTTTGGTTGGTGTAAGTGATTGTAACTCATGGCTTGTATATGGAACTGACTGGATTTCGATAGGCTGGACAAACAGTTATTCTTGAGAGCCTTGGAGTTACAGTTAATGTCAACTAAAACACATTCAGCTTCATTGTAAACTTTGAAATATCCTGCATGACTCAACATTTTATAATTAGAACAAGTCTACATACTTTATGGGTTTCATATGTGCATATTTCAATATCTAATCCCCATAATGGCCTGACGTCCAAACTATGTGTAAGGAGAATGCCCAGTTTCCAATACCAGCACCTTTGCACATTCCTATTGCACACCACTGCTACTGCTACCAACACCTGCACAGCCATTTTTTTTTTCTACCACCGTATATAGTTGTACTATGCAAACATTAGTATACCTTCTTACTGATGGCTTACGCCTGGACTATTGCAGAGCCCTAATGGGCTCATATCAGCTTCTGTGATACCTCCATAATTTACCCATATGGTGTACCTATATAGATGGTGCCTTGCCTTACAGGTTGACACCTTTGCAATCACTTAGGACAGGGTCACTCTTGCACCCCTAGTGCCCTCTTCCCTACATGGTTGATCTTTCCATGTACATTACTCTCCTGTTAGTATTGCTTGTAGCAATGCCTCCCCTTGCAATATGCAATTTCTTGCCTGTGTTTGTATAATTTTGGATTCAAACCCCATGTATAAAATGGTATGTTTTCCCCACAAAAATGATCATACTTAATGCACTTTTGTTGATATTGCAGGGCATATACAATCTTAAACTGGCAGGATCTCTTAAGTGCTGGGTATAATTGAGCATCAAGCATAATCCTGTCAAAATGATCCACCCTTAGTTATACTGGGACTAGTGCTGTGGTACATCAATGGGCAAGACAACTGGTCCAAGTCATCTCCCATCATCAATTGTCAGCCATTGTCCATCAAATGAGAAGTCCAGATACCTGCCAGAGAGGATATTAACACCAATTTCAATATGGTATGCATGGTCACTTCCCAAAATGAAATTGTTCAGATTGAAATGAACTACTAATAAACCACCATGTTGGCATCAAATTCTTCTCCCTCATCATTATCCTCCACATCTATATCCTCATATTTGTCAATTACCTCATTGTTAACAGGGCCAGTATGCCAGTGAAACAAGCCCCTGTTTTTGGACTAGAATGGCTTTAAGTGCCAAATGGCATTTATAAAGGTGTCCTCCTGCCAGGGGTGCTCATGGAGATTATCATATACAGAAAGAATACCCTCCAACAACTCCTTTGATCCCAAAGAAAGAACACCATATACATTGGGCGAGCAACCATTGATATTAATCAAGGATGGATGCTTTTTGCACTGCCCCTTTGTTTTGGCTGCACTAGGGTTGGAATGGTATTCAGATCTGCAGGGCCTGTCAGTGCTTTTGATCTAAATGGTGTTCCCAACCTTGCCCCCTTGTGTCACACTGATACTTTTGGCTGCATGCCCATGTTCATAACAATAGCAATGTACAGCCTTGTGTTATATTTCTCAGCCCTTTCATTAGTGGGATCTGTGTCTGTGAAAAAGCCAAGCTTTGTGGCATCAATTACAACTCGCTCTTGTGTAGCACAGTTCCTGAGCTAGATGAAGATCCCGGACAATACCCACTGACTGAGCTTCTTGTTCCATAGAAGTATTGGAATGTACAGGTCAATTGTCCTCTGACCGTTTGCACAAACGAAAGCCATACAATGTGCAAGTGCTAGCCAAGCAATTTCATTTAACGCCATACCTGAATCTCCACCCTTGACAAAATGTGTGAAGTTGATTTGTGCATCAGAAAAGGCCTCCTCAAGATTTTGGTCATTAAGAATGTTTGTGGGCCTCAACTTTTTGACAGAATCAATGTAGTTATTACCAATAAGGGCCTCCAAGAACTCAATAACACCAATGGGCTCACTGAAGAGCTGCTTTCCATCTTGCCATTTTAGGGCTTTGTCACAAGCCAACATAAGGAGAAGGCAACTAATCAGTTCCCTTTGTTCACCCTTGGATATGAGACCATGGCTTAGATAATCCTGTAGCAATGACAGGGGGTCCTTCCCCACCATGATTTGGGCCACCGCCTCAGCCAACAAGGGCTCCGAGGGAGTACCAGAGCAAAGATAAAGGGCATGTTGAGGAACTGAGTAAATAACACACATGTATCCTGCAACAAGTTTGACTTCTTTGTTTTTTGTCATTTTGTGCAGGGGATTAAACTCAAGCAATAGTTTGATACAGAGTGCTGCAAGTACACCATCCTCGTTTTCATGTGTCAGATGTCCAAATAACTTCTGGATTGCAAACTTGACTATGTCATTGTGACCCGCCTCATGCATTATGCTGAACCTACATTGTTGTGAGTCAGATATATTTTCACAAGTGGTGTGACATACAGAGGTCAGCCAAATTTTACCATGTGTTTTGGGTGTGCCACACTTCCTAGATCAATTTCTCCCTCCTCCACTGCAGCAAAAACATCAAAAGGCAGCTTGACAAATGGAGCCTGCAACTCATTGCCTTGGAGAGGCCCAACAAGGTGGCCCCTATGTGACCAGTAGTGGCCCCTGGTAAGGGGAGTAACGGCTTAGGCTTGGCCTGGTGAACAAATGAACTACAAAGATGTCTTCTGCTATAATGCTGTTCAATGACTTGCACAAGACCTGATATGCTGAGCAAACTTCTGTGTTGGGGCTCACTTTCAAAGGCTTATCCACAAGTTCACATGATTCATCAAAATATATAAGATCATCTTAACCAGGGCATTGTATCTATTTTTTCTCATATGATCAGACTTGCTTGACATGGATTTTGAGTCAATAGTAGCAAGAAGGTTTTGTGCTGACATCTTTACTAATATTTAAATTATAACATGCTGTTGGACAATGTAAACTGGAGTTGCCTACCTGCTGCTTTGATGCTGATCAAGGCATCAGCATCAAAAGGCTTAGTATTCAGCTTGCTTAACGCTTTCTTGTGAAAAGTTAGGAGATATGATGGGTAGTCATTGGGGGTATTTACCTTCACCGCCTTTCCATATAATTCATTTTGTTCTACTTCATTAAAGTTGTAGCGCCAGGTTAAGGAAAGTTTGCTGTAGGACTGCAAAAGTTTGCTGTTAACCATGTTGAACAGCTGCATGAAGAAGTGTAGGTATTGATACTCCAACTGAGGGCTCAACAACCTCCCAAGATTTACTGGAAGGAAGAAATCATGAACCACCCTATGTGGTGGTGGGTATGCTATATGATTATAGGCAAAAACACAATGCAGAATAATGTGTTTAAAGGGACTTACCAATTGTATCTTCATCAGACCTGACATTAAATGGAAGGGTAAAAACTATCTTTGCAGC
>MU150246.1:81797-110802 GCA_015584075.1 Collybia nuda
GCAGCCTCATTGACAGTCCTGGATTTTCCCATTCCAGAACTTTGTACAATAGGGACAAGATTGCTATATTTGGCCCTGCAAGATCTCTCACTGTTCATAGCGTGAAGGGTGTAAGGGGATCGCTTGGACAATCCACATCTAGTTATTCGGATAATCATCATAGTATGTATACATGGATCATACTGACATCGTCTGCCTGGAGTATCATTGGCATACCCCCTACGTCCTTATGACACCTCCCTTACCCCTCTTGCAGCTAGTAGAATTCCTCCTTGCTGATACCTTACATATAGATTGTTGTAGAGTCCCAGCGAGCTCATATAGGCTTCTGGACTCTCTCCGTAGATAATCCTTCTGATGTACCTATATAATGGCGCCTTCCACATAGTGGTCAGTACCTTTGCAATAAACTAGGATCCAGGTTATTTATGGTGACTAAGTACACTTGGTTCTAGGTGCCCCCTTCCCTGCATGGTCAGACTTGACGTTCATATTGCCCTCCCCTAGTAAGCCTCTCATACAACACTCCCCCTTACAAAGGGCTTCAACCAAGACACTGTCAGAATTGCCTACATACTTGACCTTCCATGCTTACTCCATAACTAAAATGAGAGATAAGTACTAATTTTACAAGGAGTAGATGAAGCAAGCCCAACTTTTTCTTACTGTTGAAGGTAATTAGCAACAAGACCATTTGCAGAATCACCATATCTAAATGTACTCACCACCTGTCGTATCTCGAGCCAGGGCAGTACCAGCACAGTGACCCCATCCTGAGATGAGTTTCTTATTATTCAAGGCCATAAACACATGAACTTTGGACTCTGTGACTCGGACTTGTCTTATATACTACCTTTGTTGCATAGGGGCTCCAAAGTCTCACCATTGATACACTCTTGCATAAGTTGGACAAGTAGAGGGTCATCAACAATTGCTTTTCAGATCAATTGTAAATCACTCCATCCCAATTCTTCAAAGATTGAAATGTCAATGTTATCAGGGATGGTAGAGTCCAGAGCCATTGTGAGACCCAGAAGTGCATATTCATTGAAGCCTCCTTCCAACAGGGACTTGAAAGAAGAAAATAACTGAGGGGGAATGTCAGCTTCCACTGCTGAGGAAGCTTGTGTGCCAGGAGTCGCATCACAATCTTGAGATTGGCCTGTCATTGAAGGTAACTGATCGAAAGATTGGGCCATGCTGTTGAGAAAGAGGACTCCTGTTGACAGACAGGCGGACTGCCGCAACCCAAGCTCTCGATCAATGATTACTCCTTTTGAATATCCACCTTCCTATTTTGTATCCGCTTATTCATACAGCCTGTAGTCAGGCTCCCCTAGAGTCTCAGAACTTGTTATTCTTTTGTCTCAAATACTCTCGGGCGGGGTGGGGGCTCCCTCAGTTGTCTTTCACTTACTGTGACAGACCTGAGGTGAGCCCACTTTCAGTACCTACCACTATTCTACAATACTGACTACTTGTACAGTTCTATTACTTACGAAACTCTACACGTGCCATCATGGTCGTAGTGGTCCGTAGGGGGGTCAAGGCGTGGAAATTTCGGTTGCCTTGTGGTTTCTTCAGACGACGTGGGGGGTGTGGAACTAGGCGATCTCTTTGATTGTTTTGAGGGTCCTATTTAATGCACACGTGATGGCATCATATTTGGTTTTCGTGGGCCCATGAGAAAAAGGCTTCTATGGCCAGTATGCGTGATACGAATCCGAGGGTGTCGTTTCTCCTGGAGATTTTTCTAGTGGGCTCATACTGACCGGCGGTGTGCAAAGATTAGGCGCTGAACGGAACTATTCACCATGATATCAGAAACCGCTGAATGCGAGGGAGGGTACGATCACCGATATTCACCATACACCAATGCTGTGGCACGTCAAGCTCTTAACGGACGGCGCACCTCGTAACTCCCAAAACTAAAAATTTCCAGTAAATTTTAAAGACCCGAACATGCTCAGATATTCTTCAGATTTGGCCGCCAATAAATGTACGGCCTCCCTCCTGCGCACTGTGCAGGTAGTTTCAGATTAGATATTCGAGTAACCACCCCACGAAAAACGAATCAAAATTGTCGATCTCGTGCCACAGATGTTTATGGAAGGTTCTCAGCCCTACAGGAAATATGAAACGTAGCCAGATGGACGCGGGTGTAGATCATCGAGGACATTGTTTCACCCACCAGGAGTTTCACTTTCGGACATAACTCTGGTCGAGGGCACGCAGGCTTAGGCGCCAAACGGAATTGGCAAAGTGGTCGATATTTCTATATATGGGCAGGAGCCACGAGCACCGGTATTCATGGTTATAACGCTTATACATTTTCATACACCAATACCGCGGCACACCAACCTCTTACATGAGCGGGACACATCGTAACCCCTATGTACAGGCTCCTAAATAATGAAACCTGAGCCTTTGAAGGCCTACCCCGTTCCAGACGCGCTTTCATATATCTCTGTAATTTTAGCTGCCAGCGTATCTACGGTCTCCCTTCCCGCCAGCAGGCCAAAAACCAAACGGAGACAATCGCTCTTAATCTATATGTGCAGCAAGCTCAAAATCAGGCTTTCTGGGTTAACTTTTGGAATTGCACTTGCCCAGGGGAATGTCTTCTCCATCCAAGCAGGATGGTATCAAGATTCTAGGACGATCACCATCTGGCCTTCCCATATCCCAGACCCCAACCCCTGGTCGCGGGGTACATACAACCTTGAACCTGCGGGATCTCTTAAGTGCTATGCGCAAAGCTCCAGCGTCGAGCAAAATCCTGTCAAAATGATCCGCGCTTGGGTATACTAGGACTAGTGCTGTGGCGTATCAAGGGGCGAGATAGCTGGTCCGAGTCGTTTCCCATCGTCAGTTGCCAGTCTTCATCCGTCAGATGGGAATTTCAAATACCTGTCAGAGGTCTAATATTAATACCAATACTAGCATGATACGAGGGCACCGGTTGAGGACTACGACAAGCGATTGATGGCGATTGGCATTTACAGTAGCGGACAGTCGTGAACGCCTGCCAATGGTCGAAAACCAATACCAATATGATACAAGGTAAACGGTCGAGACCCGCGTCAACAAGTGATCAATGGCGATTGGCCCTTGCCATCATCATAGTGGACAGCCGTGCGTACGAGAGTCGATAAAACCGCGTAAGGAGTCCCTCTTTCTACATAATCGAAGGATCCCGACTGGCTAGTGGGAACACCCTCAAACCCGAGAGGTACGAACGGCGCGTCGTTTGATAGGGATCTGGATGGTGGTGTACAGGCACCACCCATCGTAGTTGCAGGATGCCTAAAGGGGCCCCCCGCCGTCCTTTCCCCTGATACAGATCCGATTATTACACTCACCGCGGCCCTTACCATCCCGGTGCACAGTACTACAGAAACGTAACAACACGATGCCTGGGCCCTCGAATACAGTATTAACGCTAATGCTAACGCGGGCTACCGGTATGGCCATTGACCAATAGCCGCAGATCGAGCCTCAAACCGCGTTTTTGCCCCAATCGCAAAGAAAAAAAAACGTGGTGGAACCGTTATTCCTTTCTCCAATTGTATAAATTCAGATTCGAGAATTCGAAGCGTATCCCATCATACATGCATACAACTGATACGTGTGCGCCTTCATTACAAGGCGAAACGGTCTCGTTCAGTCTGGCCTCTACCTCAGGCCAACTAATACCCGGCTCCTGATTGGGTGAAGTCGCCCGCTTGAATGGTTAAACGCGGAATGCGGAATATAGAATGCGGAACAGCCGAGAACATAGGCACCGTTCGCCGTTGCCGTCACCATTGTTGTTTACGCGTGTCCGGGGAAACAAGCGCGTCTAGGCGTACCTATGACCTCGCGATGACGATCAGCCAATCACGGTCCCCTGTCTCTCGTCCTTCCTACAACGCGGATTGATTCTTGATTCTTGATTCTTGACTCTTGGGGAACGAATCATGATCCAGCTGGGAGGATGGGGATATCGAGCACCATCGAGCGTTATGACAGGACTATTATTCAATACAGTATCAATTATAGTGATAGATAGCAATAAGATTACGTCGAGGGCTAGGTACTTCCGTGTATGTTCTGTCAATGATCCCGTGCATAGGAAATACAACGTGTGTGGAGGCTAATGGACAAATAGTGATAACAAGAAAAACAGCACAGCAAAATGGACAGAGAGAAAGCGAAAGGGGAAAAAATAATTAGACGACGAACTTGAAAGAACTTTGAACCTAAAGGATCTCGAGGGTGCGCCGCTGGGCCTTCCATCCATCCATCCGAATGTACCGAAAAAAAAACAGGTTATCAACTCTCATCCATATCCTCGTCCTCATCCTCATCTTCATCCTCCAAGCCATAATCCTGGCCGCCCTCCAGCTGCGCCCTCGCATACAGCTCCTCGCGCCTCTGTACATCTGGGGTCAAGTTCGCCAAGGTCAGGAGCGCCTCAGCCAGTAAGGTCTGGAGCTCCTGCGACTCCGGATCGCTCAAAGCGGAAACGGTCGCCGAGCCCTTGGCCCGCTCAAAGAAGGAGATCGCCGTGGACAGGCCCTCACGTGCTTCCTGCGCGTCCTCTGATTGGAGAATGTCCATCTCGCCGCGTTCCAGAGCGGCTTCCAGATCCTCGACGCGCGCCGAGCCCACAATCAGCCAGCACCGCCCCCTCGCACGCGTGATCGGACCGCGCCATGCGTCCATATCGGCCTCCATCTTCATCTGGTTGAACACCGAGTCGGCCCATGAAGCCCAGTATTGCCTTTCAGATGGGACATCGAGTTTCTCAGCGAGGAGCAGGACCTCAGAGGCGATGGTAAAGAGCTCTTTGGCGCGTGAGAAAGACTCCTGGGCGGGCTGGGAGCTGGTGGGTGCGTTCTGGTAGATCTGCATATGCTGTGGGTGGGGCATGTGGAATATACCCCTGGAGAACTGATCCATTGCGAGCACCATCAGGTCATGCGCTGATGCACCGAAAAGGGACATTCGACGGGTGACCGGAGGGCGCCGGGCTGCAATCGTGGAGAACGGGGACTCGGGCGGCCAGTCCGGCTCCTCTGCGGAAAATTGGGCGGTTGGGGAAAGGAAGTCTGCCATCGTGCCCGACTCTTTCGCCTTGAGTGCACGGGTGACGGTCTCGTCAGCGAGGCAGACAAGCGTGCGGCCCCAGACGATGGCCATGCGCCAGTCTTCGGGGGGCTCGCAGCCCAGACCGTTTGTGCGGGTGGGAAGATTTTCCCCAGTTTCGAAAACGTCAAGGGCGGCAAGCCAGTAGGGAACGGGGCTGTCGGGCTCACCCTTAAGTGCCAACGAGGTGTCCTGTGCGATAAGATTGCCAAATAGGAATAGGGCTGTGCCGAGGATAGCGTGGAATGCGGTTGGCAGTTCGATGCATTTGCTGGAGCATCATGTCTCAACAACTGTAAGATTGATAAGAAAAAATAAACATACCATTTGCGCTCCTTTCGGCGAGGCCTAGAAGATGTGGCTATAGAAGAACTAGAGGGTATAGGGCCGCAGCGTCTGTCACTGCTCCAATCTTGCGTGGATTCACTGCTGGGAGGAGGCGGAGATTCTGCGGCGGTGGTAGTTGCAGTTGATGATGGTGTCGTGGTTGCTGGGGTGGGACTTGTGAAAAGAATGGATGGATCTTGATAATATAGAAGGAACCGATGACATTCGTGGATTACACCGCGGAGGATAGGGAGGGCCTCAGGAGACTCGTCACCTACAAGCACACCCTTTTAATTTAACATGTTTTGCTAACGGTGATACAACCCATCAGCGATAAAACGCACTTTCGTACTGCTCGGCAGCCTTCGCAAACAGCTCTTTCAGATCCTCCCAGTCCTCCCAGTCACAAGTGTCCCTGTCTGGTGAGCCGCCGGTTGCGGTGCTCGATGTGTCCATGATACGAGTTCTTGTTGCCCAGCCGCTGACGCGGTCTGGATAAGGGCTGCAGCGAGTAGAATAGTCCCAGTAGTAGATCTTCTCGTCGTCGTCACTGGAATCGTCGTCGTTGTCTTCGCTGGTTGGGGAAGAGCAGTCCTCGATAACGTCGCTGTCAGGTTCTGAGATGGAGTCGTGCGGGGAGTGCCTTTGATGGATATTCCGTGCCGAGAAACGTGGGGCGGTCACACGGGCTTTCCAAATACCTCTTGGCCTGTTCCTATTCCGTTTCTGTGGTATGCTCGACGATGCCAGCATAATCGGGTTGTGGTAGTAGAAAGACACGGGGAAGGGCATTCAGACATTCGCGAAATGTTAGAACGGCATGGATGGATATTTATTCGAGCCGTTCACCGAGGCTGAGATCTGACCAGGTCCGTGTCTGGACTGTGATCACTCCATGTGGTCTAGACATCAAGGCCCATCGCAGACGCGGTCCAGGCCTATAGTCCAGCTTTTCCCACAAATCCATTAATTGCATTCTACTATATTGCTATTCTGCCCATCTATATTCCCATTCTACATACTCCTTCTCTCGCGACCGCTACCACCCACGTTGCCGGCCTCCTTTGCCCCATTTCTCCACCAAAAAAGCCGTCAAAAATTCGTAGATCTCCCGCTGCGCTCCCCTCCGATTTATGCTATGATCACTGTAAACCGAATAGTGAGCCGTCCGTCCAATCAAATTTCTGCTCGGCAAGTGCGATAGCAACCCAGAACAAAACACTAAAAAACCCACCTATCCGTGAACATCCTGAACCTAAAGTTTCGGACCTGGGCCTTGGTAAACATATCTAAAAGATGAGCCGAGTTGGCGTAGTGCACGTTGTCATCGGCACTCCCATGAGCCAATAGATAGTCCACTTTCCGGAATCCTGCCACATTTGAGATCGACGCGTTCACGTACCCACCTGGGTTCAGCTTTGGCAGGTTCATGTATCGTTCCGTGTATATTGAGTCTAGACCCCCCCCTGGCATGAGTACCCCGCTGATCTCCTCGCTGCGAAAATAGAGCCATGTGCTCACCATAAAGACGCCAGCTCGTCACAGGCTGTGAAACGGCCCGGGGAAAACAGCGATAAGCCCCGGCGGTAGAAAAAGGGGGTAAACATGGCACTAACCGCGACAGCCATCGAAAGTGTGTGCACCCCAGCGTCTGCTTCTGCGACCTTCGATGCCATAAAGCCCCCGTACGACTGCGAATCGAACGCGCGATTAGCCACGATAAAACAAGAGCATGGCCAGAAGCGGCGTCCTTACCCAGCCCCATATTCCGATACGCTTACGATCCACGTATTCCTTGGCTGCCCAAATCCTGTGCGTGGTTAGTATTTGTCTAGACCTCCGCCGTGTCCCGTGTCGGAGTGAAACCTAAACTCACTTGGCCGCGTTGATCTGGTCGATCGTCTCATAGAAGCCGAGGTTGTCCTTGACGGGATTGCGCAATTTGCGCCCCTTGAATCCGGTCCCCCGCCCATCAACAATGACGACGATGTACGACAGCCCACACGCGAGATAATCATGCCACCCCCGGGAAAACTTCAGGTCCACCAATTGGCTGTTAGGCCCGCCATACCTGAGCACTGATATTAACACTGGGTACGAGGATCTCCGAGGAAGAGACGTCACTCACACCCGAAATAGGACGGGATACTTGACGCGCCCAGAATCATCCATACGGGGTGGGCGAATCTCCTGGACATTGAGCTCTGAAAGACCGCAGTTAAATTAACAAATCCGGTAAAGATGGGGACCAAGAGTACCGTATCCCTCGCTAAATATTGTCGATCGAGTGATCGTCGGGGCCTCATACTCCATAGTCATATTCAGGAGATGCTCATTGGTTGTCAGAGTATAGTCGAAGGCTAGATAACTCCGGGTAAGCATTATGCCATTTATAGACAAATTGGTCATCTTACTCGAGTTCCCCGCTTGAACAATCTTCTGCCAGGGAACATTCGGGCCTTGGTAATGCAAAACATAAAATCCTGCTTCCGGAGAGAAATTGGACGAATAGTACGATGATTTGGTCCTATCGGTCAACTCAGCGGGTTCAACTGCAGCCGCAGAACTGCTTGCCGGCAGAGGCACAGAGTATAGATGTCGTTCGATAGATGAAGGGTTAGCGGCCTCGAAATAACTTTGGAAATGAAGGGTAAGTGAGCACAATGAAACGACACGAAGAACTGAAAGGGCTCACATCGTGCCATTCTTAGGATCTATTCCCTTGATACCCCCTGTAACCTCCCACTTCCCTGTCGTAAGAAACTTAGGAGTACGAGAGGTAGCAGGGCTGAACAAGGCGATATGATTGAAGCCCTCTGGAGTGGGGACTATATCAAGGTATCCACTCGCCCCGCCGACCGTCAAAGATGAAGGGAGTGGATGGATGTGTTGGTCCTATATCGGAACCGAATTAGAATCTCATTGCGATACAATCGAGGGGGTAGGAGTGCGTACGTTATCAATCCACCCATCATCACCATGCTCACCCTTCTTGCCAAGTTTTCGGACGACGGTTCCGCGCGACCTGAGCTGAGTGCTTTCGTGATCGAGATCGAACAGGACGACATTGCCGTCATCTGCATTTCGGTTGACTTCTTTTAGGAGGAGCGACGAGTTGGCAACCCAAGCTACTTCCATGATAACACTATTGTCAACGGGGTGGCGGTCGTTCCAGTATAGTTCGTAGGTAGCATCGTTTCCAGACGAGCTAGAGCCTGAGTTTTCTTGGTGGCGTTTGAGATCAAAGACATGGACTGAAACTAAGGGATTATTATAGCCTGGCTTGGGGTATTTCATGGTGACATCGGTGGTATATGGAACGACAGTGTCAGAATCTTCCGTGGGGTTATAGATGGGGAAGTTGAATTCATCGACGGATGTCTCGTCGAAGGCGAGGAAAGCAAGTTTTGAAGAGTCTGGGGACCACCATAAGGCGGAAGGCCCAGAAAATATCTCTTCTTCGTAAACCCAGTCGGGAACCCCGTGGAAGAGGGAAGCGTTTCCAGAACTGGTGATACGAATAGGAGAAGTGGGTGATCTGTAGCTTTTTTCTCAGTTGGTGGTCAGCTTCCACAAATTAACCACATACGACAAGTCAGTGAGAACGTAAAGATCGTTGTTAATAACATATGCTATCGAGTTTCCTGTTGGAGACCACGTAGCATATGCGGTTTCTGAAGGTTTAGTAGGAGTGGTGACAGGGAACGTGTTCTTTTCTGCGATATTGTGGACGTAGTAGTTACCAAAGCTTGACCATCGCCATTGCTTAGGGAATAATGAGTATTAAGGAAATTATTGAATCCTATGAACGCACCTTGCGATAGTCGGCTTTTACGAGAATGTATTTCATGTCTGGGGATATTTGCCAGTCAGACCACCATAGTTGTTGCCCGTTCTCCTAAATTCAATGCTAATCAGATTTTGACTCTTACAATATCGCTAAAGCCTCTCACATCTTTGATATCTGTTCGGTCGACCAAAATTTTGGATGTGTTCGTTTTGAGATCTACCAATTTGATAACGTTGTCTTCAAAGACGGAGAACACTCCATCACCCGCTATTGCCGCACACGACCCAACTTAACGTTCCGACAAAGCTTTTAACTGCCTAGTACGTACCTTCGGGAACCCAGTGTATACCCTTAGCGTTTGCGGCAAAAGTCCCATTAAATATGTGGTCCATACCAAACCTTCTTGACCCAGGTCTATGTTGTGGTGATTCAATATACGTTTGCGCAGCAATCAAGCCAATAATGGCGGCGAGCCCAACGAGTGAAACGAGCATTATGACAAGGAACCGCAGTGATGCTGGTCTCTGTGGAATAGTACATGTATTATGAGTCACAGCGTTCACAAGTGAGGGCTGGCTGCTTAGGTCTATCGAGGTTACGAACCTTCTTGTCATCATTATTTCCATGCCCAGACCCAGATGGGAACCCATCCCCAAGCTCTGCTAGCCCTGGGCTCGAAGGTCCATGCTTCTTTTCTAAGAGTGAACCATTCTCGTCATCGTCATCGTCGTCTGAACTTGGTGGATCGAAGGGCCCTTCTCCATAATACGTGGGTGGCCGTACTTGTGAGACTGGACTCCCGGCTCGACTCGACGTTGAAGCAGTAATATTCCTGCCCACTTCTCTGTCTGGAAGCCGTTCATAGGACGACGGTGGCATCCTAGAGACGAATTCTAAATGATGGTGGAGGTTGAATGCAACCGAGTAAATGATAAAAGAGCGGAAACAAACTAAAACCTAACCCTAAAGCAGTAATTAGCCATGTTTCTTGTTCCTCAACCATCACCCTGTATGGCTTTCAACACTGCCTATTGACATATTTATCAAAAGTTTATTCACTAACGATGGCACGAACACGAAATTTCAATTGGGATCCTATTTTTCTCTTATCCCAGGTAGGAGGTTATGATTTATATCTTAATTTCCAGCATAAAGCTGAATATATGGGCGTTCAAAACCCAAAGATTGTGTCGATGCAAAGCTTGCATTATCTAACACTGTCGCTATTAATTCCACCACTACTTAGTATGTTCGCGGAACCCATATCACTAAACTACGAAGGAGGCGCGGCAAACGTCGGTATGTTATAGGAATGGCCGGGGGTCCTCGTTTTAACCACGTTCACAGGCATGATAATGGATTGGCGAGAAATGGCGGGGCGTGCAACCGTCCGGGGTATCCATGGCGAGGACAGATGGAGCTCGTACTCGTGGGCGTGGATAGGAGGCAAACGAGTTGGCTATGGGCTGCACGAAGATCGGTGGGATGGAAGAACAGACCCTATGCGTGGCTGGATAATCGCATTCTGTTGGATCATCGCGTGCTCTGCTGAGTTTGTGTCCTCAATCTTATTGCAATTCACACCGCTCATAAAATTACATTTCAGCATTTATTACCTATTTGCACTCATTCGGCGACCCCGGTTGATTCTGGACTTTGCCCTGACACTTGTCTTCAACCACCTCGTCTTGACGACGTATTACTCTGCATCTATACCAACATCGCTCTTTTTCTGGCTCGTCATGATTGGAGGTTCCGTATTGACAGTCATCGTCGCCGAACAACTCTGTGTAAAACGAGAGATGAACGAGGGCCTGATCGTCCCGCCCGTGGAGGCCGACGAGGAGGCGGCCGATGACATGGAGCTGGGTGTCCTATTACCTAGGAGAGATTAGTGTGGTGCGCATGATTATGATTTATTAGGCAAGGGTTCTTAATTGTTGTATTCAAGTCTACCCCCATGGATGACCATTAATCCCACAGCATTAATGAATTGACAGCTGTTTTCTGTATTTCTAACGTAACCTGCTTTCGTTAATTCCAGATGCTTCGGATTACGGGGTCTGCCCCTCGGGGAATAAGGCCTTGGTGGATAAATGAACCCAATTCGGAGCCTTTGGCCTGCATACTCACCTACCGAGCCCTCTCACTAGTGGTCCTCTTTCGTGGACACAGTCACAAGATTCATATGTATGAACGCCACACTGCATGGGTTTTTCTCATACTGGTGCCAAGTGTCCGTTAATCTCCCCCTCAATATGAAATATTAAAGGGAGATCCGGAAGCTCATGCTTTTTCCTCTCGCTTCTGAACCTAATTCTAGCACTTCGCTTGGCTTGATAGATACCTTTATTCTCTAGGATTGAAGGCACCAGTCAGTCAATACCAAATTGTCTGGTACCCACCACCACCGGTGCATGTTGTTCGGCGAGCCTTGCTCTAAATTTGGCCCGTCTCCAGGTGCTTCACTCTTCTATTTCCAGGCTGAGGGGCGGGTATAAAATACTTCTGCGTCATATAACTACCGAGAATCCCACCCCATAAAGAACTCCGTACTCCCTTCTATATAATTCCGCCTACCTCTCTTCCCTACGTGGTATCATGTGAGTGCACACGACCACAGCATTTCGATGTTGGAGCTGTTCAATTTATATGTATGAAGCCCTTACGTCGCCCAAACTCAGGATTTCTGCTTGACTCATTTCGTGCATTTCGAATTCATTCCCATCGGTCGAGCAATTATGTCCGCCACGCCGCCACGGTCGGCTGAGGTTCCTCACTCCTGGTTCCAAATTATAACCTCCTGACCCCCTGCGGTAAAGTTGACCCCACATTTTATTCTTTTGCTCAATGTGGATCTTAGGTCTAGCCGTGACACG
Organism: Collybia nuda; assembly: GCA_015584075.1. Taxonomy (NCBI): domain Eukaryota; kingdom Fungi; phylum Basidiomycota; class Agaricomycetes; order Agaricales; family Clitocybaceae; genus Collybia; species Collybia nuda. Next base: position 93,924 of record MU150246.1, read on the forward strand.
ATCTGGTCACAAAATTTTGAAACCAATGTCTTTTTTCTCTCCAGATACTACTCCAATAATTCGAGGATGCTAAGCTGGAATGACAAATACTGACAAAGATAAGTCATTTGCTGCCCTGGGTACGTCGAATTTTTCTCATTGTTTACACGAACGTCTAATAAATATAGATCGATGAGAGCCCACATTTTTCGGACCATTTACTTAGTTTACGTCCAGCATATAGGGGACTCTTTCGCTCGCTACCTATACTTATACCTCTTTGAGCCACTTCTCCGAAGGTGGTTACATATCGGAAAACCTCGGCCTAAAGGATTTCGTACACTATAGAGATGGCTTAATTCCCATTTTTCTTATCCAAAAGTTACTTCATGAACATCTGAAGTGACGACATTTATCCTATCCATCTCACCAGCCTTCCGGGCGGGCCTCTCGTCATAATAATCTGTTCTTGATCCGCGCGTACCCGTTAAATTGAACACCTCAGTGTAGAAAACTCCACGCTGTCGCTCTAGTTACAGCAGCCCTCGAGTAAATTTCGACACCTGGCGTCACCGGGCCGATCCATGCCCTCACCGCAGTGTACATTACGCTCTTGCTTAGGATCGCCACTACCCCCTTATTGTGGATACTACTCCAGTCGACCACAGCAGGGCTATCCTAGCGTAGGCTATTGTGTGTTATGCGCCACTGCGTGGTCTCCTCGTTCTGCTGTCAGTGGGAATTTTTACGGCACAACCTCGACGAAATCCAATTTTCTTTAGCACTCCGCCGACAACCCTGGAAATATGAACGCTATACTACTCCGAGCCTATTCCAGTCTTTCAGTCAACGAAAGACTTCATCGCGTTGCCTTGTGGCCGCTTTACCTCCATCCTCGAAATGAAAAAAAAAATTCCTCGAGTTACGGAGCGCTTCCAGGAACGTCTTGGAGCCAACAGTACCTCGAGCTTCTACGGTCCGATACATGCGGCATTACCCACAGGGTCAATTTCACTTGCCCACAGAATGACGAAGGATGTCGATACAGCCCTTGAAACTTGCGTTTTTCATCGACCTCACCATTAGCTTAACTCCTTGACCTTTACGTAGATACGCTTCAATGATGTTTTTATTCGTGACCGGGATCAAATTAAGCCATAACACTCTTGGATCGCAGTCGACATAAACAATGGCGACGGAATGTCCTGACCGCCCTTATCAATCATTTCCGCACAAATTGCACAAAGGGTTCATATTCAAACCTCATGACGGTGGAGGCATTACAATGGAATCACATAGAACAACATATCGAGACTCGTGGATGCTCCCTCAATTCAACATAGAAGTTGTTCAGGAACACACATTTCAGAAGCTCTGCCACAACAACACAATAAATAACAGAATGTACCCCGATTCTATAACTTAAGCGCCCAAGATTATCACAGCAGTTCGATCACAAGGGTTCGGTCACCAGAATTTCGAGGTCCTCCTGCCTGTCCTGGCAAAGAAATCGCAGATCCTGGAGATCGTCCTCCCCGGCTCCGTTCTTCTTGCATCGCGCAGTCAAGCATTCGCAAAAGCCACTGTGTATCTCGATCAAGGCCGGCTTCTTTTCCATTAACTCTGTTGGGTTAGAAACATAACTGGGGCGGACGCACTAAATCCCTACAATTCGAAGGCAAACCAGAATTTCGCTCGCCGCACCAGCGCACGATCTGTGCACTGTTCCCATTCTTTCATGCTTCCTGCATTGGATAATGGACCGGGGGAGGTGGGATCAGCAGGGACGCCCAAATACCGGTGTAGTTGGATCACAGTAAGTCGCGTGCGGTTCCTTGCCTTCCAAATTCGTCCGGAGGTCAAGGCTTTTGGCGTGGGTGTTTCGGAAGTGGATCAGTGGGCGTCAATTCATATGCCGTTTGCATCACTGTAGATAAAAGCTGTTCAGAGTTGCTGAGGTCATACACCGGATGTCCCGTCATCACGTCCCTTAGTTAATGGTTACGGGCTACCAACTCCTGTATTTTGGGTTCTTGGCACCACCGTTTCGACAATTAACTCCTTGGTCCTAGACGGGGAGGAAGAAATCCAACGAGGCTGAGCGGGCATGTCGCTTCAGGGCTCGCGTCGGGGCAACGAGGCTGTAATTCCCCTCCCCAACAGGCATGCATCGTGCTTGGCAGCCAACGGTCCGAGAATTATTGGTGAGGGAGGGTGGCAGCTATTTTGCGGGTGCAACGTTGTGATGAGTGGGCTTCGGCTGATACTTTTGAGAAATTGAGAGTTCGAGCCGATGCATTGCTGGCGACACGTCAGTCTAGCATGACTTGCGTTCGGACTTGTTTATGCCATTGACTCCTAAGTTGATCATCAGAGGGAGGTAAGTAGACGTTTATTTTCGTCACCTGTGTTGATATAAGAAGTAGCGAGGGTATAGATCCTATCTCATTTCCCCACAGTACCGGTTCCCAGGTCCTTGGCGCCGTTCCCTCTTGTCAAAAAGGCGATATCTAATGGTTGTCAATTGAACCAACGGAATGTGGTGACAAGTACGGATAGTTTCATCACGATTTGTGGGCCCTGTTGGTTGTAAGTGAACAAGTTATTAGCTTGAATCCAGATCCGGGAAGGTTAAAACCGGTTATTTATTATGAGTAAAAATTGATTTGGGAAATGGATTGGAAATATATTTGCCGCGGTTTGATCGTAAACAACTACGTTTGGTTGTGAACAATCTTGTCATCTAGTTACTTTCCGGGCTGAATTACAGTTGGTACGACAAATTGTGACATGTATCGGTTGTTATATGACTCTTTTCCTCACAGAAACCTGCGATTGTAGTGCCTATATTGGGTATTGATCAACCGGGCAACTCAGGGTCCACATTGAGGCGGCTTCCCCGACGCCACTTCAGGTTCGACCTGCATAACTCGTGGGGGGGAAACGTAAAGCCGACGGCGACCAGTGGTAGTAACCTGAAAATTTGTGGATTGCAATGGGGGGGAAGTGGTGAGGATTGCTGTGCAGGAAACCAGTTCTGCGGAGGAGTCAGACTGTGTCAGACTGTCTTGACGCAGCCGATTGAAGACAGGCGCTCAGGGTGACTTGATCTGGATTGCTTGATATCATCGGGTTTATGAATCTAGGATGCTGCCGCGGATTTTTTTTGGCCTCACAGGCGCTATGTACCCTGCTTCGGTACAGACACGAGGCACATATCAAACCCATTTAAGGCCGACGCGTAGTGTTACCACCGCCTGCTCTTTCTTTCCCTTGCCCCCCTACTTTTCCTCAACGTCCTGCCAGTCATGGACGCCCTTAAGAATATTCTCTCACCACTTGGCATGAACACCGGAGCTATTCAAGACACTCTGGTATGTCCCCTGGCATCTAATGAAGTTCTCAACATCTGGCTCATGTACTTTTGCTAGAAACTTGTGGTGATTGGTGGAACTGTCGAAACAGCTCGTCGTGCTTCAGTCTCGGCCTGGAATGGTTTCGTTGATTGTGCGCGCTCTCACCCCTATTTTCTGTTCCATTTCTTGGTGTACTCATGCAATTTATTTCAGCTTTCTTCCTTACTGCTCACTTTAGTCAAGAAGACTACCCTTACGACTGGTATGTCTCTGCATAGCCTTTCATCTTCTACTAATGGTTATTTGTTTAGGTTGATGCACTGGCTCGCCAAGGTATGGTGTATATTTAAAATACTCTTCTTCCCACTAACATCCCGTACTTGACAAGCAACCAGCATGGGGACGTAGCAGGGAATTTGAGATCACTACTCGCTCAGTCGGTCGAAACGGAATGACTCAGACGACCACGGGTGATTTGGAAGAGGATGAGCAGGAAGAGGAGGATGAGGATGCGCTCATGCAGGGCCGGGGCAAACGGAAGGTCGCCTTCATGCCTAGCCTAGGTAGGTGTTATCTAATGGTGCACACAAAGCTTATTGATCTGTATCCCAGACACTACGCACACCATCTATTACCGGGGTCACTGGCTAAGAGTAAGTGTTCGGGTGAATCGGAGTGACACCGGAGATATTTATTGACACAAATATTCTTTAGATAACACGAACAAAGCGCTACCCCGATTATGGACACGGAGCTGCACTTAAGATTAGGTACGCTCCCGCTGTTATCGGTAATCAAATTTGAGGAACTCACCATCTTATCAGCGTTGTCGCACGAAATAATGATATCCTAAAGAAGCTTGTATTGGAAGCAAAGCGGGAGTATGAGAAAGACGCCGAACATCGTGTGCATATCTTTATGGCTGACACGTAAGTGATATATGTCTCATACAAAGCAACTAGATCTTGATCTATTTTCTATAGAACTTATGGGTGTTGGAGATGGAACGGCGCCAGGCAAAAGCGCCCCATGAGTTCGATTGTCCTTCAACCCGGAGTTAAAGATATGCTTCTGGCCGATTGTAAAGACTTCTTATGTTCGGAAGAGTGGTATGTTATTTACTACGTCATTAATACCTCCATGTTTACCTTGAATCTATCAGGTATGCTGAACGAGGTAGGATTATGACATGGTCCCGGATTATTGTTTTTGACATATGTTCAGGTATCCCATTCCGGAGAGGATATCTGTTGCATGGAGTTCCAGGAAGGTTCGCCAAAATTCATATCTACCCCTATAACTGAACTTTCTGACCAAATTCGGTAGTGGCAAGACTTCACTGATTCATTCATTGGCTGGTGAGCTAGGACTGGATATCTATGTCGTGTCCTTGTCATCAAAGGGGTATGAGTTTCGGGCATTATCTTTACTTCTCCCGCTTACAATTTCATGTCAGAATGAGCGATAACACTTTAACGACATTAATGGGTCATGTACCAACGAGGTTAGTCCGGGAAATTAAATCACTGAGCTTTTTATACTCATTGATTCCGGATAGATGTATACTGCTTTTGGAAGATTTGGACGCTGCATTTACGCGTTCGGTCAGCCGTGATTCCTCCTCCACCGGAGCTCCCACATCTACATCTACCACGGCTACAGCTAGTACTACTGCTGAGACTACTGACGGTTCAACTTTGAGTTTGAGTGGACTTCTTAACAGTCTTGATGGAGTTGCAGCAGCAGAGGGCAGGTGAGTTTAATCCCACGTTCAGCTGTCGTCGTCGCTTAACATATATCCTAGGCTTCTATTTGCCACAACAAACCATATTGAGCGTTTAGATCCCGCCCTTAGCCGACCAGGCCGCATGGACGTCTGGGTCAATTTCACACACGCAACTAAGTGGCAGGCGGAGGGGATCTTCAAGTGTTTCTTCCCCTACAAGCCGTCTACGGCAGTGACAACACAGGCTGCCGCTAAGGATACATCCCAGAAGAACCTTCCTGGTGTCAAGCGCAAGTCCACACACGCCATTCCTCTTTTGAGTGAAGATGAGATTACTGAACTTGCGAAGCGATTTGGTGCCGCAATTCCAGAAGATGAATTGAGTGTAAGCTCACTGCTCATGGTACACATGATACATGGAAACTGAAGAACTTGTCTTGCGTAGGTGGCAAGTCTTCAAGGGTACCTCCTTAAGAACAAGACCCGCCCACGCGAATGTGTGGACGAGGTCGATGAGTGGATAATTCAAGAGCGTGAGACCCGTGAGAAACTCAAGAAAGAAAAAGCAGAGGTTCCACCCTCATCTCCTTGGTTCCACTCATCACTTTCTTACAGTTTTCCCCCCATATAGCGCGAGGCCAAAGAGAAGAAAGAGGCCGAGGAGAAGGAGAAGAAAGAGGTAAAGATAGATGCACCCTGTTTCATTGTCACTTTCTGACAACACTATTTTTACAGAAAGAGGAGAAGGAGGCGAAAGAGGTATTGTCACATGGCTAGTTCTTTTATTCTTGCCTGATCTTCCCCCCTCGCTTTCTTTAAGAAAGAGGAGAAGGAAACCAAGGAAGTACGTCGGCCTTTTTCTATGATTATGGGACAGGATTAATGATTGGGTCTCCAGAAATTAGAAAGAAAAGAAGCTCGCGCCAAGGCCAAAAAAGCCCTTCGGGATGCTGCGGCGAAGAGTGATTCTTCTGTGACCAGCACCCCGACTACCCCCACTGAAACACCTTCAGCAGAAACCGCCACGACTAGCGAGTCCTCTTCTTCAAGTTCGAGTTCAGAATCGGAGACTACTGGTGCTGATGCCGACACTGAGGAGAGCGTGACATCGGAAGACGAATCTGATAAGACGGAGGAGCCTGTTGTTGTCAAGGAGGAGGGCAAGAAGGAGAAGTGGGTCGCAGTCAAGGGGCAGGTACCGCCTGTGCCAACGGAAACTGCGGCTGCGGAGCCGTAAGGATACCTTGTGGTTCCATCTCGTCGATGTGGCTAAAGGCTGCTTTGATGTTCGTCCCGTATCCGGGATACTTCTCCGATATCGCTCCCGCTCTCCGCCGTTTGCTATCTTGACTGCGTTCCTTGGTTGCCTGCGTTCTCTGGTCGTTTGCGTGGTTGGGTGTTTTTTATCGGACCCGCGTGTTCATACTTACATACAGTATAGACAAAGAATGATATCGCTTTGTGGACCGTTCCACCTCACATCATACCCTCGTCGCCTTTGTATCAGCCACCCCTCAAGTGCGTCAGGGAAAATCTGCTATTGTTTATGTCTAATGTTGTCCAGGCTTAATTTGCATTAAAATATCGTGTATAAACGTTGAAGGGGATCGTGCTGGGTAAACTGGGTGTAATCTATGATATATCCATTCTCTCGCAATAGAAGATCTATGATGACTTCAAGCTGACATCTGAGAGTGTTTTGAACGCCTCCTTGTATGCATCCAAGAGCGCCTTGACTCTCGTACGCTCCGCAACCAGCGCCTCATCCTCGTTCAGCATATCTGCGAACAATTCCGGTTTGTACAGGGAGGCCACTAGCCGGTTTTGTACGTGCTGTGATGTATGGTTGACCAAGAAATGCATGATTGCTTTGGGAATAAGGTCCTGGATGCTCTGTCGTACGATCCCAAAGTAGGATGCAATAAGGGACCGGATTAGCGAAGTTTCCATCTCTTCCCGAAGTGTCAGGTGGGACCCGTCAGATGGCATCTAAATAGAAGGATGTCAAAATAAGCCGCCGGGATGAAAATAAGCAAGGCAGGTACAAGCGCCGAGTTGTGGGGAAACCACTTACAGCCTCAATATGTTTACCAAGACTCTTCATGTCATACGCCGCGTTATTGCCGTCCAAGGTCCGTTTGCCTGCCATTAGTCCAGTCGACATCGACTCCTCTGCACCAGACACATCACGTCCTACAGGGATGATTGACTGACTGCCATGCCCGTGCCCGTGTCCCGGGTTGTGGCTCCGGTCAACGCTTGAGCCAGCGATAGGGCCAGGCCCATTTTGTCCGAAGAAATAATTCAAGAAGGTTTCGCGTGCAGATGAGGGCGACGATCCGGTGCCGTTGGGGACGGGGCCTCCCAGGGCTGAGTGGGGCCGATGTGATGTTTGATGTTGGGATTGTTGTGTGGGCCGGTGACGCGAAGAAGATCGTTTGCTCATAGTACCCATACCGATTGCCATAGCGGGAGTGGTCGATGCGTTGGGCCGCGAACGATCATGGACGGTTGATGAGACTGAACGCCCATCGCGAGGGGGGAAAATTCCATCCTCCTCGGACGTTTCTTCATCACCTTCGGGAGATAGTCCATGACCATTGATAGGTTCGGTAGAGGACGGCTAAAGGTGGGTTATTCATTTGAGCATACTAACATAAAGTATGGCTTAGCGCTTACTCGGAGAGGGGCTTGCTGTCTAGGTGGCGTGTTAGCCTGCTGCGCGGCGGCCGCAGACCCGGTAATGAAGGAAGGGTGGTTGGTATTAATATATGCTGCTTGTATCTCGATCAAACTTTGGGCGTAGTCGGAAGTGGGGCCTAAGCGTTCCCGTAGCAATTCCGAGACGACCTCAATTAGTTGTGCGTGGAGTCGGGGGAATCGCTGAAGTTCCTACAAACCGCGGATTTTAGGATCAGTATGTTTCGTAAATAATCAAGGGATGGGGAACAACTAACTGCGCTTGTACAATTATGGCATATTTTCACCAGCTCCTCGTACACTAGTTCAACGCAACGCAAACTGGGCGCTTCTAGGAGCTTAATTTGAGGTTTTACGAGGAGATCAAAGGCGATCTCGGGGACGAATAGACTAGGCCGTGGACCAGTTGAATTTCGGATGGCGGTACGGATATCTTGATTCTCCAGGTTTTGGGTAGAGTCGATCGACGCGAGAGCATGTCCAAAGATGTCATTAAAGATGTAGTATATCCGAGCGCCACCGGAAAGTTCTTTTGTGGAGATGTCAACCTTGGTGCCTTCAATCGAGGAGACGAAATCGCGAGCGAATTGGGTCATAAGGCGCAGGATCAATGCTCCTTGCTATTTTCGGGTTAGCACCCATCTCCGCACCTGGTAACAAAGGAAATGTCACCTGGTTTTGATCACCATATATGGCAGAATCTCCAAACGAATTTAGCTCTTGTTGGGCTTGACCCATGAGGGTGTTTAGCCGCGCTTTCATATCTGGAAGTTTGTCTCGAATATGATTCATCAATACCTATCAAGAATAATGATTAATATATTGATATCATAAAGTAGGTGGCGTACTTGGTTCAAGCTCTTCGCGAGGTACTTTGTTCCATTTTTATGAGCGATGTTCCGGTAAGCAGGGTGGTTTCTGAAGAAATCACTTTCGCTATCAAGGGCGTCTTTCATTGGTTTTTCTGAGTTGATATCCTGTTGACTTCGATTTACTACTCCAATAAAGCCCAACTTCAAAGGATAGACACGACCCGTCAAGATATCAAGGGCGTTCGTTCCAGCGTCCATGAGATCTAATTTCGTCAGGACTCCGATAGTGCGCCTTCCTTGAGGATCAACTGAACGAGCGAGCTTGAGGGATTCGGAGTTGGCCAAGTCAACATTGGCGGCAGAGACGGAGAGAATGACGCTGAATGCGAACTTGGTTTAGTGCTGATATAGCCAGTTGGAAACGAACCTGTTAGGTTGTGAGATATAATCTAACACAAGGTTGCGGATTTGGCGTTCAATGTCACTGGGCTGGTCTCCCACAGGAATCTGAGTCGAGCATGCAGTTTGATGGATAAAAAGAAGAGTCATAGGGACACACTTTTGTGAGACCAGGCAGATCTACCAGCGTCAAATCCAACACATCTGGGCTATATATCCTTAATGATATAGGCAACTTGCTAACGCCCTTATTTTGTCCAGCCACCCTAAATGTCTCCTGTTCTATCTCCTTCCTAATCTCGTTGAAGTCCGTAAACCGTTTGTCAATGTGGAGGAACTGTGCCCATTCGGTGTATGGCGATGCATTGAGCGAAGGCTCAGCCGGTATAGGTGTATGAATAAGTTGGAGAACGAGTGGTCGTCTCGTTACAATCCCTTGACCCCGAGGTAGGAAGTCCCGCCCCACAATGCTATTCAAATAGTCAATCCTCACTCTCTGCTAGTAACTAAGGGGATGCACGCACGTTTCTAGGACACTCGATTTCCCGGCAGACTGGCTACCAACCTAAACACAATTTCAGTCTCGCGGCCCCCCAAAAAATCCAAAGCATCTTCAACGTACCACAACCAGCTGTGGCATGTCCAGCTCCCCACCTGCGCTTTTAAATTTAACTCCATTAAAATAAACCAAAAGAACTCAACGAACCCAAATTGCTGAACGTATCCTGCAGCTTGTTCACCAGCTTTATTAGGTCTTGATCCATATCGTCACGAATGAAAGCGTTAAAGAAAAGAAAAAGAAAGTGTGCCCGACTTTTAGTAGAAAACGCGTCCAATCCAGGGGACTTTGGCAGGTGAGGGGTAAACGTTATTTGCGCCTATTTTTTCTTAAGCCGGTCGTCCACGAAACCTCGGCATCCACGTGATTTTTGCAGAATTCCTCTACATTTATTGGTTACCCCATCTTTGTAAATTCTCTTGTTTAGGAGTCCAGATGAAAATGCTGTCCCATTCAACGAGTATGTATTCGGAAATATTTCGAAGAATTGAATCTGATTTTGCTGAACCTTTGTGACAGTCCCGCGTGACCGTGACAATCACATCTCTTCCTCGACGCGTTCACCCAAGACTGAAAGAAGCACAAAATGGCACCCCCAAGGCTCGAAATTAGCCCTATAAAGAGCATAGAAGAGCTTGAAACATGCGTTCCCAATCTTATGCCATTTCACATTGACTACAACGGCAAAGCGCCCATCTCAAAATATCTACGCGTTGAACCTGCAAGTGAAGTCGTCGGCGCTCCCGAACCAGAACCAGAACCAGAACCAGAACCAGCGAAGTCCGAATCTGACACAGAGCTAAAGCTACAAGAAAATCCGGGAGCATCGAGTGTGCCCGAACCAACCGTTGTGGCAACTGATGAGAAATCGCCGGCGGCAACACTAGGAGGACCATCATCACCATCTTTCGCAAAACGTGTCAGAGACACGGCCACGCGTTTCATATCTACTTTTCGGGGGAGAACAATCCAGGGCCTAAAAGTTGACCTTCCGCCTGGTTACATTGGCCTCGTATTAAAAGCAGAAGCTGATGATACGATAGATAAGAAAGGGAGTCGCGACGATAGGGAGAATAAGAAGGGTAAAGCGTATGGGAAGAGAAAAGCCAGACCAGCAAGTACGACGGGGAGGGTTACGCGAAGTAGCACGCGTGTTATTGATGTCGACGAAGAAATGGATGCGGACATGGACATAGCAGATGGCACAGAGGAATCCAGAAATGAGGAGACTGGAGCCCCTCCGGACCAAATAATAACGCGGACACTAGTCCCTATCTCACAATTCTCAAACTTCATTATCTGGAACCCCGATATGCCTGTAGATGCGACGAGGGATGAATACATTCGATCGCTGACAGAGTGGACCCGATTAGCACACGAAGTGCGTTCCATTTGATATTTCTGTTATCTCTTTGTTGATGACATTTCTATAGATACACAAAGTTGAGGATTGAACCTTCCATTTATGTCGGGCTGTTTTCCCCTCGGTCGAATTTATTTTCCGAACAATTTATTGCTAGTATCTTGATACTGCTCTAGATGGCGTCAATAGTTTTGTAAGCTATCATGTGGGTGCTTGTTATAAAATTAGCGCCAGACATACACACAACACATCATTCATGACTCCTTTGGCCTCCCAGGATTATTTCGAGCGACCAAATCACGGAAGTCTATTGACATGGGAGAGGAAACCTACAATGAAAAGTTGAAAATATGAATGTGTGAAGGGATGTTTTTTCGATAGCCGCTGCCAATCAAGTTTCGAATTTGGTAGGCCCCAGATGCACCTGACAAGGGACACATCAGTACTTGAGCTCCCAAAGCCACATTGACCGACGGGAAAGAACAAAGATACGACATGCCGCGATGCCGGAGCCAAAATTGTATTAACCATTCGAACAGATATGCCGACCTTAGATTAGGACACGCATGTCCTCGAAATGCTCGCTTTCAGAGATAAGCTTCGGGTTTCGACAGGATCCTCCCATTATCACCGCTAGGGGATGCGCAGGGATACCAGGCCCATGCGTTGGTGTGTTATGACACTCATGATCCAAGTGTAAAACACGGTTCAAACCCGAGCCTTGGAGTTGAATGAATGGCAGCTTTTTGCGCAAGACGTCATCCAGAAGCTAGCCATGGGAAGGATTACGACTTGTGATGGGGCTGAGAATAGCTGGCGATGGCGATGTGATCCCAAAGCACCAGGGGTTTTGATTAATCTTGAAAAAAGGGCTGCCCTTGCTGGAAAGCGAGACAAGTCGCCCAGCGTCGAGGCTTGGGGGCCACCGGCTGAGTAATTTCGTATAACACTTTCAACCATCATGTAGAACAAGTCAAAACCCGGTTTACCTTTTCCTGTGAAACGATTACCATCTAACGGAACAAAGGTCGGAATGGGGTCGGCAAGAGTCGGAAACATCCCCACCAGGGTCCGTGGAATCAGTGAGGTTAAATGACAGGCGATGATGATATTTGGCTAGAAGGATTACCAAACATTAATCGCCAAGCCAAAAAGCCAACCTTGCCCAAACTTCCTGCCGATCGGACTCAAATACTGCTCAAGGCTGCCAAGTGAGTGCGTTATTTGTCCTCTGCCACTACAATGGAATTTCAATCTTAACGGAATTTTCAAAGTCGACTGAATGGAAGGACGAACTTGGGTAATTCACTCCGTTCGACAGGGATTGAGCTTCGCTGATCGAGATGCCTCTTTTCCGGTCCACAGGAAAGCGTACAGACGATTATTGGCTCCCTGAGCACTCATAACCATCCTCCATCCGCTCCTGAAGTTCGATTTCTGCGTGACTTTCACGCCAGGTGTGAATCCGATGTTGTCGATCTGGATGATGAAATCGCTTCTCTGGAGAAGAGAATTGCTCGACTGAGTTATACACTGAGCAAACTACGAACGAAGCGAGACGAATTTCGTGATTGTGGCAGGATATGTCTACGTGCCATATCTCCGATTCGAAAACTCCCTGCTGAGATTCTTGGCGAAATATTTATTCAGTGCCTACCTGAGAAGGTGTATCCTTCACCCAGGCATGCGCCACTTCTACTCTGCCAAATATGCTCTCGCTGGCGCAGAATAGCCCTAATGGTTCCTCAGCTTTGGTGTTCCCTTTCCGTCTCACCCGACATGCCCGGGCCGTTTGACTCTGAGATACTGCTAAAGAGCACGATACTGGTCAATAAATCCATTAATACTGGAAATGTGTGGTTTCGGAGAGCCGGTTCTGCGGGGATGTTATCTCTGTCGCTGCGTTCTGGTTACATGGAAGAGCAAGCCCTTTGCCACCTCGTGGATGAACTGATTATCCCACGTGTGGATCAATTTCGTGATTTGGAGCTCGTATCTTCCCGTTTAACGCCTTTCTCGTTGCTCTTGTCCCTTCCGCCAGGCAGCGCACAGAGTCTAAAATCCCTCGTGCTAGGTGTTGAAGGGGGTGTTTCCGTAACTATTTTTGAGTCTGCGCCACGCCTCCAGCGAGCTTGTGTCTCCGGTATATATGGAAACGATCGTCTTCTTCCGTGGAGCCAGTTAACGCATCTCAAAATCGCACAATACCTTAGCGCGCCACGATGGATATCCCTAATAACACAGTGTGTCAATCTCCAAGAAGGAGACTTTGCTGTCCGGGGAGTTGATGCCAGCACCCTCCCCGGCAATCGTGATGATATTACAATTCCAGATCTTCGCAGTTTGGCAGTAAAATTTATTGGCGGCGATTCTTCTCTATTCAATCAGTTTTATTTCCCTTCTCTCAGGAAATTTAGACTGGATGCCGAGCTGATCTTAGGCAGAGATGGCTGGCTCGAACCGACAAGGTTCTATGGTCAGCTGAGCTCGCTTCGCAGTCTCTCTTTGATCAATAAAGCAATCAATGCACAAAATCTCATACAACTCCTACGATGCACCACCTCACTCGTTGAGCTGGAACTAGACAATAATCTGGATTACGGATCACTCTTGCGCTCCCTCATCTACATTGATCAGTCCGCGAACTTGATACCAAGGCTCGAAGCCATCACACTATACTTAGGTGTGGGTACGCTCTCCGCATTCCCAAGTCATGTGTTCGTCAATATGGTTCACTCACGACAGTGGGCATATATGAACCCCCCAAAGTCCGCCTCGCGGTTGAGGCGGGTTTCGCTTTTCACTTTAAATGAGTGGCGTGTTGTCTTGAACGAGGTGAACGCTTGGCTGGAGCCACATCGATTGTATAATGGTCAATTGGTCACAGAGCTGAAGGTAGTACCCTTGTTACCACAAGCTGATGATCGTGTGGAAATGGCTCATTGGTGACGGTAAGTAGGACTGACATGTTATTCGGCATTGCATTTTTCTTTTTGGGAAATATTTCTTTATTTTTGGAACTATCTGTATTCGGGAGTCTGGGACATGGGATCTGTGACAGGTTTAATAATTAATCGTTAACGATATATATACTGCACATTGGGCGAGCTCTTGAGACTCTATAAAATGATTTCATAAGCACTCTTTAAACAAAAAAAACTCAAAATATAAGCACATAAAGTGCTATCAACCAAAAGAAACCATCAGTCCACCAAGAAAGTAACAGAAAACAAGAATCATTAGATGGTCCATGCTCGACTTGTACAATAACCATGTTGAAAACCATGTAAGAAACACTATGCGTGAGAGGAAGCTTAACAGCCGGAATGGGAGGTTCATGATATCGAGAGTACGTGATCGAATTCATAAAGGATGTATGAGCGGCTCCGATCGTGATTCTTTAGATGGAATTATTGTTCAAGGAGCCAATCACATGAATAATGCGAACGTCATCGTAGACGCCCCAAGAGCAATGGCAACTTTCCACATACGAGAATCGATGGTAGCAGAGCCCAGTGCGGCGTTGTTATTTGCGCTTGTACCAATCGTCGAGTTGGCAGACGTGGATGGCGTTGCAGAGTGGGAGGCTGACGTGTTCGTTGCAGAGTTCGTGGGATGTATCGAGGGCGTGTTGATAGGAGTGACTGTTGGGGTGGCAGGAACGGTGTCCGTGGATGACACTGAGGAAGGACCGGGGACTGATCCAGACGGGGCTGAAGCATCCACACCAGCAGGTGGGGGCACCGCGGTTGATGGGTCAGCAAGAGCACCTACACCCCATGGGATGGCGGCATTTGTCCCAGGTTGGGTAGGATTGGCGGGTGGGACAGTAGCGCCGGTGGGGGATGCAATAGTGAAACGGGTGGTCCATGTCTTTTCGGTCGCGAGTGGGGAGGTGAATTGGTAGAAGTAGATTGCTGAAAAGGGAGTAACCTGTCCCCCGTTCAAATATTAAAAATGTATCACTAAATGTATAAACAGAAAACCATACCGCGGGACATGGGTGTTCGAAGAAACCAGATGCTGTCCCGTCCTGACCTGATGCAACAGCTGTAGAAAATACCATAGTTGGTGTTGAGAAAGCTAGGGAGTCGACAAGGAAACATACTGGTCAGGTGTACCATCTCAAAATTACTACCCGTCATCAACTGAATAGACATATTCTTCCAAACCGTGTTAGAGTCTTTATCTCCATCCCATTCAATACGGCACGTCGCGCCAGAATTATATACGACACCAGGGCCTGGAACGCTGGGAACTACGTCTGCACGGACAGCCAGGAAAGATGCGCTGGCGAGGAGGGCGGTTAATGTGAGTTTTCGGAACATAATGCCAGATAGTGTGTCGAAGACTGAAAAAATGGGATATAAACGTCTGGCCAGCAAGACAAAGGGGTTCAACCAGTGAAATTGGGAGAATCACGAACTGTTTGATAGGGATTTTTATTTGACGGGGGGAAGACCGAGGCTGATTTGAAACGAATGGACTGGTTGTAAAGAATGTGGGTGATAAAAGGCGATGAAACAACCGCCAGGTGTTGGGATGAGAGTAGACAGTTGCGGGCGGGGAATGAAATTTTGAAAACATGTCCATTCGCTTGTCAAGGGCATCAACCCATTTTCCGATTCACATGCACACTGTAGTGATTGCACAACAACGAGCGCCCACAACTGGCAGCGGTTATTTCTCGTGAATGCTACATCTTCCTATCTTCAGTGTTGGGTGGATTTTCTCTTGTTCGGGCAAGAATCACCGCGATCGGTGGTATTAGTATCGAGACCATCGTGATGTCGACATAATCTCTCCAGTTCAAACAAAAACAGGAAAACCCACTCTACGTTAATATTCCATAATCTTGGATTCGCATATCACTCAAAGGGGCCAACACTTAACGCGGAGATTGGGCAGTTTCATCGCCTTCAGGGCACCATTGTCAAACGTCTAGCGACCGCAGGATATATCAATGACCAATAACGACCATCCGGTCTCACGGTATGAAAGGGTAAGTATAGCCACGATTTTTTGCGTCAAGATGGGATAATATTAGAAACATGATGCAAAATACATGAGTACGTGTATTTACAGGAAGTCCTTTTTTCGTCGTCTTCCATTCGGAGACAGAGCCTACACACAAGTCTATCAGTTGCAATGTCTAGGCTCATTTCCTCTTTGTTTGACTTGCTGGATCTATACACTTGAACATGAAACACAATCCTTCACCAAGTTCACACATCAGCCAAACCACAATAAGATGGTATATAACTTTCTATTCAACCTTTGTATGGCAACAGGACCTGGACTGCCCCATTGATCACTGGTAATTAATACCTGACTGGTAGTCAGTCGTAGGTGTGCCTTGAACCACTGACATGCCTTGGAACTGGAATTTCTTGTGGGGGAAACACTATGAAAAAAGCTATTGGAGGGGGATGTGATTGGAGTTAAGTTGTAGTTTCTCTGGAAGAAGAGGTATTGATTGTGAGCCGCGAGAAAGTCTCATGGGTGCTGTGGATTCTGTGCTAGTGTAGTGAGTAAGGCTGGGTGGCTGCAGATGTGGATTTTGAATATTTTGGATGACCTACACCCTAGTTCTTGAATTATGTGTATTCTCAAAAGGGGGTGAGGAGTAGGTCATACAGATGTAGAGGGCATGCCAAAGTTTCCCAAGGTGCTAGGTGTTACGGTTTCTCTTTTCCCTTCACTATCTTATCTTATCTTGTACTATCTAACCTTCGGACTATCTCTTTCCCTTACATCTTCTTGCCCTCCATCCCATTCCCACCAATCCTATTATTACATCTACCTTTCACACTTGGGGGAAGTGGGCCAACACTATGTGTGGCAGATACTTGTTCTTTATTTCTCAGCTCTTTTTGTGAGGAAAATAGATGTTTTACACCTTTAATGAGCTGTAATTTAGTATTTAATATAACCAAAACAAGGTGATAATGTGGTATAGAATAAGTTTGGTTAAGGTCATGTGAT
>MU150246.1:122978-142345 GCA_015584075.1 Collybia nuda
AACAAATTTAATAGCTCACTGGGCAATGTAGAAAGTACGCCACGCTACTATCCAACCAGAAAACAAGGAAGATATAATATCTGTAAGTTATAGTTGTTGGCCTTTCGACTTTCGCGGCGCTGACAGATTCCTAGTATATAACCGTCCATCACTTTGGTCGCCGTGGTTGTTGTAAGATTCGCCATATATGTACAAAGATTTCGCGAAAACCTTATCTGCGTTTTCAGTTGTTCTTTGTATCTGAAATGAACATATGGTTGACGAAAGCTGTAATTTAGATCCGGAAATCAGGGAGAGGAGGAATGGAGTGTTTGGGCCAGCCTTTTTGTCATTCGAGCAATGTTCCCTCACCGTATAAGTGCGCGAGTTGAAACGTACCGTACAATAGGTGAACTAAGAAAATTTAAGTTGTGTCCAGAGTCCTCACTTATTGAGCCGTTGATATACCAATTCAAAACCCTTATCACCGTACAAGACACTATTAATCATAATTAAGAATTTCCAACGTCTACACGACAAATCTCACAATCTATTGTCGGCCTTGAACATCATTTGGTATGGTCCGGTGTTAACAGATGTCACAGTAGCCGCAGGAGGCGATTCAGTGTCCGAGACCACAGGAGACCCGACAGCTGCAACCGTAGGAACAGTAGTGGAAGAAGTGTCGTTGATAGCAGTAGAAGCGGGAGCGGCTGATGAAGAAATACCGGAAGCCGCGATACTCGCTGCAACGTCTGCAGCTTTGATGGTTGTGGTGGCCACCGTAGAGTCAGAAGTCGCAGTTACGGAAGCAGCAGAGCCTACATCCTGAGCGGTCATTGACTTCGTAGGTACCGCGGAATCTGAAGTGAGCGTTGTAGAGGCGACAGTGGAGTTGTCTGAAGAGGTGTTATTAGAACCTATGACTTGAACATTGAATGCCGCTGCCGACGTCACAGAAGCTGAGGCTGGCATCGAACTCTCTGTATTTGGGCTAGCGGTGGCTGGACTGGATAGAGCACTACTAGACGGGGGCGAGGCTTCCGCGGTAGAGGTAGGCTCGACATCTGCTGCAGAAACTGAAGCCGTAGCGGTGCTCACGTTTGTAACAGTGATCGTTGTTGTCATCGTGGAAGTGGCAGTGGTGGTATCTTCCTCGGCGCTGGCAGCATCGGAGTCTGGAACAAATACAAGAGTAACATTTTTGGCCGTAGTAGGTTCACCAGTCCCGTCCCTTCCGTCAGTGACATTTGTAACGCTAGCCACTCCTGCCTTTGTAGGCGTGGTAGGGTCATCGCTCTTGGCGTTACCCCCTATAGGGTTGATTACGCCAGTTTTCTCATCCCAAACAAACATCTGACTCCCCCGTTCATTCGATTTTTCACCGAAACACTCCTTCATGATCATGTGTTGGGGCTCTAATGGGGACCCTTTTCCATCGATGGTTGCGCATAGGGGACGCCCGCCCGATTCAGAACTATTGGAGGGAACCTGGACGCTGACGGGAACATCTGAACCTTCTCTTGAAGATATAGAAAGGCTGGAGACTCCAGGCGATGCTTTAACGAGATACATGGGCATGTACTCATCTTCGGAGGCAGCCAGGAACCACGCGTGACTTTCTGGTTCTTCTTGTGCCACGAGAGACCCTAATTTCCGGGATTTGGACGGGTCATTAGTAGGACTCTATGAGCATGAAGTCAACAGGGAAACGAACACCAATAAATATGATCAAACCATAAGATTAACCCTCCCCGCAGTTCCTTTCGGTTCTCCTCGCTTAGTTGCTTTGCTCTGACCAGCATGCAAGGAACGACGACCAGGAGAAACAAGATAGGAACCCCCTTTGTCGTTTGGAACAATAACTGACGGTCGAGGTTTTTCACGACGGTTGACACCATGCGAGCGGAAGTGTGCCTGGGCTTCGTGCCTATCTCTCTTGGCGCTAGCTCCCGAGTAGGAGTGCCTCACTGAGCTGATAGCCATGTCAGCCATGCGAATGGCGTTGTTGATGGGTGGCCAACTAAAGGTTCTCTTATGATAAAGCGATATGTTAGAACACTTTTTATTATTAGGAGAAGTAGAACGAACCCCTTCATGTTGTTTCCCCTTCGGGCCTCCCCCCTCGTAAGAGTTCTTATGTTTGTCGTCATGGAAAGGAACGGCGGAGGAGATATAGCCAGATGGGGACCGTCCCTGTATAGCCACAGCGTTGGCAGAAAGAGAGAACATAGAAATGGCGGCAAGACTGCAGAATGTAGCGAGGACAGTGAACTGTTGGTTAAGAGCGACCATTTTGAAAGAAAAGAGGAGATATAGGATGAATGTAAAAGGGGTAAATAAAACGATGCCCGTCGTGTAATAGAATATGAAGTTAGAAGTTCGTGAAAGTGAAAAGGGCGTGAAGAAAATAAGTTAAGAAGTGATCACCAGGATCGAAAGAAGATGAATGGGGGAAGAAAGAAGAGAAATGGGAAGAAGAAATCGAGTGCAATCCTACTTATGGGTTCACGAATCGTGGCTGACTGTTTGGTTCAATTTGCACTCGACCGATTGGGAAGTCGTCTTGCCCGGTTTGGAAGCTCCGTGACCTCAGGAGAAGCGAACATAGAAGCGCTTCGGTCTGGCCTAAACGCAACGAAACCGACCAATAGTTGGAATTGATAAAGCATAGCTAGATCCATAAATTTGCAGCCACCGATGTAACCATATGCATACGAAGGTATTTGTGAATCGTGAAGGAGGGCTCAAGCGTAAGTTTTTCGTAGAGGTCGAACACTCGAAACCGAAGGCCCCACGGAAATCATGCTCCACCAGGCACAATACAAAAAGTAATATCCCCTTGGAAGGCAGACCAGACTTGAAACTTGTGCGTTGATATCATGTACGGCCACTGGGTCATTGGTTCAAGTAGAATGAGGTTGCGGTTGAAGCTGTTCCAATTTCTGAAAACAATCGTTGGGCGTCGCGAGATGCCGAGATCTTAGGACGCTGCTGGTAAACTTCCAACAACAAGTTTGCACAGCACCGCATGCGTCGGAGGGCAAGGAATCGAATGTTTGACCCTGGCTTCGCCAGCCCCAGGCTGCGAAACACCATTTTTCGCTGAAAATACCCCAACCCATACGAATCACTGCACCATACGCGTATCCTACAATCCAACACCCATATTCGCGAGTCCCTATTGCCTGTATTACCATGGAGAGCGCAAGCGCACCAATGCCTCGCAACTCAAGTCGACCATCTCGTGGAGGGGAGAGAGAGAAGGATGATAAAGGAAACTTCAAACTGAAGGTACGCTCTGTCACTTACATCCTGCTTGCTTTGGGCCACATCTTAGTTCTAGATACCCCCCACCCGGACCACGCCCTATAAAGAAAAGTCGGGATCGACTTGGTTGTTTAATGGGTTTTCTAGCTAATAGGTTTCACTGAGTAGATTTCAGGTATTGCGAGAGAGATACGAGGAAGTGACAAAGGTGGGTTTCCCTTTTCCAATTGCAGGGTCACCCATATCTGATGTTTAGCCCGGCTGCCCCCTTTAAAGGAGCACGATAATTATCAACGGGATCTTGAAATTGCAAACGCGAAAATTCTAATGCTCCAGGAAGAGAATGAGTACATACCACTCTTGTCATGGTCATACTTTCCCATTAACCGACACATCTTCTCATTAAAGCCTTCTGATAGACGCGATCAATGTCTCTTCTCCGAACCTAATACAACTAGTTACTCCCATTCACAAAAGCCTCGAATCTCAACAACTGACTCCCGATGGTCCTCCCCGGAGTACAGGCATTGACGATGGTCATCCCACACCACGATCATCATATTTCATGCCCCAACCTCCACAAACCAATGGAAGTGCTAATGGTCGTTCGAATGGTAATCACCACCGACTAGAGGTAAGACCCTACTTTCATTGTATGTTGTGCTTTGTTGATTAGATAAATGCAGGTCAGCGATCGTGAGTCCTTTGCGGGTGAGCATGGGCCACCGTAGCGAATGTGCGGTACAAACCTACTCGCGAAAACACGAGAACCCGGGTCTTGGTGGAGTGGAAATTCATCGCTTATCTTTTTGTAATAATATTAATGTATCGATACTGGCCACAGGGTCTTGTGCAGGCACGCAGTTGTACAATCTTTCATGGATAATTTGTCAGTTTCTGATGAAAAGTATCAAATTTTGAATCGAACCAGTTCAGCATATTGCCAAACGTCGTCACTCAAGTACCTCCATCTAAATTACGCTTATTTTTTTTCCTTTCTAGAGATAAGATCATGGCCTGACTTCTGTCAAGTCTATCCAGGTTAAAGAGATAGTATTGGTGGAGTATCAGTCATGATATTTTATCAAAATCCGACATTTCTATTTGTATCGGAGATAGGGGGAAATAGCCTCGTAGTCTCCTTTCTGAGTGCTGTCCGGTACGTGCTTGAGCTTCAAAGTGATCACTCGAGGTACCAGAGACTTCGGAGCTGAGTGGCCAAGACCCGGGACTTACACCGAAACGGGGTTAGGGTACGAAATGACAAGTCGTAGATTCATGAAGCTGAACCTTGGAGGGTCTAAACGAATAACCATTACAGTTGTAATTGAGCAGCTGTGGATAATGAAGAGAAGAAGCCACACGACGGGGATTGCCGGAGGGCCTTTTACAAAGCCGTTACTAGTTGGCCCTTGTTGGCCTCATGTTGGCCACCAACATAGTACTGCACACGATGGACGATAGACACAACACAACCACCGCCGGCCAACTAATTTTCTTGGCTCGGGATTTCGTGATGTTCCCCATTTTTGTAGAGAAGACTGGCTGCCCTAAACCCTTCTGCTTTGCCTAATCTTTAACCTGGGTTGTAAAGGCTTTTTGGTAGAGTCTAGGTCTAGCTTCTGCTTTTCTTTCTTGTGCCACCTGGCCCTTGGCGCAATAATGGGAATTATCATATGTGTGGCCGGCTGATCCCTGTTCTCCCAAAGACCATACGATAATGGTTTCCATGGGACATCTCAGGTGGCACAAAATGCTTCATCGTATAAAGACCTGAAAGCGACTGTACTTGATCCACTGCGCTCAATAGGCATCATTTGCGTCAACCATCCACCTTCATGCAAGTCCTCTTACTTGAGATTCATCTTATCTGGAGTTTGACATATTTCTCGGTTCAGACTTTACAGGGTTCCGCCAAGAATGGGCGTCTTTCCCGTATTGCCAAAAACTTACATTCCAGCTATAAAAAGCACTGTATGCAGTCAGACTGTAATCCCGCCCATACGAGGAATAATCGATACCCTCCCCATCGAAGTCTTGGGCGAGATTTTTGTTCACTGCCTTCCTCGGAGCAATATAGCACCTCCGATTCCAACACTCCAGACAGCACCACTCCAGTTATGTCATGTATCCTCACGTTGGAAGCGCATTGCGATGTCCATGCCATCGCTTTGGACAATGATTATCTTGGCCCCAATGCCCAATGTCCCCGAAGCTGCCTACCTGTCGATGATAGCAATGTTCATTGACCTATCTAAATCCCGCCCACTCAGGATAGACATTTCCATGGAAGAAGATGACGATCTGGAGATTCTTATAAAAGGTTTTTCTCTCATCCTCCCAGAAATAGATCGTTGGAAGTACGCCAACATCATAATGAGTGAAGAAATATGCGAACTACTCGTGGGCGCACCCGTTGGACCCAAACCACTTCTCGAGGAGCTCTTTCTTGACATGCTTCCATATGACCAAAGGCTTGAAGACGCGGATCATTTACCCGCCACTTTTTCAAAGTTCCCTCGCCTCCATGTACTTAAATTATATCCCGACTTCTTCGCGCCGTTTAACGGCATCCCTTGGTCTCAACTCATAGACATCTATATTTGCACTGGCATACCCATCGACGAAGTCTTCGAGATTTTGGGCCAATGTCGACGTTTGGTGCGGTGTGTGCTAGGCAGCGTTATCGAACCAACTAGCGACACCAAGCCTTACGACGTAGTCCTCCCCTCCCTCGCTTCTCTGCAAATGCGATTGGAATGGGACGTTACTTGTTTTCTATCCTGTTTGACGTGTCCTGCTCTGGTTCAACTCAGCCTTGGTTGTTCACATGCTCCCCCAATTCGAGCACCGAACGTTTTGAAAAAATTTCTGTCTCGCTCCTCCTGCAAGCTTGAAGAGTTCCACTGGAAACTGGGAGGGGTTGCAGAGAGTGAAATAATCGACTGCATGAAGATGCCAGCTCTTCAACACGTAAAAACGCTAATAATCCACAGCCTCGATCTCAGCATTTCTACTATAAAACTTCTCACGCATGAAGATAACGAGACAACAACTGTGTTCATGCCCTTCCTCGAGGAACTCAGACTTGGGTTTGATAATATTCCAGATGGTCTCGTTTCAGATATGGTATTGTCCCGGTACGAGGCACCTGGTAGAGGGACAACCGCGACCTCGACGAAGAAGCCAGTGAACCTCAAATACGTTGAGATGGTGTTCGGGCAATTCGAACGGTTTATCCATGGGAAACTTTTAGTTCGTTCTCGTCATCGTGCAGACATAGCTAAATTAGGGTTCATCAGTGGGGATGATCTCAAGATCATCTTATCCTTTGGTATCTAAAAAAATCGTTTGTGGTATATAGAATATAATAAGACCATTTTACACATTGGTTCGATACTCCAAGCTGCGTTTTTTTATATGATTGGTATATAATCAGGCCGGGATTCGACGCCATACAAACTCTAATCCATATTCTGATGAGATCTCAAATCGTTAGCGACCTTCATCCCTTCACTCCAGCGTGGGGGGCTCGGGGGACTGGGAGCATATGAGTACGACTTTCCGGTTCGCGCAGAAATTTTAGCTATCCTAGGAAATCTTGGAACGACCTGCGATATTCGGTACTTCAGTTGGCTGGAGCAGCAGCTTCGGAGGCTTTGCAGAGTATTTTAGTACCAGGAAACCATGAACCCTACAGATCGACTTTAGTGAGCAGTGAGCACTAGTGAGTCTTGACGAGACTCTAGGTAGTTTAGCTAATTTAGGTTTCATCTAGACCGAGTCCAGGCGGAGATTGAGAGAATTTAGTGCTCTCCACTCTGCTGCGACAGTGACTCCAGAGAAGAGAGTTCGTGTTTCTTTTTCATACTCGTTACGCTATCTCAGCGAAGCTCACTATCCCGGGATGTACCCCTCTGGAGTGCCATCGACCCCGAACATATGGGCCTCATCTCAACGGCTCTGAACGACTTCAAGCACATCAGGTACCTCGACCCGGAAACATATGGCGTACTCCACCAGGAGGAGCGCATCTGGTCGAGTGAAATAATAGAAGTGATCAAGGCGGGTGAACCTCAGCGCCGCCTCACAATGTTCACTCATCATGCGCTGACACTCAAGGATGTATCTCACTCACGATATTATGACGGACCCTCAAGTTCGGCCTTTGCAACAGAGTTGACAAACAGACCATGCTGAGGGAGGTCTGCCCCTAACTTTTTAATCGTTTGGCCATACTCACTGGTCTTGCAATTTTGTAAGAAATGAGGTAAGGGTGTTTAGCAATCAGAGGGGATACAAGGAGGACGAGTCTATTCGGATATGATCCTGAACGTGTCGTGGAGCTGTAGGTCATGCTACAGCAGTGGGGCGAGGGCATGGCAGTGATATTTCTGTAGCATTGTGGGGTCAATCTGTATTACTCAGAAAAGGAATGTCGTTGTTTAGAAGATGGAAATTAATTGACATTCGGACTTGAGGAGGGACGCAGATGTCAAGTGAAGGCTAAGTATTCAACAACTGGAATGGCCTCATCAGTCTTCTGAAATCCGAAGCAAATCTATTTTTTACTTAAACAGATTTTTTAAATCTAAATGGCCTTGCTCTTAACGAGCTCTGAATTGGGAGTTAATCGTAACATCGTGGTTGATGAAAGAAGATAACTCACGCTCGACTTCAGCGACAGCACTAAGCAAGATTTCCTTCTGGGTCTTCTCATCCTTAATGCTGGCAAGAACCTTCTCAATGACGTTCTTGGTGAGGTCCGCCTGCTCGCTCTCCTTGACTTGTTGTTCATATCGCACCCAGCTGTCCAGGACAGACTTGATCTCAGTAGCGACAGCAACTTTTTGTTGTTGGACGAAGGTCTCAGACTCGAGAACAGCGGTCTCCTACGATAGCTTATTAGAGGAGTCAAGGCCGAAAAATGAACGCATCGTACCTTCGATACAGCGAAGAGGGCCTGGGTGAGGGAAACGACATCCTTCATCTGCGCGACGGAGTCGATGCGGTCCTTCACGGCCTGAGTGTGTTCGCTACGTGCTCCCTCGAGAACTCCTCTGATACGCTGAATATGGCCCTCGGCCCATTCACGGTAAGGCTCCCGGATAATCTGCACGACATCAACATTTTAGTCCGCCTGCCCCTGACGTGTCCACTTCAGCGGTACGCACCTTGCCAAGGTAGGTGAAGAAGATGATGGAAGCAAGGAGGATAATAGATTCCTCATTGACAACATACAGCTCTTGAGAAATAGCAGTTGCAATAAGTCCAGTTCCCAGCACAGCAGTACCCGTCTTCGTGATGAGGTTGGGTGATGAAGGCAACTTGTTTACGAGTTCAGCGGCGCGTTGCTCAGGGGGAGGGTTCGAAGAGCTAGCCATTGAGCGGCTACAGAAAAAAAAACGTTATTGGGTGCCATTTTTTACAGCCAAACGACAAGCCACATACGCATGGAGACTCTGAGGAAGAGCCACGACCGCTCGCGGTCGAACTATGAGGTCCGTGAGTACTTTACAATGCTTTTTTCAAATGAATGCAATACTGACCCGCTGCCCGCAGGGAGTTGATAGCAATTCTGGACGCCATTTCGGTGTTTTCGTGAGTCGGGAGGAGAGGATGGCTGCCAGTTGGGTGGAAATAAGGCCGTGGGAACTTCCGCCCGGGTTTCCACGAATCCGGACATGGGTTAGGGTTAGGTCAAGTCTTAGCCGAACTGGTGGTTGGTGAGGCGCTTGCTTGCCATCTACAACGTCTACCACTCATAATATTGCATATTTCTATATGTCCTTGTGTCGTTGGAGAACACAACTGGAAAGGAAATCTGTCAGGATGGAAGGGCCATAATATTAAGACGAAAGGACTTGGACTTGATCGCAGTTTGTATGCAAAACTCGGACCTCAACGGTACGCAAGGTCATTTCTTGTCTTATTTGGTATTTCGAATGAAAATAGCAGGTCGCCCATATTTCAATGTCGCGTTACCACGCAGACTTCCAGAGGATGTGGCGTTATTTCTCTTGCAACACCGTTCCTGTCAGTGAAATTCGGACCGACTTTCTTCGCGGTCACTCCTGCTATCGTCCACTGGAGGATTCAGGCTCAGGGTCAATTGGTCATCTGTTGAACTGACCATGTGGGGCGCACGAAGGCTACTCCCACCTCAGTCACCAGGAGTCCCATTTGTGGTTTTCCACTTTTGAACGTCCGTGTCTTGCATTACATCCTCCCTAGTCCCTGTGCCGGCTAGGCAACCTGGGTGACGGTGGCGCCTCAGTATCTCAGGACCAGGGTCTCCACAATTAATCTCCATCTCAGGCCAAGCATTACCCCTTCTCTGAATTTCATAGGGCCCTATTTGCTACTGGCGTGAATAGACATAATATCGCAAGTCAAATACATTCATTCAAAACCCGCGTGTTGGTATTGTTATTACGCTATTGATACCCTATTCAATGACATTAGCTCCATGCTAGGATCTGGTTTTTCATTTCAAGAGCCTGAACATGCTTGGATGTAACATGCATTGATTACAACTGATCGACATCAATTGGAGAGTTGTAATCGGGCCGGCTACTTGCTCTTGCCAAGGCACGATTGCCACGACCGTCAGCATCGTGAGCATACGCCTCAGTGAATCCTTACTCGTGATTGAACATTTATGGGTAAGGACTTGTCTAACTCAGCAATAAGTAATTTCCGTCACCTAACACCCTGGTTTTCGTCTAGCCATCGGGACAAGCTGGGTGTAGCAACTGAGTCATAATGTTTATGGACGTTCTCAGGCACGGTCTAGGGGGGGTGCCATTTTCAGGTCTTTGTTCACGGCGGCGGCCCTCTTGCTCATGTGACCCTTTGGATGCTTACATCCGCTCGGATCTCTTACAATGCCGCACCACTTGAACGGTAAACTTCAAGAGTTACGTTGGCTGTCGCAATCCCACTACTGCTATTGGGAGATAAGCCGTACGAAATACTGCGCTGAAAGGAAGCAGGACACTTGATCATCAGCGGAACGTTTGGTCGGTCATACACCTCAGCTGCATATTTGGTTCATTCCTACTAATTTGGGACATTTCGGTTCATATCCATGGATTTTGCAACCAGGACACTGCCCCTTGGCTAAATGCCCCTACCCTACTATTCTACCGTTGAAGACAAATGAACCTAGAGTCTCCATTTGAATTCCACGATCGACCGCGGGGCCAATTCGTGTTATTTTTGGATTATCTGTGCTCTGCGTTTCTCGGCGACGCTCATACGTCAGGCCTTGCGCGGGCGTACCGGCCTCGGTATTGCGATCAGCGCCCATGTGGATTCCACCACGTGCCAATACACTGCATACATATTTCGGGAAAATGATGCGAATATCTTTTTCTGGTCGATGGAAGCATGGTCATGTACGTTGACTTTGATGAGATACACATAACTAGTATGGCGATGCTCACAAGTGGTCTCGATTTAGAGATTGGTTGGGTGCGCTCATCGGTCTATCCAAAGTAACATGCTGTTAATTTCGCCTCGCAATACACGATACAGCACTCCATTCATAACGATAGCGATATACGAATAACGAAGAGTGGTGTATCATCACATGTCGTACACCCCACCAACGTAACCCGAACAAGGTACCCACCTGGCCACACTCTGTACAAGAGCATGTTCGCTACGAGCTATGAAGCGACACGCGAGTAGGGTTCTAGTGCCATGCCACCCACTCCATGGGCTTGGGGGCTGTGTATAAGTACCTTATACGTTGGTTTCCAGGAAATGAGAAGCGCCTCACTGTCATCCTGGTGCAACGTGATGTCAGCACTATTCAAGAGTTCTCAGAGTAAGACGTAAACGGGTCTCATGCCGCCAGCCATCTATGGACAGAACTCCATTCCATCATACACGAAATGCACCCCACCACGCGGACTTGATCCTCGGTATAGCTTGGGGGACATGTAATTGAAAGCTCTTATGGTGCACCCGGGACATGTGAATAATGTTTTAGGACTATTTGCCGCCCTCGACTATGATCCTCGTTCGCAAATCACATTATGATTTCTATTTTACGTCCCGTGTGGGCCCAGGCGTGCCCCGACCCTCCAAGGCGAGGAGATATGACGAGTAATGGGATGACGCCTGTGCTAATCCGTGAATCAGATCACGACAAAGATCAGATAAGATTCCTGGGCGTTCTGCGCTCTCCGGCATCTAACTTAGTCGCCAGGCGATGTGCCGAACTTTCCCCAGCGGCAAGATGCTGCCAAGCATCACCTCGAACTTTGATGAAGGGAGAGAAGTTCCTTCATCAGCCGCAAGGTTATTTCTAGTGCCACTAATTCTGGCGAGTTCCATTGTTCGGAGGTCGTGTGTTCGGGCGCGAGACTCGAGTGGATGGGCGTGGGGACCAACGGGTGTGGTTTCCATATTCATGAGTGGATTACCGTGGCAGAGAACCCCCAAAATTTCTCTCACAGACTGCGTATCACTCGGATATCGCACGCCAGGATGTGACGCATCTCCACCTCTGGCGGCCACACACGTCGGATTTTTTTCTGCTCAAGACAAATGCTGGGGCGGAGAAAGCCTGGGGGGAGAGTGGGAACACATGTCTCGTTCTTGTCCTCCCAAGTACGCTTCCGAGGCTGAGGCAGGGTCGCTGGTGAGTCTCCCATATGGGACATGCATCCACAGCACCCACCCGCCAGCTCTTCGGCTGATATTGATCGCGTTTACCCCGATTTCGGGCTTACCCTCCTGCTTATGGACGTGACAGTTCTGCGGTAGGACATTGCTCAGCTGCTGTTAAACTGGTAAGACTCTTAAAAGGGGCCTTTCCGGGGGCGTGAGCTACGACCTCACTAGAGGAGCTAAGGCCGCCAGTTTAGGAGGGAGTAGGGATCAGAGTTGCACAGTTTCCGAGGGGTATTTGTGTACATGTTACGGATAACCAGCGTATGTCGTGCGTCTATCACTCGGCTTGCCTTCGATATGCCACTTGATTGGCAGCTGCGCGCTTCGCGGTTACTCTATTAGGGCGGGGTGGTGTCTGGTGGTGTGAATCATAACAGCTTAACCAGTAGCGAGGGTAGTTTATTCGGGGCAGGTGGTGTGTCTATCGTCCATGATCCACGGAATGGCCCGAATCACCGCTCTTCCGACGGGAAAAAGTGTGTGTCGGGATCATAGATAATTGTGATAAAAATAGTGTTCGGTAGTTGTGGGTGGGTTTGTCGCGTTTGGAAACCGAAGATTCCAAAGTGGGGCAGCGACGCTGCAGTGTGTCTGCCCTCTGAGCGCTGGGGAAAAATGGACAGGGTGGAATGTTCTCCGGCAAAGGCCGCCGTGGGGATCTTGGATAATGAATTCACAAGGGCTCTGAAGACGCCGAACTTTGTAGGTAAATTGTGGCGGGCCCGGACCCTGGTGACAGATAGTGCCCGTTGACTGTCCCTTGATCGAACTTACCTAACATTCGTGCAGGGGGAACAGTCTCAGGTTCAGGTAGCCGGGGTTGTGTATTGAGCGTTGCAGTTCGTCGTCTAACGACGGTCTACAGGTCGGCGTAAAGAAGCATGGCAGACGCGGATGAGACATCTCCAACGCACTCCGCAGCGATGACACTGTAACGGATGTACATCGACGCCATCATTAACCTATCATTGTTGTCAGTGTATGAGTTTGAACAATCACAAGCAGCGGGTGCCAAGGCGAGGCAGGAGCCGTGTAGCGGCACGACAAGTGGACGGTGGTAACATGACTGTTCTAGGTCTACCGCACACAAATAGCCCATGGAAGGTCTCGAAACGCTTAGAGCAGCGCTCAGAAAAAGAACACAGTATGTAACGGTGGTGTGAGAAGGAGAAATTTGGCAAGCTGGCAGGTGGCTTACCGTGGATCACACTGATGCGGCGGGGTGCGGCAGGTGTGGTGAAGAAGGATAGCTCAGTGCAAATAATACGCGAGCGGGGTCTGCGGATACTACGGGACCATGAGGTTGACATGTGCCGACATGTGGATGGGTTACATTATGTTTACGTGTCAGGCATGAGAAGGGGTAGGGTGTGAGTCAAAAACTAAAGGATTTTGGCCGCTGTTGGTGGCGATGAGTAGTATGTCGTGAAGGAGATGGGCTGGGCTCTGTCGAGGATATAATATTGGTTGTATGTAACATTTGGATCTGATATCGGTATGTAGAATCTTGGGAGATCTTGGGGATAGGGTCCGGAGAGAATGCCCAGGTTGTTGGTGTGGATCTCAGATCGGGTATTAGTCTAATGATATGTAAATTTCCGGAAACTGAAAAGCGGCATACACCATTTCCCAACTTACCCTCCACCCCAACTCCCTTCATTTCCGCGTTCCCTTCTACCCTTTCATTCTCCATTTCTTCAAAAAACTAGCCCCTATAGCCCTGCAAGTCCGAATGCCGCTATAGCCTTGTCCTCATTCACAATCTAAACTACCCCCCGACGAAAGAACCGTTCTAGTCGTCATTTTTGACAGCTTCGAACCAGTTCTTTCTTTTCTTTCTATACACCGTACTCACAGCTGCCAACCTGTCAGCTTGTTTTTACCTCAAAGCTGCTCAAATAAACTCCTGTACGTGTACGTTGCGACGTAGCCTTCACGGGGCCTGGTAAAAACCACCAGACATTCGTGCTACTCTCCGCACTTTGCAAACATGTCGCATTTAGACAATAACTACTCCATGAACCCTCCAGAGGGCCATTACACGCCGCAACAGCAGCGCCAGCAGCAGTGGGCACCCCATCTGCTCACCCCATCGCATACACAGGCGTCTTTTACTCCACCGGTTCCTAACGACCAAGGCCAACATTATCCACCGTTTTACCACCCGGGACACCAACAACAACAGAGCGAAAGGATCGGCGGGGCTCCTGGCCAAGGAGGGGAACACCTCAACCGAGCATCGTCCTCTTCTCTTTCCCTCAACCTATCCTCTTTGACCGTCACATCTCCTACGAACCTCTCGCCCATCAACCCCCCATCTGGCCCCGCCCTCTCCCCAGCCACTCCCATCAGTCCATCTGGGAACCCGTTCGGCTCCCACGGCCACCCACAGCACCATCACATACAACCCCCGTTCCAGTTTGACCAGTCCGCCCAGGGTCCGAACCAGCAACAACAGGGGTCACCCGTGCATTACGACGAGCACGGAAATGGGGTACTCTCCCCTCCCCCGGGTTCATCCGCTGCATCGTCGCCTTACGACAGCAGGCGCACCCCGGGCCCCTCGCGATCATCGTCCAGCTCCTCGTCCTCTCAGATGCCGCGGAAAAGGAGTTTTACTACGAACCCGTCGGCGTCGGTCCTGGTGGAGGAGAATATGTACGACGAGGCTCGGGACGCGGCGATGGAGCTGGCGTCCCAAAGTGGGTACGACGATATGGAGATGAGAGCGGCGTATGGCGCTGGAGGCGGCAGCAGCGGAAGCCCGGTAGAAGGAAGTGGAAGCACGAGCGGAGGCGAAGAAGCTCTAGGCGGAGCTGCAGGCCACATAGGCGGTATACCCCTTGGTATTGGAAGCAGCATGAATATTTTGGGGAAACCTATGGCCACGAATAACTTTGTGACTAAACTGTATCAGTGAGTTTCCTTTTTTTCTTTTTTCTTTGGGGCTGTTGTTGCTATATGCGGTGATTTTGGGTGGAGCCTGGTTCGCCCATGTTGGGTCTACCATCTGGCTCATATACCTATTTCTGCCCCTCATCTCTTGATGAGGGGTTTGCTATCACAATTCCCACTGCACTAGTATGCTATCCCAACTCCCGCACTTTTTCCCTTTTCCCATCACTTTCCTTGATTTGTGTCATAGAAATTCCACACCTCCGACCTTGTCGAGGCTACAAGTTTGCCCCTGAAAACATAGTTTCTGGCACCCACTGGTCCCCCTATTCTGATGTGGCACTTTTTTTTTGATCACCGACGTGCAGTTTTCTTCTCTCCATATTCCTCGGAGTCTACTTGTCATGAAACATAGCTAATTTTAACACCCCAGAATGATTAAC
Organism: Collybia nuda; assembly: GCA_015584075.1. Lineage (NCBI taxonomy): Eukaryota > Fungi > Basidiomycota > Agaricomycetes > Agaricales > Clitocybaceae > Collybia > Collybia nuda. Next base: position 138,251 of record MU150246.1, read on the forward strand.
GATCCTAAGTCAACACATTTTATTGCATGGACCGAATTGGGGACATCTTTTGTGGTGTCGAATGTTGGAGAATTCAGCCGAAGCATACTGGGTTCTCATTTCAAACACAACAATGTATGTCATTCTTCTATGCTTCTATCGAACCCTTAGTTGACCCCACGCGTCTTTTACAGTTCTCAAGTTTTGTGCGTCAATTAAACATGTACGGTTTCCACAAGATCAACAGGGTCAGTATATCTCTGAAACGATATCTCGAAGCTCCATACTGACCACTTTCCTCCTCCAGACGCCACGAGCTCAACGCACGTCCACAGACGCGCAGACTTGGGAATTTTCGCATATCAAATTTCTGCGGGGTCGCCCAGACCTTCTGGACGAGATCAAAAGGAAGGCCCTCGAGCCTGATCCGGCACTGAAGCATCGCGTAGAGTTACCAGGAGAGGTGAGGTCTTCTTCTATGCATCATGGAAGATTCTTGCATGCTCCGTCGCCTAACGCGGCGATCCCATGCGACGGGCTATATTGGGCAGCTCCGTACCTGCACCTGCGCACGCGCCCTCCCCGCCTCCAGGGGGAGCTTATCTCCGGATCGGATCTGCCCCTCTTTTATTTCATCCCGTGTCTTTGCTGTGTTCCTGGAATATTAAACATGCTAACTTTGTTTGGTTGTTGACGTAGGTGGCGGCACAGCTTGGAGCTATGAGAGATGAGAATCGACGCCTCTGGGAGCAGCTTTTGGCTGAGAGGAAGAGGGCGGAGAAGCTGGTTGGCGTCCTGGGTAGGCTTTGGGAGGTAGTTGGGACTAGAATACCTGGCAGCTGTGAGTACTGCATACGCAAGCCCCTTCCCCTTAACTCATCATGGGTTCAGTGCCCCAGTTCCCCTCTGAACTGTTGGAGAACGAAAGTCCGGGGATATATATCACCTCACCGCCCACCGCAAACTCTTCCCGTTTCCCGCCCCCGCTGTCGATGAATATGAGCAATCCATCCCTACATTCTATGCATTCGATTAGCAGCCCGAATTCGAGCCCGACCACCACCGACTTCCCACCACAGCATCACCATTCACATCATGGTCCGCATTCGCTGTCCAGGCAACACAGCTTCCAGCATGTTGCTTACTCGCGGGGTGATAGTACATCGTCGACACCCCTGCCCCCATCCCCTGGGTCTGTCACCATGGATCTCTTCGATGATGGGTCAGGGTGTGAGCCGTCTGGGAGGATAAGCACCAAGCGCCAGCGTATGTCAAATGACGACATCAACGGCTCGGGCTCAGGGGACGGGGTATCGTCCATGTCATCTCTGTCCTCGCCTGGGACGGCAACTGGACCAGGTCTCGCGAACCACGCACAGGGGAAGAAGTCCAGTCGGGCTAGGAGCGATAGCGCTCCTTTGGGGTACGGATTTGGGGGTTTGACGTCTTGGCAGGGGGGCCCTGCGGGGAGGCCAAGGAGCGGAAGTGGTTTGGCTGGGAGAGGGGTTCCCAATATTGGAAGCATGACGAGGAGCAATGGAACTCCGCTTCTATCGATCTCCACCGTCCCCTCCAACGCCCCAAACCGATAACTCGATAAAAGTCGAGAACTAGAGCCTAGTCAGGAGGGCTCAGAGGAAAACTGCGGGTTCCTCTTTTTCTTTTTCTTATAGGTCCGCTGAAAATAAACGGATCGGGTCGATGGGCGTAGAAGTTGTTTTTTCTTCTTTCTTTCTTTGTAAATTTTTTTTTGCTCATCGCTTTGATCAATTCCACCCTCCTCTTTCACTGCGTCCCTTCTTCCTCTGTTTTTCTGACGAAAGTTTGGACTCGCCGGATCATCACACGCGTCGCCGGAACATGGACACTTCATCGCTTTCTGTGGATTTACCTCATCATTTCATCATCTTACCACAAAAAATCTTGCAATGCAGCATAAGCATCTCTTGGACAATACATGATCTGTTGTCGCCCCGGAATCCTTGTTCGCTTGTCCCCCCCGCACTCGCTCTTCGTTCCTTGCCCGCCACTCGCTTCACCTCCACTCGTACATACTTTGCTGAACCCTCCCTCACATCATTCGGATCATGTTTCATTACCGGCCTCCCTTCAGCGTGCTACCCTTAGACATGCACGCCAGAAAACCAAAAAATCATCATCGTCTGTACATCTCGCTTTCTCCTCCCCCCCTTCCTCGCATAACTTGCTTGCAATGGCCTCACACTCCTTTTTGCTTTTTTCATTGTTTATTGTGCCCGTTGCTTGCCTTGCTCGTTTGTACACTGCTCCCATGTATATTCAACAAACCCGTGCTCGTCATGAATCAAATACCATCCCATAGCCTGATTGTGCAGTGAGCTAATCTCTTTAAGCAAGCTGCGTGAAAGATGCAAACTCCTCAGAGCGGCACGGCCTGTCATTGTATTGCCCCTCCATAACCCAACTTGTACATCCAATTAAATATGAAATATTCCATTTATCTATACTTGCTTGATCCTCCTCGAGATAATGCCTCGAACTGCTTCTCCCGGGTCACATTTCTTGAGTCTATCGTAATCATACCATACGAGAGATTCCTTCGAATGTGCAACGTAGGCGCGCTGCGTTAGCGAATACGTCGACGCAGTCACTTGGAATGTTGAAAGGTCATGCTTGACCGCATCGTCCGACGGAATGGGCCGATAACCAACCAGTAGCTATTTGAGGATAGGATGAATAAACACTGATATACATTAGAGAAAATCACGTACAGTGTCAGGGTATGTCACTGGCCTTTTAAATTGTATTTCAAGGGTTTTCAGAATCAATCCAATTCCTTGGCCTCTGATAATCGCCTTCGCTTTTTCGGGTCCACCTATCTCATGTCCTAGGGAAATCATCCACCGTATTCGGGCCTAAGTATACATGACTTCTTCAGTCGTCTCACGCCAGTGGGCAACAAACACGCACGGATTCAAAGAAGCGGGCTGATATAAATGCTGAGTTAGGCGAGCATCATACTCCCAGTAACCAAATTGACGCACCGTAACGTGCGTTGTTAACATGTCTAGCTAAAAGGTAAGAAGAATAGTGACTCCCCCGAGAAAGTAACCCACTGAAAAGGATCTTGGTCACCCCACGCAATACTCTGTTCCCAAAACGAGGCTGGATCAAAACCAGATGCAATCAACTTCTCCCGAGCTTCCTTCAATGGATCGATTGGTGGATTCTCAGTAGCTGAATCCGGAGCCGTTGGGTCCGACTCTGGCCCTTGAGAACCTGGGGGTATATGGAACGGAGAAGAGGGGTCCCTGAAGGCTGCCTGGAGTTTCTGAGCAGGATGTCATTTTTTTTCGTACAATGAGGCTGATTACGAGAACGAACGGACGCTAATAGACGATGAATTCGGTCGCTTTTGAAATTGAACGGCCAAATTTGTAACTCCTGGGCGAAATCGAACGGAACGAAACATTCTTGCTCGTTCAAGTTTTAAACAAACCGAACAGCCCAGTCCTGCGAGGGGGAAGAGAGAGGAGCCTGAGAGAATTCAAGAACTCATTGCGTTGAACAAATTTGAACCTGTCAGGGCGCGGAAAAGCCGGATCATCAAATTCCATTCAAATCTCAGGGGCGTGGAAAGTTCAATGATGGTAAACTTCCAATACAGCGCTAATAGAGATATTTTAAGTAGAAATAGACAAGAACGCCGGAATTTTTGGTGCTACAAGGCCAGATTTCAACAATTCTTTCTATATTCTATTCGACCACAATAGAGTAACTAATACGTATACTGAGGTCGGGATCGCGGATTTCCGTAACGGATAGTTTCGTTAATGGGGTTAGTCAAAATGACGTGAAGGTAGGAAAGGAATTGCTTTGTGGAACCATAGACGCTCAAGTATTCGTAACAGGGTTGAGCACCAAATTCGATCTATCACCAACTGTTTGCCAATGAATAAGTTAAATTTTCAACGTCAATAACACCTTACGTACCTATAGGCTTCTGAATGAAGAAATATATCCTTAGATGCAGCATGGCCCCGAACAATACTCAGTTCACATTCCGCAACTGCATTTCGGACACCCAATGAAAACGCATCGGGTCCACACGCTAGAAACGTCAACATCCTCAATCGA
>MU150246.1:147668-230782 GCA_015584075.1 Collybia nuda
TAAGAGACTAACTTCGACTGAGACGATCGGCGAAGAGAAAATAGGTTGACGAGAGTGAAGAGAAAAATAGCGACACAGAAGAAGTAGACGCTCCCAAGGCCATAGTCCCAGTCTGCTGTATACCACTGTTCACCTCTCAGTATATATTACGGCCCGAACTGACGTTGTAAACTGACATTTCTAAAGCGCGTTTTGATCAACCAATTTTGGTAGTCGGTAAGCTCCCCCATCGCATGACTGTGGCGGCTAGAGTGCCAGAGAACAGGACGCGCAAGCCCGATGAGACCCATAGTGGACAATGAGAAGGGAAAGGGAGTTGGCTGGATTTGGGCTCTCCGATTCCGTAAAGGCACCCTCTTTTTATTGTGAATACTTGAGATTCTTGGTGGTTAGAAGGTCACAATATCACCCGTGGTGGAATTCCCAATTCGCCATTTCATCAGGGCGAGAGATCGCGATTCAGCGTATGCGATGTCAGACAACCCAAAGACTAGGGAGAAGTCTGCAAATTGGGGGCTGAAAGGAGAAAAGGCCAAAGTTGGAAGAAAAAAAATCTGTTTTGTAAAGAATTTTGTCCCCGTGTGCAACCTGAACACGCCACGCTTAAGAGCAACGGTTCCATTTTACCGTGAATCCCACGCGAGAAGAAGCTTTCCAGTTGCGAATGCTACTTGGCCTGGACCTCCATGGTAAAATCATAGAAAGCCAAGCCTATGGGAAGTAGTATTGTTCTCCGTCAACCGGTGAGATGTAAAAATTTGAGCTGCCTCCTTCATTCCACAGTTCCAGGTAGTTGGAAAGTTCATGTGGATTGTATGTGCCAACTGCAATTTTATGCAAACGAATCCCCATGCTCACAGTGGTCAGAGTTCGTCATGGTGAAGTTTCAAGAAAATTAGTTTTGCCACGAGGCTATGAACATCCGATGTTTGTCCAGGTTATTCCGAGCGCCTGAAAGCTTGGCACGGAGGCAAACACGATCGAAGGCCTATTTAAATAAATTGGGCAACCGGGTTGTGGATTAGTGTAGATCTCCGTAGATGAGTATGTTTTCATAAATAGGAATAGATCGAATGGATTAACATATGACATGACGATAACAACCAAAAGATCAGAGCAGGGCCCTTTCCAGCCAGCGCCTTTCCACATCTCCTTTCCACAAGCCGCTGGATTTCCATCCGTTAACACCACCGATCACATAGTGTGCCTTTACTCCTCTGTTCCTGAGTATACTCGACGCCAACCTGGCGATATTCCCGTCATGTGAAATGAGCAGTACGGTTTTGTCGTTTAACGCGGTACCAAATTGTGAATCAGAAGATCCAAGGCGATCGGAAAAGATGTTGAAAAGTTCAGTGAGTGTTGCAGTATCCTTGTATGGGTTTGGCCGAACCGCATCCCCGACTTCAAGATTGTGAGACCCACGAATATGGGATGACCTGAAATCGGCGGTGTCACGGAAATCCAAGAGGACAGTATTCCCAGAGCTGCCATTTTGATTTATCAGAGGTGAGGTTGTGAGAAGTTGGGTGGCTTGTTTTGGTGTGAGCTCCCAGTCGATGTTGTATCTGGATCGCATGTCAGATTCCGGAGTTTTTATTCAGTAGAAAGTGGGCTCTTACGGGTAAAGGTCGGTTGTGAATAGCTCTTCGTTAGTGACTGGAACGAAGTATGACGGTCCGAGCTTCGTAAAATATTCTGCTATGTATTGGAAGGGCTGATCGCAACAAATGAAAACACCTGCCCATATGAGATATTTAGAACATCTGATCAACATGAGATTTTTGTACGTACACGGTATTTCACCACTCTCATTCCTTAGGGTATCCAATGCACCAAGGTCTTTTTGTTTCTTCAAGAAGTTAAGAAGACCAACTAGTGCAAGTCCCGAACTGGGACCAACAAGCAATCCGTTTCTGCAAAGCTCCAGACTCTTCTCGTAGGAAACGAAAGACCCGACTTCTTCCATGAAATCCATAGATTCTCGCCAAGGAAACTCGACGGGAATCAAAAGATTTAGAGAACGAGGACCTGGGACCCTGTCGTTCGGAGCGGTCAGGACACTGGAATCATGTTAACACATGAACGAGTCAAGCCCTAAAAAATGCCGTACCCGAGACCAGTGATTGATGGTCTGACTTTCTTGAGATACAGGCTTGTTCCCGTCATCGTTCCTGAGGATCGATCAATAAAATCCGAGGTACTATGGCTCAAACTCACCAGCTGTACCAATGGAAGCGGCAAAAACCGAGATGCCAGGAAGTTGAGAGATTATTTGCGGACCGGTCCACCGCATATGGGCTTGGTAATTCTTTGTGAGGTTATTAGATAGGGTTCAGCCTCAGCAGGGTTAAACGCACCTCAATATTGGAGTACTGATCAGGATTAAAGGTACCTGGCTTCTTTCCATCCTCGTTGGCAACAAAAATTCCGCCGTTTGGATCCAGGTGTTCCGGTTGGACTGGGCCACCGAATAATGTCCTAGAAATGATGTCAGTTTCGGAGAATCACCCAATGATTCGGAATGTACAAATCAAGCCCCTACGGAATTAATATCAGATAATTATGAATTGATACACAAAACCATTCTTACAAAGAAACGAAGGAGTTGGAGCTTTAGTTCTGAGGTCTTGTTTGACACATATGCCTTCACGTTGGGGATCCCGAGGATATGGGATATAATACCAAGCGATATGACAGTACTTCCTGACGAATACTCGATGATAGTATGAGTATCTTTCGTAATCTTGCCACTCTCTTGCGCTCTTTGTATCATGTTGAGTGCTTATTAAAGGCATAAGCCAGAATAATATGAAGATCATCGAGCTTTCAACGTACCTGGAAGAGATTTCACGTTGGTCGCTGGAAGATGGCTCATAAGCTTTGCGTATATCCTCACGCCGTCTAAATGTGCATCAGTTCAAGTACTTTATTATATACATGGAAGGAGCCCACCATCGCGAAAGGGATTTAGTCGCGATGGAAGTTCAACGAGCTATTGATACTAGATGAGGTAGCGTGCCGAAAGATTAAGATGGAACTTACTGGGACAGGAATATTCTTGTCTGGATCGTAAAAGTCTTTAAGACCGTCCTCTCCAGAAAATACATTGAGTTTGGTGTCCACAGGCATAGAAAAATATAGGCAGGAAGAGTACCAAAGAAGTATGAGTAAAGCCAACGAGAAACTTTTGTACGTAGAGATTTATATCCTCCTAATGGCCTGGAGAGCTGTGACAAAATCACGCCAATATTCGCAGAACAAATCCTAATATTCCAAATTAAGGTTGGCGCGTTGCAGCAACGTTCGACGCGTATGCGAGATTTGTACATATGTTGTTATCGTCGTTGTCGCGTGTGCGTTCCAACCACCGCGGTTAGCGGTACCCGAACCAACACGAAAATACTGGTTTTGAGATCTTGAGAACTTTCATGGTTGTTGAAGAGGCGAGCCGGACCCCAGAGACCGCTAACTTATTCTTTAACAGGTCAAACTCAAACAGATTTAAACTCCGACACGCCTTCAATTTCACTCCGTCCTCTTTACTTTCGTCAGAAGGAGAAACCATAGCCACGCGACACATACGATATAAAAATGTGTACCAATAGGATAGAATGTCAAGAAAACTTACACGCGAAACGGAAGGGGTCAAACGCGTCGTGACAACCGATTGAACCAACATAATAATTTCAGCACTACCAACATAGCCAGGTTCGACGTTTCAGCCAGGAATACCCTTCATAATGGCTGCTTCGATCCCTTTTCAAGGTGGTCCTGGGAACGACTTGACCGACCAAACGAACTACCTCCCTAGAAGGAAAATCATATCTGTATGTCAACATAAACTCAGGATATGATTAGTGTTCAATTTTTGTTTTTTTTTTTTTCCTTTCAGGTATTTCTTGCATGTGCATCCGTAGGGACGGTTGGACTCCTCGATGAGACTATGATCGCTGTATCTCTTCCTATCATCGGCTCGGAATTGAACGCCGGCAGCCAAGTTAGTTGGTTTGCAACTGCCTATTTCGTGTCAGTTCTACAGCCTTTTTTAACTAGGTTAACCTGGAAACTAACCACCAAACAATTATTTATTTAGGACAAGTACAGCATGTCAAATGTTGTATGGAAGGTTATCCGACATATGGTCTCGGAAAACCGTTCTCTTTGTCTTGATGTTTATATTTTTCATCGGGAATCTCGGATCTTCTCTTTCGCGAACGTTCATTCAACTTGTGGTATTTAGGGCGGTATGTCTGATGTACCTACCGCTCTGCCAAGACTGACGTGTCCTAGATTACCGGAACGGGTGGAGGGGGGCTGCCGACAATAGCCCAGGTGATCGTATCAGATGTTGTTTCCCTCCGACAAAGAGGAAAATATCAAGGCATTCTCGTAAGCCTTCATATCAGGCAGGCGCTCCCATCCCCAACGAACGGTTTAGGGAATTTCAGTCGCATTTGCAAACGGTGTCGGCCCTATTCTTGGAGGCTTATTCTCTCAACATAGTACATGGTGCGCGTAACTGAAGTTGTCAATGGCAGGTGCTGATCATTGTTCAGGCGTTGGATATTCTGGCTGACTATGCCTCTTACCGGCCTATCAGCTATTTTGGTATGGTTTTTTATGCCCCTTAAACCCACAGAAGGGGACTGGAAACGGTATATTCAATCAATTTAGAATCCACCCGCCCGCCTAATATCTCATAGGAAGCTTTCTTTGATTGACTATATAGGAGCGCTTTTGATTCTCTCGGGGTCTACCCTATTAATCGTGAGGATAATTAATTATCAGCGGTAGTCTGTTCTCACCAGAGCTTCCTAGCTATCCCTAACCTGGGCCGGGGGGTCATATTCTTGGGGGAGCACGCATGTTCTCGTCACGCTTTTACTTGGCATTATCACATTCATCGCCTTTGTCCTATGGGAATGGAAAGGCCCACGCGTGCCATTATTACCCCGTGAGTGAGGCTACATGCCTGTTCGGCCTCACACCTCACACCTTGCAGTCAGCGTATTCCGAGAACGCGTAGTCATTGGGGCAGCGATCACCCAGTGGATCAACGGATTCCTTACGATGGTACAAGTCTTCTATCTTCCGACATTCTACCAGACCGCGTATGGCTATTCACCGGTCAAGAGTGGGTTGCTTCTCCTTCCCCTGACGGTAGTTCAGAGTCTGTCTTCCTATCTTCTCTTGGATTCTCTTGGCTCATCTTTAGCATAGCCTTCACGTCAACGGCTTCTGGGGCATTGGTGACATGGAAAGGCCGATATCGAGTAATATATATCAACAGACTTTCTCTGAGCCAGCTGACGCGAAAGCTTCAGGAACTCATTTTATCTGGGTGGGCCATGTGGGCAGTAGGGTTAGGACTTCTTGCTACACTTGATGAGAACTCGAGTTTGGCTAAACAAATCGGTTATTCAATCTTGACTGGTGTTGGCGTTGGCCAGACTTTCCAACCATCTCTAGTAGCGATTCAAGGTGCTTTGGACCGTAAAGATATGGCCACGGTCACAGCTATGAGAAGGTATTCATTGCCGTACTAATCGGGTTTAAACCTTAGATTGACTGAAATTAGCTTTGTTCGTAACCTAGGAGGAAGTCTGGGTTTGGCGATTACTGGCACAATAGTGTGAATGAGGCATCTGTTGTCACTTCACACAATTGTACTGATTTCCTTGTACAGAAACAACGTATTATCGTCTTACCTTTCACAATCGGACATCAGCAAAGACCAACGAACAGCCATTCTCAATCATCCAGAGCTGGCTCGCAGCCTCGCCCCCGAAATCTACGCTACCGTCCTGCGGGGATACCGCAAGGGTTTCCGCACTGTGTTCCTGCTTCTCGCCGGTTTAGCCGTATTTGCATTCTTGACAGCATTTTTCCTTATGCCACATCGTGACCTAGATCGCCCCGATGACAAGGAACTGAAACAAAAAGGGAGGGAATTCGTAGCTGGATTGAAGGCGAAAAAGGCATCCGGGTCGGGTGAGAAGAAGCGAGAGTCACCAGTAGACACCCATGTGGCATCCGCTCGGTCGGATACTGTGACTGTTTAGTCTTGGGATTGTTGTAGTATCTCAATGGAACTGAGGAGAAGTGTGATTTACGCACGGTCGCAATAGAGGCCCCGTGGAAACGACAATAATTTCGTCACACCCGTTAGATTTCAGAAACTGCCGGATCGAGTAGAAAAAATATTTTGACCAGAATATGGATGCTTACCACGGGTGTCTCTGGGGGGGGATTTAAAGATGCTTAATCAATGCCCAGTACAAGTGGTCGCCAAGGATCACTCGGCAATGCAACTCTCGTATCGCAATAGCCAGGTGTATATTCCGCGCTCGAGCCCCACTGTTGAGGATGAGCTTCATGAAAACACTCCGGTGCATGAATATGACTTGAACAGCATTCTTCCAGCACCCAAACGACCGCTGAAAACAGAGCTAGTCACTCTCGAGCCTTTGATAGTGAGTTTCATACCTCGTAAAAAGTAACTACCTACCAACACCTGGGCAGCCAGTTTTGCACGCAGAAAGCTTGTTCCAAGCATTTTCTGCCACTCCGGAAAAATCCAACCCCGACATATATTTTTACCCATTTCCGGAAGGGCGCCCTCACGGTAGGAACGTAAAATTCCCTGATAAGAAAGGTATCTGAACGAGGCTTGCACTGGTAGAAACTAAATCAGAGACCTTGATCTATATGGAGAAGCAACGACGGCGCCCCAATGTCCTCACCTTCGCCATCATGGACCTGAAAAGCGGTGATTTGGCCGGAATTGTCGCGTACGTCTTGGCTCCCCTCGTCTGGAATTAAGATAGGTTCTGAACTTTTGGAGTACAGGCTTGGATGTGATCCCCTGCAGGCAACGTTGGACGTAAAATTTCTCGGCGTCAAGGTCATCCCGAAATTCAGGTCTTCCTATGTGTTTACACACACGAGCTATCTCCTTCTTTCCTATGCTCTTAATCCAAAGACGGAAGGGGGACTTGGTGTTGTGCGCGTAGGATGGAGGACACCGCCAGCGAATGTACCGAGCCAGAGGGCTGCGGAAAAACTTGGATTTTCAAGAGAGGGTATCATGAGGTACGTAATATTTGTATCACATGAGAAAACCCAAGAGATTTACGCGTTTTTAAGATGTTACGAGGTATTCCAGGACCAAGGAGAAGCCAGTCTTTACCATGATACAAGTCGAGTACCGGACGGCACTGGGAGAGTGACGGAAGATGGTGTCGTTTATTCGATGACCTGCTTTGATTGGTTAGCAGGCGGGAAACGTGAGGCTCTGGAGGCCAAACTTAGTATAAAGAAATCGCAGGAGTGAGTAGGTTCGCGACTGATTTCCTAAGCAAGAAATTCCAAGTGAAGTAATAGAAGAATTCTGGTGCAGTGACAGCAGGAAATTTAAATGGATGGTTTGGAGAACGCGAAAATGCCATGGTGTCTCGAATAAGAAAGTGGATGAATGGGAAGCAGTAGCGATGGATTTGAGGAAATGGGGGAATGAGTCCTAAAAATAGCATATGTGGCTGTGTTCCCTTCGGACCTTCGGTTCGGGCCCAGGCCTCCGTCAGAAACCCTAGATATATATTATTGAATGGAATGTGGTAGGACAGTATGAAAATCTACATGGACATCTATGGTTTATTTAGAATCTTTCAAACCATACTTTTCTGCGAAGGGATCCCAGTTCGGATCCAGATGCCTCTCGTACTCGAGGATATCCGCAAGTGTACCCGCGATCTCGCTCCCATACAGCGCATCAATGAACGCAAAAGTCACGTCTATACCAGCGCTGACCCCAGAGGACGTATAAATATTTCCGTCCACGACCCACCTCGCGTGAGCTATCCAAGTGACCTCGTCCCTCAGCGCGATATTCGGAACCCACTGCCTCTTATTCGTCGTGGCTCTCTTCCCGTCCAAAACTCCAGCCCGGGCAGCAATACCAGCGCCCGTACAGACAGTGATCAGGTATTGTAACGACGGGTAGACCTTCTTAACAAAGTCTATCGACGACTGTATTCCACGATCGCTTGAGCCGATTCCTCCGGGAATGATGAGGACGTCCATGGGAGGAGCATTAGCAAAAGTGTGTGTCGGAAGGACAGACTGGGCGAACTGGGAGCCATGGGGATTTGGAACGGGTGGTTTAGTGCTAACAGGATCCATGGTCTCCGCAATCACGTAGAGATTTAAAGGACGAAGGAGGGAAAGTGTATTGAATGCATCCAGAGGACCGAATACATCCAGGGCTTGGAACCCAGGATAGAGGACGATTCCGTAATTCAGCGGCACTTCCAGTGTTGTGTAAGCAAATCAATGCAGGCACCACATTACTACCCAGTGACTCACCTGAGTTCTTCGCTTCTGTACTGGTTCCAGGCATGCTACTAAGTAGGTTTGAACACCTAGGATTGAGTATTTCTGGGCTTGGGAAGAAAGGCTCGTGCTCAGACCTTTTATATGAATCAGCAGTCACCTCCCCGAGTTGTTCTCCGGGGATTGCCGGGCCGGCACGATGTCGACAGCGAACGCGTTGCTCAACAGGCTGTGGTAGTATCTATATCGACTGAATGATCCTTCAATATCGCGGCGCTTGCAGTACCGGCTCTAAAATTCTGGATCCCCTTTGGAATTCTTTTACTATTCTTGAGTTTTCGTACTCACCCCTTGTCTAGGTTGACTCCTCGTGGTCGACAGGCTGTAGTAGAATCTTAGCTAAATGATCCTAAAATAACGCAGTCGCGTTTACTGGTCGTTCTTCAACATTCCTGGAAAATACCAACACGCTCATTTTTCTCCGTGGTTCGTCTATGACCAAATCGAATTATAACCTTCCTTGTATTTTACGGTCCGAACACATCCTAGGGTTATTTCTGCACAACGAATCCATTCTATGACCTGTGGTAATGGTGGCGGTGGTGGTTCGTGTTCTCTGGAAGTCGAGTCTCGGCGAATGTTGGATAAAATTTTTGAGTAATGGAAATTTTGATGGTTCGGCTAAAGAGGCAAAAAGAGCTCGTGTGGAAACGCGAACGCGGGCCTCGGCGACGCCACAGGCTAAATTGCCGCAAACAAAGATTTCGCCATATATAAAGCCTTTCCTCACGCATAAATGCCTCTCGTTTCAAGCCCTCCCGTCAACACCTTAACAATCCATTCATAACGTTCAGCTCCAACGAGCTCGATTTTGCTTTATTTTAGTGATTTTCCACCGATTATTTCCAAGGCTGCTTTATTTTTTTAAACACTGCCCCCCAAGCTCCCCACTGCTCAAGGCCGCAGTACAAAAACATTGACGATGATCTAGGACGGTTAGACAAGTCAAACGGGTGTCCTTCACCGTAAGCCTTCCTCAGAGCCTCACCACATTCTTGTTCACTACAGGTCGCTTGTAAGCCCCATGTTCTGGGCACTTAGTCACTTCTGTCCCAAGTCACGAACGACAGAAGTTTTCCCTGAACGAACTGCCCTCTCATCCCCCTCTCGCCGACAATCGGATCTCAATTTCCCATGACGCCCATCTCACGCCATCGCTCGTGCTTGGCGCTGTGTCACCTGGCCATACCGCCGACACCCTCTGCGACCATCGTGAGCTTGAGCTCGGCTCCAAACCTCTGGTCCTGCGATTATCGCCATCCACGCAATCTTTGCTCATCGATTGGACCGCTTCCCTGTCGTAGCGCTATCAACTAGGGGGCCGACCCATCGCATTTACCACCATATGGGTTTGAGAGCACGAATTCTTGCGTGGCGCTCTTCCCCCTGGGACGTGATAGAAAATCTCTACAGACGACAATCATTCTGACTCGGGGAATGACTCGGGGAAAGAGATCCATCGACGTGTTTGACTCGGGGAACGGTACTCCATCAAGATGTTTCCTTGGCCTCCTTGCGATGTGTTATTTCGCCAACGAGGGTATTTGATATTATCTGCTGTCTGTTGGAGATTACTGGGACTCCGGAGACTCTCGCTTGGTAAATCGGTTGTTGCTGGAGGTTCTGTCACACCTTCCAACTGCGCCTTGGGGCATATTGAATGCCACGTCGTAATCGGAGGTTCATAGGAATGCATCCATCCGATTTATCCACGTCCTCTTAGGTTCGCCATGCATGTAGGCTTATCGTGAATGTTATTCAACCTTCTGTCTGTAATTTGTTGTATGTAACGAAGAAACAAATCTAACATTACACAACTCTGGAAAGCGTATAACGGAACCTTTCGTCAGTATCACCGAGTGGTGGGCTTCAAGGTAGCATTTTTCCCAAATCTGCCAAGTACCCCCTGTAGAGAGAACATAGCTCTCGTATTTTTTTTACCAAATAATCTTAGTCTGCTTAATCCTGGAACATAAGCTACCAACCCACTCAACAAACAGTAAAACACCTCACCAAAAACTCACACCCACTCCCTAGGTGTTCTCAAAACTACCATCAGTCTCCCCTCCTCCGTACCCTCCTCTCCCATATCCGACATATACTCCCATCGCGCAGTCTCCGGCAAACTCATCAAAATACTCTCAATCCGCGCACCAGGCGTCATCAGCCCAAACTTCGTGCCACGATCATACACAAGGTTGAACTCGACATACCGGCCCCGCCGCACGAGCTGCCAGCGCCGCTGGAGGGGCGTGTGCGGGAGGGAATGGCGCGCGGTGAGGATGGGGAGGTATGAGGGGACGAACGCGTCCCCGAGATCACGCACGAATGCGAAGATGTCTGCTGGGGTACTCGGGCGGGGCGCCGCAGCGGGTGGAGGGGGCAGCCGGGCGTGCGGGCCCTCGTTAAGGTCGTCGAAAAAGATCCCGCCAACCCCGCGCGTCTCGGCACGGTGCGGGATGTAGAAGTACTCGTCGCACCATTTCTTGAACGCCGGGTACAGCTGCGCCCCGTGCTTATCGCAGACTGTCTTGAGCGTCGAGTGGAAGTGCGTGGCGTCTGCTTCGTAGAGGTACGACGGGGTGAGATCGCAGCCCCCGCCGAACCACCACGCGAGGAGCTCGCCTGGGCTACTACCCCCTGCTGTGCCCTCGGTGGGCTCTGTGATCTCGAAGTAGCGGTAGTTGGCGTGGACGGTCGGGGCGTGCGGGTTGCGGGGGTGCACGACGAGGCTGATGCCCGCTGCGAAGAACGGCAGCCCGTCGGGCCTGTCAGGCAGCGGCATCGACGTATGGTCCGCCCTCATCTGCTTTATCGCCGCGGGCGGCAGCGTCCCGTGCACGATCGAGATATTCACCCCGGCTTTTTCGAGGACGGTGCTCTGCGCGACGGCGACATCGTCGGTGGGGCACGCGAAGACGCACGATTGCCCGGTGCCGCCTTGGGCACGGACCCATGAATCCCGCTTGAATGCTGGTGCACCGGGGTCGAGCGTCTCGAATGAGGAGACGATCTGGTCTTGTAGAGATACGATGTATTCTTCAACTTGTTTGCGCATTGGTTTGGTTTTTTCGCTTGGGTCGCTGTTGGCCATGGTGGTTGGATGGAAATGGGATGGAGATCGGATACATCGAATCGTTGTTGCCCATGGTGGGCTCGGGAGGAGATCTTCCGGCCTCGGCTAGATCCCGGTCGTCTATAGTCCACAGTTGTAATATATTCTAGGTCATTGGGTATATATGTATTTCAAATGTTGGTATTTTGTACATGGATGTGGTATTTATTTTATTAACTACACATTACTAGTTGAGATTAGAATCACTCTGTTAATATATGGGAGTGCCAAAGAGGAAGGCCATATGTACAACTGCAACGCCAAACAGTCATATGTGTACTCCATCCCTCAGTGGCCAGCGATCCGAGAGGGAGGGCCCTAGAGACCCCGATGAGGTATATGTTAATACCCAAGAATAGGTCGTCTTCGAGTGCATACGTCAAGAATGCGAATTGCGAAGGATAAAGCCAAAAAGCCAAAGAAAACACACAAAAGAAAGAAGAAAAAAAAAAAAGGCTAGGTGAAACCCTGTATACTCGGCACACAATGTGCGAAGAGCCGTTGGAGGTGGGTTCCATACTGGAATCGATAAGGGAAGGAAGTCAACAAGATGGCCATATGCCGGAGCTTCCAATGTGGGTAGATATGCGCTTCCATTTCGCAGAAGAAATCATCCTAACGTTTTAGCACCAGATCAGCCTGCTGCGTTCTGAGGACGACTCGCAAAAACCACTCACGATCTCGCTTTCCACATAAGCTTTGCGCCCCGTTTCCACCAGGTGGCCGCTGACACTGGGCACCACCTCTCTCACGAGCAGCTCCAACCGGTATAGATCTGGCAACGTTTTCGCGAGCAGATCTACGAGCTTTGGCGTCAGTGTGACAGAGCCGAGGCGCAGACTTTGCAACGGCCGATATGTCCACTCCCTCAGGATCGTCGCTACGTCAGGATACCGGAGGTAGCAGCCAGTCAGCACTAATGACGTGATGGTCTCTGCGAATTTCCGCAGGCAATACATCGACGTCCTGAGCGGGAAGAGGCTGGAGCTGATATCTAGCTCACGCAGGTAGGGAAGGTGGACATCGGCTAGCGCCTCCCTCATCCATGCATCGATCGAGGTGGGGTCTGGGGTCAGCCCAGCCCCGCTGTATTGTGTTGCGCGCAGTGATAAAGATCGGAGGGAAGCGCGTTGCCGCCGCAGTAAATCAGTAAGTCCTGATGGGTCACCAAGGTGTGGGGAATCGGCTGGGATGGCGAGGGTGAGGTGGTGGAGGTGTGGGAGGTGGCGGATGGCGCGGAAGAGGGGGGAGAGGTCGAGGGGCTCCCAGGACTGGATGGAGAGCTTCCGGAGAGACGATCGGAGGCGTGTGATCGCGGGTGCCAGGTGATTGATGAGGATCAGGTTATGCCCTGGCGACGCGACGCGAAAGTGATCTATGCGAAGGGTGAGGTCTAATTCTTCGAGGTGCGGTATGGAAGAGTTGGGAGAGAACAAGCTTTCCACGTTCTCCAGGGATATCTCGAGAGAGAGCTTCCGGAGGTTGGCATGGAAGACCGCGGCAAGGAAGGGGACGGGGGATTCAGGGACGGCCTGGAGACCGCACCACATGATATGGTAGTCTGTGACGTTTGGAAGGCTGGTGAAGACGTCGAGCATAACTTTTACGACATCCCGTGCGGTTCTGAAGGTCTGGACCATGCGGTACTTGTTGTGTTTGACGAACATTTTTTGCTCGAGGAGATGGTTAGCGAGTTCTGCCAATCTTAGCCGTAGAGACCGTCGGACATGGGCCAATTCCTTGCCATTATCACTGTCGAGAACCTGCTTCAAGAAGCCAGGGTAGACGTGCAGCACGCGTACTCGTTTCGCCACAACCGGGTCTCTGCAAATGGGAGTAAACAGTAGTAAAATCAGCATTTTTGTCCCTGGCCGGAGAGCCTATTATTACTCACTTGAGGCGAATCAAGTTCCTCAACATTCTATTGTCCAGAAACGCAAAGCTCATCTGGCGGTACCTGCAGTCCATGGCGATGTCGAAAAACGTGCTGTTGACGGAGAGCATGTACTGGAGAGTGACTGGGGGGATGAACTGTGCAATGTGCAGCCATACATCGTGGGGGAGGTGCTGCATTGTGGTTGGAAGAAAGAGGAAAGGGTGGAGTAGGGATTAGGTTGCCATCGACAAGTACATAGGCTGCACCGTGACTGACATTAAACTTTGACAGTTTTTTCAAGCTGTCATCAACCGAACCAAACCTGGACTCTTTCGGTCGTCTTTAACCGTGAAGCGCTCGTTCCGTCAATTAAGCGCCACCGACACAATTAACTTCATTATTCCCTTTCCGTACATTAATGCCCCTTTATGTCGACAACATCACTTGAACACACACAACAAGTCCCTAGCGTTACTTACTGCACTGCTATACATACTAATCAAGAACAATTCCAAACGCGGTTATCCGAAATCCCCGTTCCCCATGCTGTCGATATATACCGTCAAACTCGGAGCTACACTAGCTTACTCACCCCACTACGGCCTGCGACGGCGTTGCCAATAATACCGAATCTTGCGCTGGCGCACACATGGTAACCCACATAGAAGGAGCGCACTACGATTGCCTCCTTTCAGATTTCGCATTTCTATGTAGCTCAGGGTAGGAAAGAATACGGTCATTCATGTATTGGACGAGCCGAGGGGCAAAGGGCCGTCGCGATCAACGGAACAGCACCCGAGCTATTATCGAGGGCGCCCAGGGCCACTGTGCTTGTCCATATATCGGTTATTGAGTACTGTTTGTATTGGTATTACGTATGGAAATAAATTAGCCCGTATCGGGTTGGGGAACACTGGGGAATTAAATGCGATGTGTGTCACAGCATGCTATGTAATACGTTCGTCTACTTCGAGACCATTCATTAGTGTTATATATAATTTGGTTATCGTACGGCAGAGGGAAACCATACTAGTTGGTATGTAGCTGAAGCTATTCGGATACTATGGTATCCTTTGATTGAGATTCAATTTTGGATAGAGGGTGAAGCCGAGTCGGGTGGATTACTTGGGGTATGTCAGGCCACGAAGCAGTGGCCACCCGAATAAAGTCCTTCTTGGCTCAATAACGCGATGCCGAACAAGCCAATGTATTCTGATGCACATGTCTGAAATTTTTGGAAGGAAAGTGACTTGACTGGCTGTAGAAAAGTGATAAGCATGGACGTGGAAAAGAAAAAAAAAAAAGTTGAGCCGTCAGTCAAAAGTCAAACCAAGTTATAAATGCACATAGCAATCACCGAGACTAGAAGCCAATCATCTCGACGGCTGATTTATTGATTTGGCCTGTCCGCGACATCATCTTAATTAAAACATACAAGGATCGCTTTCATCACCATCCTTCCTCCCATTTGACCTTGTTCTTCGCAGCTGACTCGAACCTGTCATTCACTCGGGGTTTGCCAGCCACGACTCGCCATCTGTTCGCACTTCTTGCCTGTTACTCTAGCTGCATTTAACACTGTTCGCATTACTTCGCGAGTATCCTCCACGCTGTCGTCTCCTGTCTGTTCCGGGGTGGACTTTCGGGGCATGAAGTCTTATAGATACATACTACTCGACCAACCATTCAATACCGCGGACGGCGATAACTCACATCCTATTCGGCACCGCTCTTCGTACGCCTAGATTCGAATGCTGCAAATCATTGCTCGAATAGTCAGGTATGGTCCACAACGTGGTGTAACATTCGAGAACTTTCTCAACATCAATATACACACGTAGCCTCGAGTCAACAATCATGGGCATCTTGTCCATTCTATAGTTCGCGGTCTTCAAATCGTGCTGTCAAGGTGGGTTATGATAGGGAACGGTTCGTCTTCCTTCGTGGAGAGCGGCCTGCACGTCCATCGTGGATTCCTGCATGCCGTTCCCGGCTGCGGCACCACCTGACGTCTGACAACCATTCCACATTGTCCTGCGCAGGTATATTCGGGAGGTAACCACCCAACCCGTTGGGCATGCGCGCAGTCCTAGGGAATCGACAAAAGAAAAAGAAAAAAAGTGTCAATCATACCATATCAGCAACGGCATATGGCTGGAGGAGAATAAATATGGGTTGTGGTGATTAGACCAAAGGGGGGGTACAGTTTAGGCGAAGCGAGGTAGCAAAAAGTTAATTAACAACGGGATGACACTCGACAAGGGAATAAAATTAATCCACCTTCCGGGCCCATTTCCGGCCGCCTGCTGCTGAGGAACTCCGGGGCGGCGGCGTCCCCACCCGGCGCGGCTGGGCACCGCCGGTCTGCCATGGTGCGGGCTCGTATACGGGCGCGTGCTTCTCGTCTTCTTCAAACTTCTTCTCGTGTGCAATGTGGCCGTTGCGTAGCGGGTACGCGTCTTTTGAGTCCACGTCGCTCTGGCCCCAGTACATCCACAGCTGAGCTCCGAGGACCAGGTTCAGGAGCAGCGCGAGACCAAAGCCGGCTGCCACGAGGGTGTCGCCGGTCTCGGTGGCCGTGGTGAACAGCCGCGCGATGCAGCCTGCTATTTGAGAGATGACGGCGAAAGCGGATAGCTGCCCTGTGGATTGGGATCGGGAGTTCTGACGTATTTGGGGGAGTTTGGAAAAGAGGGATAGAGGGAGGGTGGAGAGTTGGAGTAAGGAAAGTGTGTTTTGTGGGAGAGCGTACAGGACCGCGGAGGATGCGGCGGTGGCGACAATACCCGCGGCAATCTTCGTACCCTTGGACGAAGAGGATGACGATACGGGTGCGTATGCGATTATCAACAAGGTGATAACGGCATTTTGTATAGTGAGGAAGAAATTCTCCCCATAGGTCGAGAAGGGGAACCCATTACGGAACGAATACGCAAGAGTAATGGCGTAAGAGAGTGTCTCTAATATATAAGCAGGGAGCGAGAGGCCACGCGCTGAACGGGCGTTTAAAACTGCGGGGAATTTTTTCGTTGGGACACGATTCGGCGGCTGATTTGTTAAACATGGGGACGTACTTAGTAAAACCTGAGGTACTTTCATGATAGATCCTCCAACAACGATACCGATTCCAAGTCCCTTAGACAAGGAGTACTTGATGCATTGGACATCCCCGATGTCGAGGTTTTCGATTAGTGACGTGTAGCATTCCTAGCCCCGCAGTTATGAGCCGAATATTGTGTGGGAGAGAAGACTGGCTGAAAGTACCTTTCCTACTATAGATACACCGAGGTCGCGGATGAACCAGGGGAGATTGCGGGTTATGGCCGTCATGGTCGTACAAGTCGAGCTGGAGTCGACTTTTGCACGTTGCCGCTTGCGACGTTGGGGCATACACGTGACTGATTTGGGGCGGCGTAAATATGCCTACACAACCTTGCACAGCGCTCGCCGAGCACGGATAATATTTCGAGTCATACGCGTTCTGGTGTAATGATGCCCCTTATGCTGAGGGCCCCCCTATATTAGAACAATCGAGGGGGTTGAACCTTACTACTATCGACATGATGTTAGTCGCTGGCGCCACTGTTCCATGGAACGTGTCGAAAAGCCGTACGGGCAGTAACGGCGGTGCCACATGAAATATGTACGTTGTTGGTCTCCATGCATATACCATTCTGATACCTGATAGATTGTGCATCACCATCTACACTTCACACACTTCGTTGTCCACCTAAGCTTTTGGTTTCGCCAGGATACGCCCAGTCTTCTAGCCTGAAACCTTAGAAGTTAGATGCCCAGAGACAACTCTATCAGCGCCCAACCGGAGGTTATCTAAGGACACGTAACAATTCCATGTGCCAAGAGGTGGCTCATATCATCTCGAGCTAATGGCCTTGATACGAAACAAATGATAAATCGGATCGCGAATATCAGAACGAGCTTCCTTTCAGATAAACTTCCATTTGGCTGTCCTCAGATATGGATACCCTCGCTACCATCCAAATCATGATACCCTCCCAGCTCCCCACCACTTTAGGAGGCCATCCCGACTCTGTAGCTATCATTACCCAGAGAAAAGGTCAGGCAGACTACGGTTATTGGATTCCTTGATATCCTTTGTTGCGTCGGCTTGGGCCAGAACGCAGGAACGATCTTATGGAATCACTCTATCTGGCAAATTACACGATCTAGAAGACTGAGTGGAGTTTGAGCTGGAGCACTGAAGAGGCTAATTAATTACACGGCTTTTTGTCATCATTGGACAAGTCGTGAGCGTAAACGCCTGTTCGACCCTTCACACGTTATATGTCCGGTCGGATAGCGAGTAACTACTCGATTATTTGGTTCTAGTCCTGGAGTTAATGTTTTAGGGCCACCCGAGCAGTACCCAATTCCCCACAAAAGCCATTTCGATGCTCCCTGTTATGTTTGGTGTCCCAAGGACCGCCGCCTAGTTGCTCTGAAATACCCACGGTGATATGTCAGCTCTCTGGGAAGTCTCTGAAGTATTGTCCTTAATCATGATTCTCGCCCGAACTTCGGGTAACGACGTCACTAGTTTCTGTCGAGTATCAACCCAGAGTGCTGACGATCCCGTGTGGTTAGAACCTAAAGATAGTACCCAGGAATTATCAAAATCTATGTCATGTTGTGTTATTATGACTAGGAGGCTTCACCAAATATCGTCGGCGCGCAAGATACCAGATGTAGAGCTGCGATTGACTAGTTATTGGCTCCCGGACTTCTATAACCTCCTTTCATTGACTCGGTGCTTCCATGTCGCGGACAACGAGAAACCAGACTAACACCTAACTAACTTTTAATATCGAAAACCTCTCTCTAAACGGGTAAGCGCTAACCATTCACATTTTATGTCACACTATTCTAACATTCTGCGTTTCAGCGCACGCAGTCGTAGCGGTATAAAGGTCTGCAGAATGCGCCCTTCCTTCCTCAGTTCTTCCAACTCCAACTCCAATACTCAACTACAGTCTGTTTTTTTTCCTTCTTGTCAAATTTCCTCTCCTCATTTTATCTGATATTAGATGTTCCGCTCAATCGCCTTGTTCGTTCTCGCCGCCTTTGTAAGCGTCCCCTTGGTCGCTGCTGATCCCCAACCCGCCATCTGCAATGGCGACGGCTTTGGAATCACCCAGGACTTCCACGTCGGAGACACCCACCACGGTAAGCGAACGAATATGTTTCTTTAACGTGATCTCACGATGTACAATAACCCAGTCAATGTTTACCATAATGACTGCGATCTTGCTCAGGCATTCAGCTCCACCACCGATGACGGGATCTGCGCTCAAGGTGCTCTTGTGTGCAGCCCCCCGCCGAGCCCTTACAGCTCGTTCACTTTCAATGATGTCATGTTTGTTACCTTTTTTTCTGTCAATATAGAAATCCCCTGATTGTGATTACCGGCAGGTATTCATGCCACGTTGAAGCAAACGCTGGCAGTTGCGCTGGAATCCCCATCGCTGCCTGTGTAAGTTCTTCGACTTGTTATTTTCAATCTATACTAAATCGTTCATCGTGCAGTGCCACAATGATTGAGGAACTCCCGAGGGTCTGTAGGCTTCGACACTATCGAATCATCCACTGATATGAATGTCTTGTGCTTATAGAAGTACCTTACCTCACAGAAATTTTCCTCTTAATCGTTTCTGAAGTAGTTCAAGTGACAATTACGTGTTTGTACTATACTTCTGAAATGGAGTGTACTATTTTCGTTCTGATACCGCCCAGCATCAAATTCGCCACTACAAGAATAGAGCCCGGGGTAATATTCTTGGTTGGCTTGCTCACTCGGCTTTTTTATCACTAATGAAAGTGCGGACGATAGTTCCGTGAATAGTGGACATTGATATTATTACTACAAGGGTCATAGCCATCATACACTTAATTTGAGTAACCTGTATCGGTGGTGGCTATCGACTCCTTTTTCTAGGTATTTGCACTAGATCCTCAAAAAAACCATCCTAAAGAAACCTCGTCTATTATAACGCAAACATATAGAGAAAATCATCTCCGTGGGTGAAGCGATTTGGGGCGGCCTGGTGGCATGGAGTACTGCTATTTATGTGCCCCTCCAGTTCTCAAATTACGAGGCCATTGGGTTTGTTCCGAATATTATACCTGTCAAAGGATGTGATGATGTCGACTTAACTCCCAAGGCAAATAGAAGATCCTAAATCGGGACTATACCATTTTTGTTGTAGTTCTGCCCCAAGGCAATATGAAATTTGCGATACACAAAATACATAAAGGTCAGAGAGGATCCTTCATTGTTCTATCCAACCGCCTATCTCACCAACCTATAAGCACTAAAAGCATTTAATCATTGTGACTACATATACAGTTCGTATTTCGTTTCCCTTTTGACTCTATATTTATCGGGATAATATAGATGTTCCGCTTCGCTGCGTTCATCCTTGTTGCTGTCGTCGGCATCTCTTCTTCTGCTGCGCAAACCATCTGTAATGGCCAGGGTTTTGGTATCGCCCGTGATCTCCATACAGGAAACATGGTTCAGAGTAAGTAAATACTCCGTAGTGAGCGCTTGGTTTGAGCCCACTGATATACAACCTATATAGCCAACGTGTACAACACCGACTGCAGTATTCACAATACATACAACTTTGCCTCGGATGAAGATTTGTGCATCTCGGGAATATTTGGATGCAGTCCGCCACCACTCCCTTACATCTCGTATACAGATGACGGCACCACGTTTGTCCCTCATTCATGCATTTAGAGTATGTGCCAACTGATAATTGGTGATTACAGGTATGCGTGCCACCTTGAACCCAACTCCGGTAGCTGTGATGGAAATACTATTGTCGCTTGCGTGAGTTTTCCCAGTTATTGTTATCTATACTACTACATATATAACTCACTCTATATAGTGCCATAATGACTGAGACCCCCTTCATGCCTATTTGCAGGAGCATACGAGATGACAGACGTGATCTTCTCAAAATTTTCGGTCATTATACTGACGCCTACACCTATGCATTTTAGTTACTAGATTCCATCGTGGTTTTGATGATGCCTTACTTAGCACTCAGCCTCATATAAGAAAATCCCGGAACGAATAAGAGTTATAGTGGGGTTTAAAGTTCTCCTGGTGTCAGGTATAATCTAAGATAAGGTTTCGGTTCAATACGCAACGCCCATAGACCAAGAGCTAAACATTTCTTTTTGGACAGCACAACAGCTTCGAGGGCGTGCTGAGATGCTACCTCGGGGTCCTGAGTGGAAATGTCAGCTATTAACAACGAAAATCCCGGCCAAGTCAAAAGTCGAGTTATATTATTGTGACGCACTATAGTGTATCCAGTCCCTTTTCCACCATCCACTTGACACCAGGGCGAATTTTCGAAATAGCAGCAAAGATGATATGTATCTATATAGAATGGATGTCAGGCGACTCTGCATGGTATGTCCATGAGATATGCAATGCAGTATGACCGGGCCAGTGCATTGGTGCAACGCGTCTCCTCTCACTAACAAAAACACGACTCGGAAAACCAACCAAATCCACACCAAGTGGCATCACGTGTTCTCACACAAATTAGGGCCCTCACCAGTACAAAAGGAGAGCTTGCTCCCCAACAAAGTTGAATCTATGGACATTCCTCTGAAACAATCAAAGAGATCGCCTAGTTCTACACCCCCCACATCGTCTGAAGCAACCACAAGGCAACCGAAACTGCCACGCCTTGACCCCCCTACGACCATTACGACCGCGATGGCACAACCCAACCCTTTCGATCAGTTGCCTTCATCGGCGGGCCAATCCCAAGATCGTGGCACGATCACTGGTACACGAGCTTCCCAAATTTTCTCTGTCTGCAAGTCCTTTTTGGATCAAGGCTTTGGTGGATTTGCACTTATGAATTCTTAATCTTCAAAGAATTGGGATGGGGTGATTCACAATCGGCCGAAGAAGTGGTCGCTAGCGACCCTCTACTGGTCCAACTTATGCGAGAATGTATCGAATCTGAGACTTTGGAACCTCTGCGCAACAAAGTTAGTGTATAAGATAAGTCTGAGTCATCAGGTCCGAATTTCATGTGTTTATAGCCTTAGATGTAAAAAAACTCACCTCAGGACGAGGTCGCGATATTGGTGCCGCCACCCCAGCTCGAAATATGACAGACGGTGAGTACACCTAAATATGGCAATTCTACAAATAGTCTCATTGCTAATTACTTTCAACAGTACGCAAAGGTTGGACTTCCGTCATATACTCCTTGTAAAAAAGGTACTTACCCCTCATTCTAGTTACGGAGAAAGCATGGAAGGTCAAATATGTAGGTAATTCCGACAGCGTCTTGGTTGAAGCCCTTCACGCTATGAACAGCGAGAGATCTCGCGGGGCCGAATATAACAATTTTATGCATATTGTACAAAGTTCTGGAATGGGGAAATCCAGGACCGTCGATGAGGCTGCAAAGATTGTTTTTACCCTTCCATTCAACCTCAGGCCCAGTGAGGATACCACCGGTAAGACCCTTCCGAACCCGTAGTGTGTTTTCAGCTGAGATCGCACAGCGTACCCGCCACCACACACTGTGGTCCGCGATTTCATTGTTACGCCAAAAATTGGGGTGTTGTTGAAAGAGAAGCTCGAGTATCGATACCTGCACTTCTTCAAACAGTTATTCGACATGGTCAACGGCAAACTTTCGGATATTTCGATTTGTCAGTCCTACAGTAAACTTGCCTCAACCTGGCACGACAAATTTAATGAAGTAGAACAAAATACATTATATGACAAGGTGGTTGAGGTAAATACCTTGAATACCTACTCATTACATATCCTGGCCGTTGACAAGAAAGCGTTAGACGAGCTGAATACTAAGCCTTTTGACGCCGATGCCTTGAGTAGCATCAAAGCAGCCGGTAAGCCACTCCAGTTTACATCGTCCACCAGCATGGTATAACGCGAATATTAGTAAGAATGTCGGCACAGAACCTTCTCGCCACTATCAACTCAAAATCTAAGCCAAGTGATCTCGGCCCTGCGAGAAGAAACAGATACAATGCTCCAGTCAAGATGATACTTTATTTTGATGAATCACATGAACTTGTGAATAAGCTTACGAAAGTATGCCCTGACACTGAAGTTCGCTCAGCGCATCAGGTCTTGTGCAAGACATTGAACAGCATCATGGAAGAAGATATCTTTGTGGTCCATTTGTACACCAAGCCAAGTCTAAGCCGTTACTTCCCCCCGGCCCAAGGCCGCTACTGGTCACACAGAGGTCATCCCGTCGGGCCTCTCCAAGGCAATGAGTTATAGGCTCCATTTGTCGAGCTGCCTTTTGATGTTTTTGCTGCAGTGGAGGCAGGAGATATCGATCTAGCAAGTGTGGCGCACCCAAATCACATGGTAAAATTTGGCCGACCTCTGTATGTCACGCCACATGCAAAAATACATCTGACTCACAACAACGTAGATTCAGCACAATGCACGAGGCGGGTCACAATGATATAGTCAGTTTTGCAGTCCAGAAGCTATTTGGACATCCGAGAGATAAAAATGAGGATGGTGTACTCGCAGCACTCTCTATAAGACTATTGCTTGAGTTTGAGCCCCTGAACGAAATGGCGAAAAACAAAGAAGTCAAACTTGTCGCAGGACACATACGTGTTATTTACTCGGTTCCTCAACACAGCCTTTATCTTCGTTCTGGCACTCCGTCGGAACCCTTGTTGGCTGAGGCGGCGGCCCAAATCATGGTGGGGAGGGACCCCCTGTCATTGCTACAAAATTATCTAAGCCATGGTCTCATATCGAAGGGTGAACGAGGGGAACTGATTGGTCGTCTTCTCCTTACGTTGGCTCGTGACAAAGCCCTAAAATGGTGAGACGGAAAGCGGCTCTTCAGTGAGTCCGTTGGTGTTATTGAGTTCTTGGAGGCCCTTATTGGTAATGACTACATTGATTCTGTCAAAAAGTCGAGGCCCGCAAACATCGTTAACGGCCAAACTCTCGAGGAGGCCTTTTCTAATGCACGAATCAACTTCACGCACTTTGTCAAAGGTGGAGATTCAAATATCGTGTCAGATGATATTGCTTGGCTAGCACTTACACGTTGTATGGCTTTCGTTTGTGCGAATGGTCAGAGGACAATCGATTTGTACATTCCAATACTTCTATGGAAAGAGAAGCTCAATCGGTGGGTAGTATCCGGAATCTTCATCCAGTTCGAAAACTGTGCTACGCGAGAGCGGGTTGTAATGGATGCCATGAAGCTTGGCTTTTGCACAAACGCGGATCCCGCTGATGAAAGGGCCGAACAATATAATACAAGGCCGTATATTACCATCGTTATGAACTTGGGGGTACGGCCAAAAATATCTGCGCAACCTGAAGGAGCAAGTTCAGGAACACCACCTACATCAAAAGCACAGATAGGTCTTACAGATTCGAATGCTGCGCCACCTAAGGTGACCACTGAAGTAGGGCCAACCCGAGCACAGTCAAAACAAAGGAGCGGCACGAAAAACATCCATCCACGATATGTGATCAATATTACCGGTTACTCGTCCTACGTATATGGGGTCCTTCTTCCGGATTCGAAGGATTTATTGGAGGGTATTCTTTCAGTACATGATATTCTCCACGAGCACCCGCGGAAGGACAACATCTTTATGGACTCTATTTGGCGCTTAAAGCCATTCTGGTCCAAAATTGGAGGTTCGTTTCACTGGCGTACTGGTCCTGTTAATAACGAGGGTGAGCCTGAGGGTGTATATGTGGGGGATATTGATGAGGGAGAAGAATCCGATGCCGAAATGGTGATTGATTGGTAGTATTTGAGGTTGCGTGTGCCCTACAATCTGTGGTTGTGGTTTGAGCTATGAGATGGGTAGATGGTGGCCATTCCGAAATCAAGATATTGTCTGGGGTAGTGGGGACGCGTTGAAATTTTTACCCAGAAAGGCTAATTTTGAGCTCGGTGTACGTATATAGAAAGAGCGACTGTCTCCGTTTTGCTTTTGGCCTGCCTGCGGGAGACTAAAGATATGTTGATACCTAAAATTATAGAGATATATGAGAGCGTCGGGAAATGGAAGGGAGGGTTTTGAGGACACGGGTTCTTGCGCAATTCTGATCCGGCGAGCGCCGCCCGCCCGCCGATTTCCCGACTCGGAACTTGGGCTGCACGTGCCACACGTTGCACGAAATCACCTTTTCCTATTACACTTCAGTTTATGCTGGGCATTTACTGCGGACCCATCTCGTGCGATGCAATTCGATGGAATGCAGGGGTTCGGGTGTAGCCGCTAGCAACATGATGGGTAGGCGACACGAGTCCTAGAACACTACGCATTTTTCTACTTGGGGACGGAGAATCCACACGAAAGTTTAGAAGCAGTTGGCTTATGAAACATATGGAAGCAAACTCTATAATTTCCATATACTCGTGTTCGGGGACAGCAATTCGACGTTCTTTGGGCCCACACTTCACAGGCCAATAGTTAGGAGTCCGAATCCACCCCCACCTTAGTCAATCTCAGAGGGAACCTCATATTGTCCGTGGCAAGTCGTGATTGCTTTATAGAGACCGTTTGGTTAGTTACCTTTTCTGTTAAGTTTCTACTCATGTTTGCTCGGCAACCTAGATAGTTTCAACAGAGGAAAACGCGCGGACCGGGCGTGGTACTTTACGCACATTTGTCCTCCCACGTCCCCAACCAACGGGTAGCCGGAACTATCTCCCCGTGGCGATGTACAAATCTCTATCAATCATTCTTCACGCCATATCCACTAGAGTTGTAATTGTGGAGAATAATTATGATTTTTACGATTTTCCTGCTACTGCGACATAAGATTTGGCTCCAGTCTCTACAAATCCATCTATGAATGCTTGGGATACCGCAGAAATGAAGGGCGCTTGATGTAGCCCGAGGCCAACTCAGCCAAGCAAGCGCCGAGCGCGACGTAGTGCGACATGTGATCGTGGTATAAATCCCCGTACTTCAACCGTACATTCTCCCCAACTTCAACGCGCCATGCCCTCATATGACCTCGATTGGAGACCCTTACATCAAGGAAAAACGCGCTCGACCTCAACACGCCCACGGCCAAGCTAAACTCTGATTGTCACTGTACGGAGCCGGTCGGACCGCCTGCACGCTGTTTCCTCAACCTTGTTTTTCTGTCGCCTCAATGAAATTGGGGTAGAAAAGAGAGTTAATGTGTAAATGAGGAGTTGTTCAGGGCTTCATGAGTCTCTTTTGTTGAGAGGGCCGGGCGGACCCAACGGACCGCTACAAATTACAGCAGGCTTTCATCGCAACTTGTTCATTGCTCAGCTCCAAGTTGGCTTGGTGCCCGACTGTTATCCGGGATATACTTGTTCGACGTATAAAAGCATTGTGATTGTGGGCAAGAAAGAACAGAACACATTCTCTTCCCGTTCACACCTTACAAACAAATCATGAAGTGGCTCGTCTCTGCTGTTGCCCTCGCTGCTGTTCAGGTCGCCTCGGTATGTGGAGTCATGGCTAAAAACCTTATTTTCTCTAATTTCAGTTTCTCTAGGCCGCCCCGAGCGAATTGGTCAAAAGAGCTTCCGTTGGTGAGGTTGCCAACATCGGTTACGCTACCTTGAACGGAGGGTGATACTAAATGTTCACTGTTCGCTGCTATATTCTTACTATATTCACAGAACTTCTGGAGGATCCGGTGGAACGACCACCACGGTCACCACCCTCGCTGCGCTTACCTCTGCCGTAGCCGGCACCGCGAAGAAAATTGTCATTATCTCCGGTGAGTATTCCGGCCACATCTACACCTGAGTTTCTAACTCTTTGTAGGCACTATTTCTGGTAACGCTGTCGTGAAAGTCGGTTCGAACACTTCCGTTATTGGTAACAGGGGGTCTGGTGTGTGATATATATCTGTTGGCGGTTCTTGTTCTGACGTCGTTTGGCTAGCTCTCGTTGGTATTGGACTCCGCGTCCTGAATGAGAAGAATGTTATCATCCGCAACGTCAAAATCTCCAAGGTTTTATCAGGAACTGGTGATGCCGTCGGAATTCAGGCCTCTTCGCAAGTCTGGCTCGATCATCTCGACCTTTCCAGCGACATGGACCATGACAAAGTACGCATTCCCCTTTTTATTTGAACGCACCTCTCTGACCTCTTCATTACCGTAGGACTAGTCAGTGCAGATTATTGTTTGCATTCGTGGATGATACTAACTTGCACACAGCTACGATGGTCTTCTTGACATCACTCACGGCTGCACCGGAGTCTCGGTGACCGCCAGCAAGCTCTACAACCACTGGAAGGGCTCCCTCGTCGGACACTCCGACAGCAACAGCTCCGAGGACACCAAGATCACCGTCACCTACGCCAACAACTACTTCTCCAACATCAACTCCCGAACCCCGTCCTTCCGATTCGGCCGAGGCCACATCTACAACAACCTTTTCGACAACAATGGTGATGGAATTAACACCCGTGTCGGTGCGTATTTGATCAATACATCCTCCCCCTTAAACACCCATTGACCATTCCTCGTAGGCGCTCAACTCCTCGTCGAAAACAACGTCTTCTCTGGTAAGCAATTCACTGCTTACAATTGTAACATCAATTGGCTGACCCGGAACATAGGATGCAAGAAGCCTCTCTACGCCACTGACGGTGGCTTCGCTGTTGCCCGCGGAAACGACTTTGGCGGTGCCGCTAACACTGCACCCTCTGGCTCATTCAGCTCAGCACCTTACTCTTACAGCTTGATCGGAGCTTCCAGCGTCAGGTCTGCTGTCGCCTCCAGCGCCGGCCAGACCTTGACCTTCTAAGCGAACTGCAAATACCCAGAACGTAGTTGTAGTAAAAATGTGATATCTGTTAGTACTTATACATGAATACCCATCTGCTTTGTATTTTTTTTGGTCTCAAACGTTAACAAGGAACGAAATAATATAAGGTATGACGTAGTGAATGGGGTTCTTTTTTTCATGCTGAGTGGCAGCTTAATTACTATTACACGCAGCCAACAATTCACTTCCACTTCCCACCATCGAGTCGATGTCTAATTTTTGGGTTTTAGTTAGCCAAGGTCAAGGAAGATAGGAATGTGACATACAGGCGAAAAAGTTATTTATGGGAACCATATCGAGAACTCCAAGCGGCGTGGATGTTTCCATTGGTTGTCCACCCCACAGAACCCTGATGAAAAACTCAGAGTCACGCTGCTTTGATTTCTCGTAAAGCTCAAAGACGACCTATAAGTAAATATCAGCGATTGATGGAGGTACGACGGTGCAAACTTAGCGCACCTCGGCTCCCATGCCCGGCCATACCATATTCGATATCTGAAGGAACCCCAGCAGAGGGGATACAGATCCGTCGTGGCCGATCTGTGCAAGTCTGATCAATTGGCTATCAAATGATAACAATCCGTAGATTTCTAACGTTGTGAACATATTTCAACTGTATCTATTCGTCAGATGCGAGGTGGCAAAAACTCAGCAATGGCGGGACCTTTGATGATTTATTCATTTTAGCTTGTAGATGACCCTTCAATTCCAACATCCAGGCACCATATTTCAGAGCAGAATATTGAGCGGACTCTGGGGCGTCACGATATTGATGTGAGTATTCCCAGTTTCCTAGGCGATAAACAGTATTTGCCTGGTGGAGGGTGTAAATTGTGAGTTGATTGATTATTCCCGAGTTGTAAACAGTAGACTAACCATATCTTGTGTAACACATGAAGAGGTATCATTCAAATTACATGGGAGTGTTTTCGCATGACATTGTTTGGCACTCATGTTATCATAGTAGCTGACACCTGGGTCAAGAATGGTACAAATGGAAAAGAGGAATGAAACCCACTGATCAAAGCTTACGTGCCAACCTCCCGTATCCTGCGTCGCGATGCCTGAAATGGAGTCAAGCTTAGCATACAGATCCGCAGAAGCGCTGAGATGATTCGTCCAGTTTGCATTTCCCGTTGTGATAGTTGTCTTGAGGCTGTTGGCTTTATTGCATGG
The DNA here is from genome assembly GCA_015584075.1 of Collybia nuda. NCBI lineage: Eukaryota > Fungi > Basidiomycota > Agaricomycetes > Agaricales > Clitocybaceae > Collybia > Collybia nuda. The sequence goes on from MU150246.1 coordinate 176,081, forward strand.
ATACGTTGGCTCTAGTGAATCGAACGCGGGGGCCTGGACGAAAACTTCGATTCCTGTAGATTGCGGGAACAGTCCTTTAACGAGACCGCTAGCGACCTGGGACGTGATCACGTTGTTTGTCACACCTGAACAAGTGTCTTGGTCAACTAGATATAGAGGGGGAAAAATATGCAACTGACGGATTTGGGATGTCGAAGGATCGAAACGGGATCCGAGTCCTAGACGCTTCGCATATACACCACGCAGATCCTAAACCAACATCAAAAAATAATTACGTAGAAAACAAGGGTGCATGGTACATACGGTACCATGGGTGATAGCATCCCCCAGGCCTTCACCCGTTATTTGAGGGAACTGACACCTAAATTGTGCCTCTAGTTCATTTTCATGTTAAATATCACGATATCTTACGTGCTACCGACAAAACCAGGCCCTACGGTAGTAGTCCAAGGGTTGAATGGATTAGTCGATGCTTGCCACTATTTATCGGATGAGCTCGCATTGGCACGTAAACTAATTTCGGCTTACTTGAATATCCGCCGCATCCGAACCAGGTCCCCTGGACGTCTTGAGACCGGATAGAACTCCCTCACCGACGCAATTCCATGTCACATCCTCTTTAAAGAACGTATTGCTCCCATAAGGGGTACGTTTGTGGTGCCGTTGGATAACCTCAACATATTGCAAAACAAAGTCTTTCGAAGGAGTTCTGTTTATCATGAGATACACCTGAAGGCAACTCTTGTGTTTGTGACCCTTACTTGTACTCTCGGTCACGAACATGAGGCATATTGCACCAATTATACTCCCCGTATAATTTATCAGGAGTCGCTGACGAGCTGAATATTCCTGGAGATCCCGATCCATCAAGGGAAAAGGTAAAATTGTTGATCGTACTGGAGGCAGGGGGATAATGGACTACCGCAGCGTGAGCTACGATGCCAAAGAAAGGCGCAAACAGGAAAGCTGCAGACATCTCCAAGACCTCAGTGAGATAGTTTTTGGATAGGAGGCTCATCGTATGATCCCGCCATTGCATAAGTACTGGAGGGTGACCGAGACACGTGTGCGGCGACCGAGAACTTCGTGCGTAACAGTATGCTCCACGAGCCTAAGATGTATCTGGAGAATGCATGTGACGAAGTCGTGGGTTCTTCTGTTCTGATCAGGAAAATGTCCTGGAAATAAGGAGTATGGCATTATCAGTTATAGAATGAGCTTTTTAATTGCTAAAGGAATAATAGATTGAGAATTGAGTACGAGTACCCGTAGAGCAAGAACATGATGGTCGTTGTCCCACAGATTTCGGCTTCGCGTGATGTACATGTTCAGTTTCTTGTCGACGCACGTGTGCTATTTTCAACGACCTTCATCCATCTTCAACTATATAAATCCCAGCCTTCTTTCTGAACCTCGTCCCAATTATACCAATCGGCCATACGGCGTAAGGGCCATTTTATTTCCACTCAAATTAGTCACCATGGTTGACGGAATCGGGCTGACAACTCGCTTCCCTGAAACGCAGTCGTTCATGGGATAAATTCACTGGAATTAACTTTTCCTACTCTTTGCATGATGCTTTCACTTGGGAAGAGAACCCTTGCACTCGTTTCACTAGTTTCATGGGCGCTTATGGCGAGCGCTCGGCCTACGCACGAAGCTCGCACCTCAAAGCAAGGGCTCCTCGCAGAGAGCGCGCTCACGGAGATATTAACTCGTGGGGCACCTATTCTTGGTGAGTCCATACTTCTTGGGTAGCGGTTGTGACAAGACTTAGTCGTTATAGGATTCGACAATGGCTGCCCCAAACAATCTAAGACCTGTGACTGGATGAGGCATATTGCGGATAACACGCCGTTGGTGCATATGAACCTTCCTGGAACACACGACACCGCCACATGTACGTTCGACGCGATGCTATGATAGGGTACACTACTGATAACTGTGGGGCCTGAAGGGAATTACTCGGATGCGACTCAGGCAGCTCTGTTACGCTATACTGGCCCGTGAGTTTTGCCTCAGATTATGCCTTACAGCGCCTACCTACACTGTTGTCAGCATCCCACCCGCGAGCATGTTCCGTTGCCAACAATCTTCCATCTTGCAAAGCTTGAACGATGGGATACGCGTCTTTGACTTCAGGTACGCCTATAACCCGGGAAACGACACTATCGGCTTCCATCACTGTATGTGCTCTTCTCCCCATCCTATGACTATGACTTACATTTGGCAACCAGCCATGGCTCTTCTCAGCCCTACCACCACCCTCGAGGACGTTCTCTTCGGCCTATACAACTGGTTAGACAACCACCCTACGGAGGCTGTGCTGGTCTCGATAAACCATGAGGGCGGAACTGGCACTCCAGATGATGCACCCCTCCAAGAGCATATATACAATATCTTCAACGGTGACTTGGCCAAACGCTACTGGGTCCAGACCAATGGCACTGTAAGGTTTATCACTCTTTTCAGTCCCTTGTGTTAACGTGACCCACAGCTCGGTACTCTCGGTCAAGCACGTGGCAAACTTACACTCCTTCAACGATTTACATATTCTCTTCTCCCCTCGACTTCCACTAATAGGATTGGCATCCACCTCGACGCAAGTCAGTGGACAGATAATAGCCCTGATATCACGCTCGTGTACAACAACGCCAAGAACCAGATAGCCTATATAGAGGTCAGAGTGTCCCCTCCTGACCGGGTGGGACAAAGACTCACGCCCCTACAGGACTTCTATGAGATGAGCCTCCCGGCCGATGCTGGCACAGCTGCCAACATCGAGATGAAGTTCAACGCAACAATAACCCACCTTGACAGAGCAACTAAGGAGCACCCTGATCAGTTATTCATCAGTTTTGCCAGCGCAGAACACAACCTCGCATCACCCACCGTTTCACCCAGAGTATGCTCACCATTGGTCATAAATGTTGATTCACAAATCTCACGTCGTCCTACAGATAATGGCGCTCGGAGACGGGAGTGTTCCGGGAGTTGACCAGAAGCTCTTGCCATGGCTTAAAGAGCGCAAGGGTAAAAGGTTTGGGATCATCAGTATGTATATTCGTTCCATTAGGATATTTCATGCATTGATGTTTGTATCGAAATTACAGTGTTGGATTTCTATGATGCTGTTCCTGGCTTGGTAGAAGCTGCCATTGGTTTATAGGCTTATGAATCTATAAGTGCCTGTATAGCGTTAATCAGGTGTCATCGTATTCGGCCTGATATATCGAGAATCTTTTTTTTTTCCCACTTTTCCCTTCTTTGAAGAGTCAATTAAGTAACAAGTTGTAAAATAGCGAATATCTCAAGAGGGCCGACCACCAATATTGTAGCGTGTATTGTGGAATTACGATAAAATGGGATTGGTCTGTCCGTCAGGTATTCGGGGCTGTGGTCGGGTCAGCTAAAGGTATGAATAATCGTTTCGAAAGTGGCAAATGTCATCATGTTGACTGGAATGGCACTGATCACAGGCAAATCAATCGTAAACTCAGACAAAAAAGTGATTGTGGGGGAATCCGCACCGGATAAGAGTTGGTGATAAGCCTCGAAAGAAAACGCTGAATCCCTCTGCATGATACGAGTTGATAATTGTGGAAAGCGTTGTCCGGTACGGATTAATATCTCTTGTTGAAGAGGCGCCAACTTCTAGAAGCGAAGTGGAAGGATCAAATGAGGCGAGCGGCGCTATAATTTTATGGCTTCCTTGTATACGAGTCTTGACAACGTCGAGCGGAAAGGTAGCCAGCCATCCAACTATTCACGATTCAGTTTTTGGTCGCTTCATGACAGAGACTACATACTGATTCCAGCTACACCCCCCGCTATCAGTAATGATGCCCACGACAATTTGTTGGTACCAGTCTCAACCTCAAGATGTGTTGTTAGGTTATCCGATTGTAGGGGAGAGGGAGCTGAGAGGTAGCGGCTGGTCGCCTCATACTGAAATTTAGGACGAGTGGGATTAATTGGCGTGCCGCAGATTTTGGATTTTCTTGGGGCGTACAGCAGCGAAATAGGCCCCGTATCCACAGTCTCTCAAGGCGGTTGCCGTGATGCCTCGATAGAGCCCACGTACCCCAGCTTCCTTGAATATCTGTAACGCGACTTGCCGTGCTGAGGTGGGTGTAAGCAAGGACTGTTGGCGAATCTTAATCAACTCTGTTGGTGTGGTGATGATCCTAAGGCAGCCATAAAAAAGATGAAAAATTAATGAGCCCGCATGGTGCATACGAAGATACTATCCCGCTTCCCGCCCCCGCAAGAGTAATCTGGGTGAGTGTTGGAATCGCATCCGCGTGGTCGAGTTGCAACTTCATAAGAAAACGATAGGATGCGAAAACCAAGCCATTCATGAGGGCTACTGTAGCCTAATCCCGTTGGAATGAATGCGCGAGGGTTTGGGAGAGATGCGATGCTCACCAGAGGTGAAGAAATCCCTTTATAGAGACCCAGAAATCTCTCTTCCCGAACAATTGTTGCGATCGCATGGATCGTCGAGTGGTACTTCTGGGCTATATGTGGGCTTTGGAACCTCACCTTCACTGTTTAGTTGATCATCATGAGATGCATCCTGGAATAAATTCTGAATATGGATATTACTCACCCGTGTCAAACGGAAAGCCAACGACTAGCCCTGTCATTCCCTAACTCACCATAAGATGAAATTACGATTGGACGTCCTAATGTACATCTTACCGCCACCGTTCCAGCGATGAAGTCCACCGTTGGATCTAGTTCAACTGTGATGAAGAGATCATGGAACTCGGGGTGATTCTTGGATGAAAAACACGTTTCCCTTACCCTGATGTCCTCGAGAAGAATCAGCCATAAATGATCTCCGCTCAATAGAGATGTTCTGCGGGTCAACAAAAATCAGCCTTCTTCCGATTCTAGCTTTCCGATTGGGCAGAGCAAACAGATCAGCCAATAGGAAGGTTCGAACCCATCACTCGGCAAATATTTTGTGACAGTCCAGCACTTGAGCGTCTCTCCAGAGTCCTTCCCGCTCTTTACTGGGACAAAAGTAGGGGAATAGTGAAAAAGGTATGTTGTAATTTTTTTTTTTAAATCGGTTGCAGGTCTTATTAAATTAACCATTTGATGGCACAATATGCCCTGGCCCAGCGATTGGCACAGATTTCAAATCTTTCCAATCTCGTTCGTGTAATTAAGTTCAAAGATTTCTTGATGCAAGGCTGACCGACGAATTATTCACAACGTACGCTGTTATCAACTTCTCCTTACCAATCTCTTCTCTGATTTTAATATCTATCCCGACTTTTTTCTAATCATGATAACTTCAACCTCGACCCTTTTCTCAGCGAGGGAGTATTTCCAGTGATATCCACCGCTTGTAGCCTCTCCTCGGCTCTTCAATTCCCGAATAGTATTCTTCTTCTGGTAAGCCATGCATCGAAGTCTTTGCACCTGAATCACCAGTCTTGACTCTTCACACGCATGCTTCTAGGATGAGTTGCAGAAATACTTCCACCACTACCCGGTTTCCAATCCACTGACTTTAGTGCCCCCGGTTATCAACGCGGCTCTCTGGTTTTTGGAAACATTGAGCATTGATTCATTGAGACTTCTGATGTTCCTGGACTTTATCATCAACACCCTTTGCCCTCAACGGATCTAAAGATCAATGTGATTGTGTCCCCTCTACCATGCTTGGAAAGTTGTCAGTTTCCCAATAATTATACCGATCGTAACTAGTTTCGGATTCTGAGGTCCTTACTAGTGGAGGCGTCATCAATCACCTCGGCGGCAAATGTCACTGCGTTACTCAGTCGCACCTTGCCCGCCAATTGTGAAATAAATGTAGGCACCCATACCTATTGAGTGCCATCCTCTTATGGGTGGGAGACAATTGAACATACATAAATCAATTCGTAGTTTCCCAAACTTCATAACATTGTACATTTCGACTGAATTATACATTGCAACGTCAACATCAATCTTATAACGAATAGCTAAATCGAGGCTCTATTCAGATAACTAACAAAACAAGAGTACTTGAAGGACATACCGGAAGAGGGGGGAATTAGTTCCCATCAACGCAAACTCGGTTTTTCTGCTAGAATCAATACCTTCCTTGATGCACTGTTCCTCCTTCTGTTTGTTAAGCCTGTCATAAAGATACATTGCAAAGGCGGACAGCGTAAATGCCATGCACAGGAAACTAATCACAATGCCTAACAGTTTTTAGTGAGTTATATACCGATTCCGGGAAGATAATGGACATCGCTCACTATGGCCGAGGTGAAATCTTGGGGTGTCTTTCGTCCTATAGATAAACGACGAGCATATTCTAACCAAAACATATAAGCATGGTCACACCGGAAAAATTATTGCGAACAAAACCCACCCGCCCAAATTTCCGACACCACTCAACAGACCAATTGTTACAGCCTTTTTGAGAGAGCTTCCAGCATTTCCGGAACCCCATGCAAGTATAATAGGAATAGTAGGGAAGACGCCACAGGCAGCAATAATGGAACCCGCATAACCAACACCCGGGTGGTTTGTTGGGCTCGTTGCATATAGCATAGCATATCCGATTATCCCGAGTAATGCACCACCCATTACGAAGGGGCCACGCATTTTGTAACGGTCAGATAAGGTTCCTGCACCAATTGTGAATACACATCCAATAGCATAAGGCGGTATTGTCATTCTGATATTGTGTCAGATTCGGCGTACTGTTCAGCTTAATAAGTTAGGCTTACAGTTGTGCGATATTGGCTTTGTACCCAAGAGCGGTGATGATCGTAGGAAGAAAGAGGGAGAAGGCGTAAAGTGGCATTACTGTGCTATTACACGCGTTACCGGAAGAAGCATTGAAATCCGTTAGTTAGGGCTCACCCAAGGAAAATTAGTGTTTGCATCCAAGACTTGGAATCTTTCAGCGTTTCCCAGATGAATTTCCGTTCGAAGTGCGAGGGTTCGCCCGCATTATCTCGTTTCAACGCCTCAACCAGGTGTTCTCTTTCATCGTTAGTCAGGAACTTCGCAGTTGAAGGATACTGGTTTTATTTCCTTTTGGATCAATACGTGTAATTGTTTTAAAAAGAGAGATACAGACATCCGGAAGTTTCCAGAATGCTATAGCGGCAAAGAATATTGTGCCTGTGGAAACACTTGAGTGAGAAGCGTACCATGTACTCAACAGTGACTTACCGAGGCCTTCAATGAGGAACTAATTGGAAAAGAGCGGTGAGGAGCCAGATTTGGCAATGTCCAAATTCACTCACAATCCATTGCCATCCACGGAGCCCGGCACGTCTAAAAGGTGTGAAAATGAGAATTTCCCTTCTTTGATCATAGATCAAATTGATAGGTACCCGTTTAGTTTCTGAAGAAGGTAAGCGAACAATCCGCCGAAGGCCCCAGCGATCGTAGCGGAGGAGAAATACAATGAAATTGGGCGCGCTTGATCAACTCGACGATACCAAATGGTAACGAAGAAGGCTAAGCGTTAACCATGAGCAGAAGCGAACACGCTCCAATCAGGTACGCACCAACACCAGGAGGTAGGCCAGCCTCGGTCAGACCCAAAAATACCCGAGCACTAAATAAACTTAATACATCAGAGTGCTAGCGAATTAAAAGCCTCTTACATCACTAGCCCCTGAAAGCTTTTTATGAACGTCATCATCACCACTAAATATGCGTGTCAGGTAAGGTTGGGGATCTAATGGAATCAGGACATAATACTTACTGACAAGCCCCCACGCAACCATGATACCAGGAACTAAGAAGTAAATATTTAGAACTCGTCTCTTGAACTAACATAAACTGAACCCACTCCAGATTGAAGGCCGAACGAGTTTAAGCATAATATTACTGACAAACAAGTCATTGGGCGTTATGGCTTCGTATTCAAGTACTTACCATGGAATTTCCATGATACTGTAAGGAATCTGGTTGTCGTCAGTTTAAGAGACAATTGCAGGAGCGGGTGGCTTACGAAAAATACGGCTGCAGCAATTTGATACTTGATACCAGTAAGGTTGAGGTCTGTTCCCATTCCAGCAACCTAGATATAAATTTATCAGTAACAGTTTTGATGGAGTATAAACTACACACCCTTGCATTTCCTAAGTGGTAGCGCTCGTGAGTTCGTGTGATTTCGATTTTATACGCGACAATTACCAATGTTCCCTCGATCCCTTTAAAACGGATAGATATAATTCATCGTAGAATATAGGTGAACATCAACTTACAAGAAACTACACAGGTATAGGATGGCAATAAGAGGGATCAGATGTAAATCAACCTTGCGTCGAATTCGGGGGTTGACGGGCATTGGCTCTTCGTCGCCAGATGTACTTTCAAATGCATCAGAGGTTTTCTCCCAATCCTTCTCATCTTTGGTGGATGTCCCGGTCATAGTAGAAGGTTAGGAAGGTGCAGAAGAACGACTCCAAAATTGTGACCCCCTAGCAGGTACGTTATATGTAACTAATCAAACCAACCGAGCGGATCGGAAATTATGGATCTAGGTTAAATTTATTGACATGTGGCTTTCAAATACTTTTCAATGGGTTGGGGAAGCTCACAAGAGTATTTTTACGCCACGTTTTGGTGATGTGAGTGACAGCTGTTCGAGAAGCCTGAGAGAATCCTTTGAGAACCCTGACCCTCCGACAAGCTGAGCGCCAGCTCTCGCTGACCCTTAAGTGCTGTTTACCAGGGCTTCGTTAGATCAAATAGGTGCTCCTGCCTCCTATCACTGAGTCAGTGTCCGCCATGCAGTTGTTACCACTTACACTTGATCAAACATTTGGCTGATCCAAAACAACCCGACTTGAATTAAGTATACCTACAAAATTATGGGTTTTTGGATACACAGGAATATCTATCCATTCACCGAGATTCCTAGCTATCTTGACCATCGTATCAGATTCTAAGGGTTTTTGATACATGTTTGCATGAAAGGCTGTGCCTTGTTCAGGTTTGGAGGACGGGTGACAAAGCCCCCTTTGGATTTCTCACAAATATGAACAAGTGGAGTAACTGTTGAGGCCAAAATGTCAGATGGATTTGAAGGGAATCGAACAGTGGTGAGCTTGCAAAGGTGGAGATCCTGTATTAGTTCAGAGTATGTGCAAAATCCTTGGATTTGATTCTTGGGTGCCTGACTATTGAACGAGGTCCAAAAGAACAAGACCCATATTTCAACACAAGGACCCGACGACCAATTGTGCCACTAAACCGGTTTTTCTCACAAGCAGGTCCCGTCATGTTGTTATGTTGAACACCTGAACAGAGTCCGTTCATGTACGCATGGGGTTTTGGCAGGTGGGGACAAAATATCAGCAGGGAAAGAACGAACGCATCTTGCCCTATAAAAACACATTGAGAGCATATCCATTTCAGATCTGTGGCGGGAGAAAATAACCACCCTCAGCCAAAGAGCCCAAGATGTAGGATGGCTCATTCGCTGATATGAAGTAAAAAAAAAATGAGTGACTCAATGGGAAATGGAGCATGCCAGGAATTCAATGGATTTAGTGAGCAGCAGACACGTCCCGGGGCCATTTTGAATTTCAAAGAGTTTATACGGAGTTGATTCTAGTCATTCGCGCTCAAGGAAATCATGAGAAGTCGTATATCCATATTCACTTCATTGTCGATGTTGGCTGGAAGACGAGAACCATCACCCAGAAAAATCCTACACAGGTTGGCGGAGTTTCGGAATTCACCGGAATCAAACACAATATTGTCACATCCGCCCTTTTCGGTCAACAACTCTGATGATTGCTTATATAGTGGACCGAAGACGGACTACATCATGACGATCACAAGAAAATTAAATTCCATTCTGAACAATCTTAGCCTCAAGGTCAACCGACTCAAAGGCTATGTTGATTTCCTTTGGACTCAATAGCAATATTTCTGTCCAAAACGTTCATCATGATCGGTCTGCAAAGATGCTTTGTAAATGGCACCAACCATCATGGACTTACGAAGCGTCTCAGTGAGTGACAAGTTGATCAAAAAACAAAGAACCGAGGAGCCGCGTTCTTCCACCTGGTACCATCACCTTTTAAGACGAACTGCGTTAGCAGCCTGTTAAAATTTGCTCTAACCTACATGTTGGATATCGGCGACCCTTTGATACAAATCAAGAGTAATTTCATAAATTCATTCTTCAGACACGAGAAACTCACACACTCCCCAGTAACCTCTTCCGTCTGCTCTGCATTTGCAATCGGGACTACAATACACCGAGTCGTAATACGATGGGGGCGCCTACAAGCTGATGATGTTCGTATTTTTTATGATGCTGCGATGCTGTAGCATTGACTATTCGTGCTTACTAGGGGTGGGCACTTTTCTCAATGTTTACTTTACTCATTCAAATTGCCGGAGTATTTATGCATGTTCCTGACCCAAGTACGCTGCATTTTTGTACTGTGGTTACAATAGCACCAATTTCTCGTCTCTCGTTAAAGCACGCCTTTCCCATCTAAGCCGGGTAGCATCTTATTACCTTATGGCAACTTCATTTTACACTATAATTTGGTAAGCACATCCACGACTGCAGTTGAAGTTCTGGTTACCAATGATCTGTGTTTCCCAGGTCCGCTCGTTTGTCCATTCTATTCTCCATCATCCGCGTCGATTCAAGTGACAATAGAAAACGGCTTCTGAAGCTCGTTGCCGTTTTATTCTCTGTTGTGTGTATTGTCCTAATTGCTCAACTCTATTGGGTTTGCGAGCCACAACCAAAATGGAAAGACCTTCCGAGTCCACAATGTACTCTGAATAAACAAATCGCTATATGTCAACTTGTCTGTGAGTATGATTGATATGAAAAATAAGATTAACTGACCTTATCGTTGTAACTGACTAGCCGATGTTATCGCCGATTCAATACTCTTAGTAGTGCCTCTTAAACTCTTGCAGGGTGTTCAAGACAGACAGTTGCGCCTCCGCCTTATGGTTATTTTTTCGACGTGTATCGTTACGACTGTTGTATCTCTTGTCCATGCCGTGTATATCCTTAACCATGGTGGGAAAAAGGTCATTATATCCGCACTTGTTGAGGTGCGCAAAACGCTTCCTTGAATAGTCATACTACTGACATAAATCCTCCAGGACTGTTTCTCCTTGATTATTTGCAATATTCCTGTGGTTTTTACTTCCGTGATCCGTCTGCGAGAGCGTCATCGAAACAAGACTACTTACAAATCAACACTTTTGAAATTCTGTAGTCGCCTACAAGGTAGACATACAACGGTTTCACAGGGCGATGAAGCCACATTTGTGGCATCGTGCTCGATGAACCCGTCCCTGGCGAAACCGTGCTCAGCCTCTTGGAATGCCGCGGAGAATCTCCTCGAATTGAAGACAAGAAGAACAGAGCTCGGAGTAATCAGTACACCAACAAATAGTAGCATGAATGTGTGAATTCTCCATTGTATTCTTCGTGAGGGCCTGCATTATTTGATGATCATTTATGACTGGATTGGCACTGCCTCATGGTCATTTCATCATTCAGACGCTCTCCCTGCCTCTAATTATGGGTTCTTCCGAGTTGATAATATTACGGAGGTGGTGGGTATTTATTGATATGAAGTGGTCAAGCGGGGTATTGTTGGACCACCGTCAGCTGGCACTTAAGCGTCTGGTTCGGAGAAGGGCAAGTCCGTTCATGAGTTACACCACCGAACCCAGCCGAAACACAAACAAGGAAGGCCCTGTAAAGGCCATTTATGTGTACATATGGGATTTAACAGCCTGAGGTGGGTACGATACATTAACAAGAAAAGAACTAACACATTCTCTCTAATAGAAACACATTAGGGGTATATTCTTCATAGAACGAGGTAACCGTCTCGGCCAAAACATCAAAGAAGAGAAGTATCCAGATTGATGATATGAGGTAATTGAATCAGGATCGATCCGGGAGTTGAATGTCGGACATTGAGGCCTTGTTGTTTGATGCATGACGGCAACATTCCTGATACACAAACGATTCTAGTTGTTTGTTTACCAAATTAAACAGGGCCTATAACCAGTTATATCTTCACCTCTCCATTGGTGTAGAAGGGAGGGGAGGGCAGTGAAATCGCCTCTGGGCGATATTCGAGCAGGTGAAGCTCGGAGGGTGAAGGCCGAGTAAAGGCTTTCATCACCTAGAAGCCTTTATGCGGAGTTTAGAAATTTAATGTGGCTAATTCATTTCGGTTCCTTTCACTGCCATCGCAATGAACGACGGTGACAAGAATCTTAACATCGTCTTGAACAGCCATGACCAGTGACCTCGAGGCCGAAAGTCTCCACTGTTCTTCACTGGATCCAATAGCGCCCAAAGTAATCATTAGTCTATAAAGAAGCTTTACAAAATGACGCCCAACTATCACAAATTTCCCAAGTCTTCTCTTGACTTACTGATCATCCGAGGGAATCGTGGTCCGTCACCCGGTGCCGTCACCATTGAGACGACCAGCCCAGCAAGCTTTTTTTAACTGCGCTGGTCGACATGTTGGACATCCACAATCCCCTGATACAGATCAAGAGTAAGCACCCACGTCAACCCTTCAGAAATGAGAAGCTCATCCGCTGTCGCAGTTACTTCAGCCGTCTGCTCTGCATTCGCGATTGGGACTACAATATACCGTCTAATTATACGATGGGGGCGACTACAAGCTGACGACGTTCGTGTTCTTGTGATGTTGCACGGATGCTTAGTCCTAACTGTAGTGTTAACTAGGGCTGGGCGTTTTTCTCGATGCTTACTTTACTCATTCAAATTGCCGGAGTATTTATGCGTATCCCAGACCCAAGTATGTTACATTTCATACAGTATATTTACCCCGGCGCTGACCTCTGGTTAAAGCACGTCTTTCACATCTAAACCGAGTAGCATCTTATTACCTTATGGCAACCTCGTTTTACACTATAATTTGGTAAGCCTTGTGATGTCTATGATAAAAAAGTTCTCGTTATCGAAACTCTCCCTTTTTCCAGGTCAGCTCGTTTGTCCATTTTATTCTCCATCATTCGAGTCGATCCCAGCGATAGTAGAAAACGGCTCCTCAAACTCGTCGCTGTCTTATTCTCTATCGTGTGTATTGTCCTAATTGCTCAACTCTATTGGGTTTGCGAGCCACAACCAAAATGGAAAGACCTTCCGAGTCCACAATGTACTCTGAATAAACAAATCGCTATATGTCAACTTGTCTGTGAGTATGATTGATATGAAAAGTAAGATTAACTGACCTTATCGTTGTAACTGACTAGCCGATGTTATCGCCGATTCAATACTCTTAGTAGTGCCTCTGAAGCTCCTGCAAAGCATTCAGGACATGCGATTACGTCTCCGCCTCATGGTTATTTTTTCGACATGTATTGTTACAACCGTGGTCTCCCTCGTTCATGCCGTACTTATCCTTAAACGTGGCGGAAAAAAGGTAATTATCGCCGCACTTGTTGAGGTGAGAGAATTATTGCTTATGTTTAAACTACTGATACGAATCGTCCAGGACTGCCTCTCCTTAATTGTTTGTAACATCCCTGTGGTTTTTACTTCTGCACTCCGTTTGCGAGAGCGCCATCGAAACAAGACTACTCACCAGCCGACCCTTCTGAAATTCTCCAATCCCTTACGAAACAAAGGTACAACGTATTCGCAGGGCGACGAAACAACGCTAATGACATGGAATTCAACAAACACGCCCCTGACATTGACAAAACCTTCTTCGGTCCCTTTAAATGTTTCGGAGAGCGCCCTTGGACTAAATACGATACGAATAGATCCCAGGCTAGTTGGCACCCCAACGAATAGTAGTATGAATGTGTAATTCTTCAGTTGTAGTCCTTGTGAGAACTTTTGTAATATCTAATAATCGTTTATAACTATAAATTGGCCTTGACTCTTGGACATTTCATTGTTCAGACGTTTTCTCCATCTCTAATTGATGATTGTTCCGAGTTGAATTACCAGAATCATCAATGTCGATATTGGGCAAAGGGCCAGAAAACCACCGTCGGGCCGATAAAACCCAAGACCCAGACGAGAATATGAAGACAGCTGCGACGATTACAACAGCGTAATCTAACCGAAAGAAGTCATTCCAAGGCGGCCGATATGCAATGTGATTAATTCGGGGACTTACTCATTTCTTCTGCCGAAGGCATTTGTGATAGAGGAAAGAGTAGCAATATACTCACGAAAGTGGCCCATGAAACCGCGATTATACCAATAGGTAACGACCATCTGCCCAAAGAAAATGGTCCAGGAACGAACTTGTGTCGCCCAGATGTGAGACGAAGTACGATCGGAATAGTGTAGGACGTATAGAGCCCCACAACGGTTGCGCTGAGAGGGACGTTCTCAGGGTGATTCAAATGTAAAAAAGGTAAATCTTACCCAGCAAGGGACGACAGGGCCGTTTCAGAAAACACAAGAATTCCAATAATAGCCGAGCAGGACATCACAAGCCACACAGCGTTTACAGGAGTCTGGGTGTGGCGATTAATTTGTTTCCACCAACGGGATCCAGGCAAACCGCGGTCGCGTGCCAAGGCAAAAGTTACGCGAGAGGCATCAACGCCCTGAGTGACCCCATTCACCCACTAACAAACTGGTCAATCAGACGACAGGAACACTGGGCGTAAAAGGCGTACTTGAACTGATATCAGAATGCTCCACAAGGCTAACATTCCCTTTTTACCAAGAACATTCAAGAATAGCTGGCCCATGGGTAGCGGTAACTCTGTTGCACGCAATTCTGTCACTGAAGTGGATGCGAAACTCGCGGCAATCACAATGAGAAATCCCAAGAACTCTGTAGCGAGTACACCACTTAGGATTGCCACTGGGGCGGCTCGAGCCGCTCCTGTCACCTCTTCTGAGATATGGGCAGCGGCATCATCTAATGGTTCTCAGATAAAGGTTCTTTTGTCTCCTCTGAACACTCACACCCTGTCAAAACCCACATTGGAGCTGTGAACGAAAGGAAAAAAGCCCATACATCTTGTTGTATTATCTTAACATCAGTACCTTAAAATTTTGAAAAAGACCCACCATTCTTCCAACCTGTCCCGTTTTCGAGCAGCGTAAATGCGTCTTTTGCAGATACCCGGTTGTCCCCAGATGCAACGATCAAGGATACGACTGCTGCGATTGCAGTACTCACTGGAATTAACAACCAATAAGATGGAATCACGGATGTTCAGGTGAAGGGGCTTACCGTTTATGAAAGCATAGACTAGAGTTAGGCGCGCAATGACCTGAGTCGCCGCAGAACACACGATGGCGTGAGATAGGAGGAGAGCAATCAATATTCCATACATTGATCCGGGTCCGAGATTCACAGTTCCGTCCGTGCCAACAGAGATCGCCGTCACAAACATTTGAGCACTAAGACTAACCGTAAGCGGAAGACCGAGATCCAGAGTATACTGTCTACATACCAGGTAAAATCTATTGAACAGACGAGCGCTATCTGGCCAGTTACATTCGCCCATCCTGTGATCCAGCTCGATAGTGCGGAATACTGGGGTGGCGCCAATTTTGCAGAAAAATAATATAGACCAGCGCTCGTCCTTCCGGCAGAATATTAGCGTCCAGTATAAATGACAAAGGGCGAGAAGTTACGGCATTGAAGACGTTAATTCAGCTAAGGAAGCAGCAACACAGAGGACGAAAAAACACGGGATTAGCCACCCGAATACCATGCCAACATGACCGGCTATGTACAGCCTCAGTCAAATTAGTGAGCCAAGAACTAAGCACAAACCAGTCTGAAGAGGGAAGAAGAAGGTTGTTGACACCGCTGAGCATACACCCATTATTGAGAATGCGAAAGCTATTGTTTCAAGCATCTAGGGATGAATTAGTTGCGGCGGTCTAGTCATTTTCTGCCAACATACCGAAAACTCCCTTCGGAACTCGCTCTTATAGCCCATCTTCGCAAGCAAGGCATCATCCCGACTCCTTATGCCCAAAACGCCTCGCTCCCGTGATTTTTGAACGAGATGTGGTTCCTTCGTACTGGCTTCGATTGTGCTGGCTTCATACATCATGATGCAGAGTTATGTGGGGGGAGATAAGATACGCCACCAGTTCCCCGACTGAATGGTCACCCATGGGGCCGAGTGCTTCCTTCCCTAACAGGGGAATTCTTTTCGGCGATGGCGCCGTTTCTCCCACAGCTCTATCTCAGCTTCCCACTCCCATTAGCAGTAGTCCTAGAGCATTCAGAGGATATACAAGAATGCGTAAGCCATGATAAGTGTTCCCCTGGCGTGAATTGAACCAGCAATTTAGTGAGGCCAGTTCTGATGATAGCTTCCAGTGTACAGTGGCGGTGAAAAAACAGGCGAAGGTCAAAGAGAAACGTTTTATGATTTCGTAGATACAAATGTATTGTTTCGAATATGTTTCCGTCTGGCCTGCGGCTGAACATATACGAAATTGGAGGTTACTCAAAATATTTTGAGTCGTCAATGCCAACAAGTTGCCAAACAAGATTGATATCACGGAAATCGCCATTAGAATGGCGGAACTTTCCGAACCAAAGGGGCACCGCACTGCAAAATATTTCAGTCCCACAATAATTGACCACAGCGACCCTCGATGTTTGACGCCGCTATGTCGGATGTCTCGAGAAGGGTCGCTATAGGTCACCATGTGTAGAAAGTGTTGGCCCTGCATCTAACTTACTCCGATTGGTGGTTTACCCCTTGGGTAGGTCTTCGTCCAAAAATTGTGGTGACCAGGAGTTTCCCGAAGACTCCTCAGTGGCGGCCAACCCAAAATTTGTTCATATGAACGTAAAGCTTTGGAACGCAAAACGACTATACCAATCGTCCTGTCTCACGAATTTCACGAAAACAAACCATGGCTGTGGATCCTGCGGTGCAGATCAAAGGCAGGCCCTCCACCGCTTCACCACGGCCCATCCATCTAATTATTCGAGCCGCTAGTGACATCCATAGTCTGCTCGGCTGTGGCGATAGGCACCACGATCTACAGACTAATTATACGAAGGCGTCGCTTATGGGTTGACGATGTTCGTATTCCTTTGTTTTCTTTTCCTTTGAGCGTTCAAAACATCTTAACCAGGTCTGGGCATGTTTTTCTATGGCTTCTCTCGTTGTTCAAGTCGTAGCCGTCTATTTAGATGTGCGAAGTAAGCTCCCCAAAAAAATTTCGAAAAATATATCCTCGACCTTCCTCGAACAGAGAACACATCGCAGAGATATAAAGTGGTCAGGTACTACATGATGGCCAACGCGTTTTATTGTATCATATGGTTCGTTATCTCCCTTTATAAACCACCAAAATACTAGATTGGATTCAATGATTCCGTCTTTCATAGGTCTGCTCGCTTGTCTATTCTTTTCTCCATGATTCGCATCGATCCGTCGCGGACTCGCCAACGGCGCCTGGCCTGCGTCGGTGCCGCGTTCTTTACTACCTGGGTTCTTTTAGTAGCGCAGTTATTCTGGGTTTGTGAGCCCAACGATTCGTGGAAAAAATTGAAAACCCCACAATGCCCCCTCGATGAACAGGTAGCAATATTTCAGCTTGTGTGTAAGTGCCACTAGACCAGATGTCTACTCCTATCGTTTAACAAATTTTCCACTCTAGCGGATGTCATCGCAGACCTCATCCTGTTACTTGCCCCTTTGAGACTCCTTGCCGTTTTGCGCGACGACTGGCTGCGCTATCGTCTTATGGTCATATTTTCCACCTGCATTGTTACTACCATTGTGTCTCTTGTTCATGCCGTGTATATCCTGACAACTGCCGGCGGGCCAAAAGTGATCATCTCAGCCCTTGTGGAGGTAAACGTCTCATGTTTTAATTCCACATAAACTGACGGCCCTTGCTCCATAGGATTGCATATCTCTCATCGTCTGCAACATCCCTGTGGTTATAACCGCATTTGTCAAATTGAACGATGCTTCGGAGTTGCGAAGGCAAGGCCGTCTGCCGTCTTTCTTGAGCATTTCATCATTTGCGGCACGGCCCAATGATACAACGATCCCACACGAGCTCTCTCAAAGCATTACCATCGTGCCTGTCGCGGTTTTGAGTGATACCCGATCACATAACCTAAGGAAAGCCATGTCCTCGACTGATAGTGTGGGGATCTTCCACGGTAGTAGAAAACACAAAGGTTATGATTCTCAGAAAGGTTTCTAATTTTTAATCCTTATGTACTGAATGTACTTGTACCCTGACGAATGAAGTAACGTCATGATCTTCGTGTTATATGACCGAACTTGACGTTTCAATCATGTCATAATTAAAAAGACCACACCCTGGGCATCAGTATATTCTGGTGTTTCGTCCTCCCTTTGTGACATATTAATTACCGTAATGAGGAAGTATATCAGATAGGGCCATATATTTATCCCATTTGTTATCCTCCTCCCAGGCGATAGTTGCGTTTTCTCGTAATGCAAGCACAGTGTTGACTTTCGGAGGTGCCTTAATCCCTCCCGTGATTTCTGCCATTTCCACTGATACCCGGTCTACCCATTGTCGCGCAATACTTACTTGACTACGTTCGAGCGTCGGGACCCTGAAAGCCCAGAGGCACCGATCCGTCCCATGGGTTACATACCCTACATCACAGTATTTAGGTCGTACTCGGTGCTATAGCACTACCACCCACCTTCAGTGCGGTTCTGTTCTGGGGTCCAGCATATTTCATAACGAAGAACCGGAAATCCTCCAGCGTGCAAGTCTTGCGCAAGTATCCGAACGGGCAAGTGCACTTGCCCACAACTCAAAATCTCACCATAGACTTTTTGAGCCTCTTCGCTCCCTGCATTATCAGGGAGGGTTGGCCACCTCCCTACCAATTTTTTAACGATATCATCTGGGAAATACCTCTCCAGATTTGGGACAATATCGCGAGGTGTTTGAATTGGGTGTGCGATGGAGTAAAGGTACCACTCTTCTGTCAAATCTCCCAGGATGATGCTCCGCACGCCATGTGCTTTGAGGCCACGGGCGAGTCCACCTGTGCGTTGCCACGCCATGGGATCAGGAGGTCCGGAAAGCCAATCACCATAAAGACATCCACGGAAAGTGCCGTATTTCCCAAGCTTCTCCGTTTCGATGACATGTGTGATCGCTTTCCATGGGACTTTGGCTGGATCCCGTAGAGTAGATAGAATGTCCGGGGCGTTCGGGTCCAGGTTTAATGCCCGGCATAGGGCCTCAAATTGAGGGCGATATTCCGCTGGGGTCTTTGGATCTGTCCTACATTAACCAGACCTTTCTTTCAGATGTAGCCTCTAGTATAGTCTTAACAATACATACAATATCGCGTTGGACTGGAGGACTGCAGAGTTGAATGGTGCCTTTTGGCCGTCAGGGAGTCGAGAAGCATGATGTAGTAACTGATGGACTGAGTGGGCGCCTATATCGTATCAAATCAGAACAACCCGGGGCGATCGTCATTATGAGTACTGACCAGCAGAGAGGCCTGTGACTTGAATATCATTCGGATCTCCTATAAATACGCCATAAAAAAAACTGTGTATTCGAAAGAAATGCGTGCCAACCTCCGAAGGATGAGATATTCAATTTTATCCATTCTAATGCTGTCCATTGGTCCTTGAATCCGTAATTTCCACTCAGTAGAGGCTTGTCAGATGCCAGAAACCCAAACGCGGAGAGCCGATATCCAATGTTGACCCAGACCTCCGAACGCTCAGTCGCAATATATTGAGCTTGTGAGCCTAAAGTGTGAGGAGAGCCGAATTGGAGAAACCTTTTATAACATATCAGCCGCATGCGGTAGAGCTTACCGCGAGTGGATAATTACCCTCCATGAATGTATACTTTGACTGGGAACCCAGTGTTAGACGGAAACGAAGGTGGGCATACGATATTAAGGAACAGTCTATCATCTCGGAACGATAAGGGCGAAACCAAACTTTTTTATATAATTTCTTAATTCTTTGACTCACGGATTTTCCGAAGGCCCTCCAAGTCCTACTTTGTCCTCAAACGGTGTACCTTTTCCTGACATTATGGGACCAGCATTGACACATCGAAGCAATTTCACTCACCATCTGCCTGACCATCGTTTGTCGGTTGCACACCATCTATTTCCCCAGATATTCAATACTTTCCTAGTGCTCCGTAGCTTATCGAACGCACATCTGGTTTCCTGTGTATACTCCCGATTTTCGTATCGAAAGTCGTCGGGAAGTGGCTTTGGGTCCTCAAAACGGCCGGGAGGTAACGCGTAGGGTATTTCTGTAGAGATGGGGAAATTGGATCCAGTTCACCCCCAGTGATAAACATACCTAGAAAAGCTACGGCGCCGTTGGAAGCACGCCCTCCAATGACAGGCCCATGACGCGTTGTTACAGGTACTCTGGACGTGTTTCCCGCTAAATCGTCATGGAGGTGTATGTTTTCCATGATTTGAATCTGACAGACAAGTGGGAAACACTCAGGAAGATGCTGCGATGAATATGAGGTGGGAGTTCTCCTGAGAGAGAACCAGCGGTTATGCCGGGCCGGTGATTGACAGGCCCTACCTGGAGTGAGTCGTGACTAAACCCACCAAAATACTTGTTTCAAGCTGTCAACGACATATGGGAATACAAGAGGGAGTATTCGAAAGTATGGCATAACCGACAGAGTACGGTAGCTGACGTCAGGCCCCTTTGTATCCGAGCGGCATCTTTGCACCTGGAACAGGCTTATTCTTTGCCCTAAATTCCTGCGCCATTTGGATCATGGGAACCCAATGAACGTTGTCATGGGTATTGACCCATTCGATGAAACGCTCCTAGAAAAGGAGTTAGCATCCGTAGTCCAAAGCGGGGAGGGTTAGAGTATGAACCAGCATAAGTAGAACCTGGGGTCGTCTGTGGTAAAAATGAAATGTGTCAGATGAAATCGAGTGCAGTAGGAAAAAGGGTGTACCCGCTAACGTCAGGGTGGATTGTTATAGGGAAAATAAACTCTTCTTCTTCTCTGAAATGGGGAATAAGTAACTGTAGGGCATGTCAAGAACTCGACCTACTTGTAGCAGTAGGTAAACATATCCTTCCAGAGTTGCTCGAGATCCCTTGGGCTAACCTAGAGAGAGACATACAACGTCAGCAATAAAGTAGGGCCATATATATTGGACCGTACCCAACCATGAGAGTTTGGACTATTCTTCATGAACCTGTATGATTTTCATATAAAACAGCGGGCGGGCACAGAGGTACACCGCGGACTTACATCATGGGTGGGAGATCGTCGAGATACCTGTGGGTTATATTAGTGTCCGTAGCGAACACAGGAAATATATCAACCAACCAGTTTGCTGGAACACAAACCAAGCCTGTCTCATTACCCCTCTGGAGAGGCTTCATCCAGGTAGAAGCCTCAGCTTGGTAGTTGATCTTGGTCCAGGTATCTGTGTCTCTCATGTAATATGCCTGACAGCTACAAAATATTACGTTAGGCCTTGATAGTACTATTTGCAATTTAGTCGGTACACACTCGCGCGCCATGTTGGAATGATCTTTAGCATAATTATGCGTGTGAGCGAAAGTGGAGAGAAAGGTGACGGTGAGAATCACCATATTCAATACCCTTCTCAAGCAATAATTCGGTTCCTTCTTTGCTTGTTTCCCACCAAGGAGCAACGCTTCCCTGTGAACGTGAAATAGTTGAGCCTGGATGTTGGCTGGATATCAACGGCCGTTTATACCTTTGGAGGGATGCCGTGGTTGAATTTGGTTAGTAAATCATACGTGTGGTTCAGGATATCTCTTTGTTGCTCAAAACTCATAGCTGTCGGATTCTAGGGAGAAATTGTGAGGCCCATTCGCGACGCGTCCCAGATTTCTGAGCATACCTCATGAGAATATCCGTGCAAACCGCTAGTGAATAAATATTTTTATTGTTTAATGTTAGATAATACAGATAGATCATGACTTACATCTCATGTCCTGCATCTCTAACGGCCGCCATTTCCTCTGGAAATGTTTCAAGGCTGTGACCTGAGGGTGATGAGATACAAGTGATTGGCCCTTTTATGACGAGGACACACCAGGAATGAAAAAAGTTGTTTTAATAGAGTACTTGTCGAAAAGCTTCAAGAGTCTGGGGATGCCGACTTCTCCTGCAAACATTCCCTAAAAACGGGAGTAAAGTCAATGATACCAAATGTCATTATTGGTGGTGGGAATTACCCTTGAGATGTCCAGAGGAGAATCTTCGCCTCCGTAAGAGCCAAGCCTCGATGTCTGGATGAGTTTTATCTGTGGTTTGGTTGCAAGTCTACCTACCATCCAGCCACTGCGTCCACATCGACACCAAGGCTAATCAGTGCTCGTTTAGCAGGCATGTCCTTAATGGTCTGGTGAGAAAAGGGTGCTCCTGAGAGCGAAATTGTATCATTTGTGGTGAATGGTGAGAGTCACAGTGGAAGGGCTTGCCGCGGGCCCATTGGGCCGAATCCCGAAACCGCTGACTAAGCATCTAATTTTGGACAGTGGAATCGACACGTCGACCAAACGTGAGCTGTTCCAGTTTCTCACCGAATTTCCACACGATCTTTTCTTCAATATTCCCTTCAACGACCTGAGAGGAGGATATTGGACAACTGCAGCTATCG
Source organism: Collybia nuda (assembly GCA_015584075.1). Classification (NCBI taxonomy): domain Eukaryota; kingdom Fungi; phylum Basidiomycota; class Agaricomycetes; order Agaricales; family Clitocybaceae; genus Collybia; species Collybia nuda. Next base: position 198,697 of record MU150246.1, read on the forward strand.
GCCATGCCTGAGGCCTACCCACTCCCTTCAAATCTTTCGTCCGCAACAGTCACCAACACTGCGTCGCTGCTGCGCATCGTCACACTCGCACTTATATCTGGTGCTGCAATTGCATCGCGTCTTTTCGCTGTTATCAATTTTGAGAGTATTATTCACGAGTTGTACGTGCCTTGTATATCTTACCGAGCTTGGCCCGCCTCTGACGTTTTTTCAGCGACCCATGGTTTAACTAGTGAGTGGGCTTGGCATTCTGCATTTAGGCCTCCGTTGAATTGTCGGTACAAGTCGAGCGACAAGAGTTTTAGCAACAAAGGGCTTCTATGTGCGTGTTTAAAAGTCTGGAACTTGTGACTCTACTGAGCCGCCGGCTTTAGGAATTCTGGAACTGGTTTGATCCTACGGCGTGGTACCCACTTGGGCGTGTCGTTGGTGGCACCGTCTACCCTGGATTAATGGCCACCAGTGGTGTTATTTATAACCTCCTGCACGCTTTAAATCTCCCCGTTGATATTCGAAATGTCTGTGTGCTCCTGGCTCCAGGATTTAGCGCTCTAACGGCATGGGCGACTTACATGTACGTAACTTTCGTATATCGGGAGGCCGTTCTAACGTCATATCAAGGTTTACAAAAGAGATGAAGGATCCTAGTGCCGGCCTTCTCGCTGCTGCGTTCATCGGTATTGTACCCGGCTACATTTCTCGCTCCGTCGCTGGCTCCTACGACAATGAAGCTATTGCTATCTTTCTCCTTATGTTCACATTCTATTGCTGGATCAAGGCTTTGAAGCAAGGGAGTGCTCTTTTTGGCACCGTTGCTGCTGTATTCTATTTCTACATGGTGGCCGCTTGGGGTATGATCTACATTTTTGGAGTCGTTTCTCTGAGAGCTAATATGATTCAGGTGGTTACGTGTTTATTACGAACATGATCCCTCTACACGCCCTTGTCCTTATCCTCATGGGTCGTTTCAGCAACCGCCTTTACGCTGCCTACTCATCATGGTATGCAATTGGAACTCTTGCCAGCATGCAGGTACCTTTCGTGGGATTCCAACCCGTCAAAACCAGCGAACATATGGCTGCATTAGGTACCTATGCCGTAGACCATGTTATACGTATTATCTGACGCGTCCGCTAGCTGTCTTTGGTCTTTTGCAGATCGTCGCCTTTGCTCAGCTGGTTCGATCACATGTTTCCTCTCAACAGTTCCAAAAACTGCTGTTCATCGGTGTGGTCGCGATTGGTATTCTAGGAGCCGCCGCGTTTGGCATAATGACACTCAAGGGATGGATCGCACCATGGACTGGTCGTTTCTATTCGCTGTGGGATACTGGATACGCAAAGAAGTAAGGTCAATTGACTGATTTCAATTTCAATCTGACGAGAAGATCTCAGATACATTCCCATCATTGCCTCGGTCTCCGAACATCAACCCACTGCATGGCCCTCTTTCTTCATGGACCTTCAATTCCTTATCTTCCTATTTCCAGCCGGTGTTGTTGTGTGTTTCCGCCAACTTCGTGATGAACACCTATTCGTTATTATCTATGCTGTCATGGCTAGCTACTTCGCTGGTGTCATGGTCCGGCTGATGCTCACGCTTACCCCCGTGGTCTGTGTTGCATCTGCCGTAGCGCTTTCGACACTGTTGGATACCTACATTGACCCAACCGAGCCTGAAATTAACGACGACACTGTGAGTGAGAGTGGGGCGAGCACCGCGAGTGCTCCTGCTCCCGGAGCCAACGGTACCTCGCACCCCACCACACCAAAGAAGACAAAGAAGGCCGTTCCCCCTCCGCAATCCACCTCCGCTCTCGGACAAATAATCGCCGCCTCCAGATCATCAAACAACAAACCTAGACCAAAAGGTATCTTTGGGGCGGATACCCGACTCATGGTGGTCTTCAACGCCATGTGCCTCCTTGCTTTCTTTGTCTTCCATTGTACATGGGTAACATCAAGTGCATACTCATCCCCCTCTGTCGTACTGGCATCAACAAACCCTGATGGAAGCCAGCACATCATCGATGACTTCCGTGAGGCATATTACTGGCTCCGACAGAACACGCAGGAGGATTCTGTTGTCCTAAGTTGGTGGGATTATGGATACCAAATTGCTGGGATGGCTGACCGTCCGACGCTCGTCGACAACAATACCTGGAACAACAGTGAGCTATTTTAACACCTTTCCCGAAATAAATGGACCCACATTTTGTTTTAGCACACATCGCTACCGTCGGAAAAGTTATGGCGAGCTCCGAGGAAGTCGCATATCCCATACTTCGCAAGCATGATGTGCAATATATCTTAGTCATCTTTGGTGGCCTCCTTGGTTATTCTGGTGACGATATCAACAAGTTCCTTTGGATGGTCCGAATCGCTCAAGGAATCTGGCCTGATGAAGTTCAAGAGCCCAGCTTCTTCACTCCTCGTGGTGAATACAAAGTTGACGACCAAGCTTCTCCGACCATGAGGAACAGCATGATGTATAAGATGTCGTATTACCGGTCAGCCTTTACCTGCCCGAAACCTTGCCTGACCCACTCATACCCTTTTCATCAACAGTTTCGCGGAGTTGTTTGGGGGAAATGCAGCCACTGATCGCGTTCGTCAGCAGCAGCTCCCCAAAGTGGGACCCACACTTGATTATGTTGATGAAGCATTTACATCCGAAAATTGGATCGTGAGTTTCAGTGTTCAGACTCGTCCTTATACAGATACTCAAATGGTTTTTCCAGGTACGTATCTATGAAGTGAAGAAGGAGGATCCATTGGGCCGTGATCACAAAAGCGCCAACGCCTTCTCTCAGGGGAAGAAACGCAAGCGCACGAAGCCTGCGCAGAGACGACGAGCTATCCTATAATTACTGTTTAGAAATTTTGCTTCTCTTGTCGACTTCAAATAATGACAAAAACTGTATGTAACAGGGTGAGGTGTGTCGGGGCAGTGCATGCATTTAAATCAGCCAATAAGACGCTGTATCATTGAATGGAAACCGGAAAGTACTAGTTAAGGTGTATTATATCTAGGTAACTGCACAGTCTAGACTCCACTGCCCGGTAAAGCCCGACAATACCCGTGACCGTTTGACGCAGCTGGCAGTATTGCTATTCGACATTCAATGTCAGACACACCCACAAGGGGTCAAGCAAGCTCCCCTTTCCCTGAAAACGATGATCAGGTGCTGTGGTGGCGCCACACGCGGCCTCCGCTAGTAACTGCCCTCACCTTCTATTCAACGAATACGACAATCCCCGTACGCTTAGCCCATTGTCTTCCACGCAACTTCAGTGAGTATATAAGGCTTTATTGTGCTAGAAGCTGGAGACACATTTAACCCCCGGCCACGATGTCCTATACCAACGCATCACCCCCGAGCTGCGGTGCGGGCTAGAATGGACTCAGGGTATTACCGTGCTCGACATCAGGGTCCGGTCTGTCGCGCAACCCGCTGCCATGCCTGATAAATTTTTTGCGACTCCCCTAACCAACTATAACTTGTGCCTTGTAAATATAGATGCGCCACCCACTCAGCCGCCAGTGGCTTATCCCCGTCTCAACGACATTTTGTGCCTCCTTTCAGCCCCTTTTTACAGGCAGCGCCACTTCCGCCCCTCCGAATGCAAATCTATTTCCACGAGCACTGCATCCGATGGAACACTTAATAAAAATTGGACGTGGCGATGCCAGGTCAACCCTCTCCAACACTCCCTCGCGATCTGATGGTGTGGACTTTTTGATCTCTCGTGAGATTGACTATGTATTGGAGCAATCTGAACCTTCCTTATATGGAAAGAGGCGCGCAGTTTACGAGTCTCCTTGTGGTTTACCTTGAAATGACATACCCCAGATCTCCTTCTGTTACCCTGTTGGGAAACGCCAAGCCACGATTTCGCACATATCTCGTCTCCATGTAGGTAAAATTAGATCCCAACTTCGATTGATATCATTCACGTCGACCTCTGCCCTCTCGTTCTGCGTGTTACCTCCTAATTCATTTTGGAACATTCGGGCCCCTTATTTTTTCGCCCACGGATGATACGCGCCACTGACAATTGGGAATTCCGGCAGAAGGGACTCGCCAGAACGCGGGATTTTGGCAATATAAGTAAATGACGAGCCTGTCAAGTCGACTCCCACCGCTAAAGCCCCTCTCGAAGTTCATCCATCGCCTACCACCATACAAAAATGACACATTTTAATCTACAAGACTTGGATTTAACGCTACGTGTTCGCCTAATGGCTCTTCTTGCCATATACGACTTGCTTCCCCCCTCTCTGGATCAAACGACCATCCCAGATTTCAACCCACCCCCTGATTTCGACTCCTCCACCGACATCGACAGCATCGTCCAGTCACTTGCTGCTATCGGACGAAAACTACAAATTTCGCACCAAAATGATCCCCAAAATCCAATACCCATAGACGGCTCCAACGTGCCGTTAAATCTCTCGAAAGTCATAGTTAGCCCCATGCTCCAATACTCCATACCATATTTCTTACGTACCATATAGGAGAGCATCCTCGCGCATGAGAATAATTCACCTCGGTTCGAACGCGCGGCAACACATACATTCTCCGGGGCGGGCGGAGACGGCGGCAATCCTATATATTGCGCCTCGGAGGCGTAGTTCCGAGGCGGCGATAAGATCGAAAGTAGTCATAGAGGATGCCCGCTAATCTCATAGGGCGGCCCAATAATTCATCCAGAAATGCACCACCCACCTTATGTTTGGTGGCTAGACGCCGGCTATTCTAAGGTTTTGGGCGGTATCATCCCAATATTACCATCTATATATATAGCTACTTACTGCGACACCAAAGATGTCAAGTAAAGAGTAAATTTAGTTTTCGGAACTTCGAATGCTATGACTCTGCGCCAACTGTAGTAGCAACAATCAAATATCATAATTAACACTTACCAATAACAAAGTGCCATCACCAACAGAGAAAGAACGCCCAGCCCGTTTCTGAACCATACGCACGACGGTCCGGCATCAAGGTAGTTGTGCCAGTCGTCCGATCACCAGTCAAAGAATATGGGAGTTGTCAGTTCCGTCCATCAACCTCGACCAGGATCGGACCGTTGGTAGGGTAGCAGGCAGCCTATGGTATACTCCGTGAATATTCCAAGGTGTTTCCTGACGACAGATGCTAGGGAAGACCAGGTGACAGTGGCCGTGCTCAAGGAAATGTGCTCGTGCGCATGTCGATGATTGACATCTATTTTTAGCATCCTCATTAGCCTCCAATTATGAGATTCCACACAACACAATCATCTGCCGGAATTTCTCCTCGAGATTGCTTTGCGGCCCGGGATCAACATCTTTATACTCTAGGAAGATTTCGACGTTGGGTCAGAATCAGTGTATTCTCTGAGTCGAGTGACCTTGAAGAACTCGGTTTTAGGGTGTGGTGGTTCTTGACAGCACTATTCTTTCTCTACACGACGGGCCGGACGGGATCGCCACCCGCTTCAATCTTCAAGAAGCAAAACGTCTGGGGTGTCTTCCTAGAATGCAAGTATATAAGAAGAGGCCAATGATGTTTCGCCGTCATCCAACCCTCGTCACGAATTGTCGGTACAGGAAGTCTTCAATATGATCTCACCTAGGTTTTTCGCCCTTATTTTCCTCGGCACTCTCGCTGTTGCAGAGCCGTACGTGTAGACTTGATATATTTTGAGAACAACGTATTTATTTTTTCTCTTTACTAGCATCGAACGCCGAACGGCGACCAACGTCTTCCCGACACCACCCACCACTAGTTCTTTGAGCAAGCCGATCACGGTTGCTGCAGGAGCGACTTTCACCCCGCCCCAGGCATATACCAGATATGACCGTGGTTCCGGCGCTTGCACTGGACAAACCGAGGGTGGTGATTCTGATGCAGTATTTTTGCTACAAGAGGGTGCAACTTTGAGTAGAGTTGTCATCGGTGCTAATCAAGCCGAGGGAGTTCACTGCCTTGGTATATTTTTCATCACTTTATGGAGTTTAGAGGTGCAACTCATGAACCAATTATTTTAGGCTCCTGCACACTGGACCACGTTTACTTCGAGGTACGTTGTGACCACTAATTCGGGTAAGGTCATATGATGGACATGGTTCCCTTAAGGATGTTTGTGAAGATGCAATCACCATCAAACAGACCAGTGGAACTTCTCATATCAACTACGGTGGTGTAAGTCCACAATTTGAAGTGCACGGTGTTGAGCTAATATTTCTGTATGGCTTGTTTTAGGCTAAGGTGAATATAAGCATATGTACATCGTATTTTAGCCACGGGCTTACTCGTTCCACGACAGCACGCAAGTGACAAAGGTTGGTTGATGCAAAAAATTTCTTGATCATCAATCTAAATCCCGCATCATCGCCGTATAGTTGTCCAACACAACGGAGGAGGAACTGTGTGTCGTTTTGGTTACTTGTTAGAAATACACCTCACTAACCAATTGGAGTAGGTTGTCATTAACTCCGTGAGTGCGGATCAATAGTCTGTCTTTCCCGTTTCAACGGCAATTGTGTCCAGTTCTACGTTGAAGATTTCGGAAAATTATACCGTAGCGTACGTGTTTTGTCTGGCCGGCATCATAGGTGCTGAAACCCGTCTAGTGCGGAAACTGCGGCACCCAGTATGCCCGTCATGTTGAGGTAAGCCAGTGTGACACGACCCCGGGAGGGTTTTACTCACTTCATGTGTAGGTCAACGATGTATGGGCAGTCGACGGCTCCACGCTAGTTGGAATCAACACGTCAGTTACCTACACACATACGCGGGCTTGAGCGTTACTAATAATAATTTGAATACGCAGCAACTACGGAGAGTAAGCGTTATTGATGCTCACCTGGACCCCCCAACAGCATTTGACCCTATTTTCTATTAGCACCGCCAAAATTAGAACAACAAAAGCAAGTAGTGTCAACTCTATCTGCGACAGGTACACTGGTAACAACAGTGGTGCTGAACCCGTCAAAACTGGCAGCGGACCCGACAGCAAGGTACCTTGTTTCATGAGTTCGAGGTAACTTTAACATTGGCTCACAAAAAAACCCATAGTACTGCCTATACAGCACTTCTGATATCTCTTCTTAATCGGGTTGGGCGGGAGCTCGGGTTATTTTGACGATGTACCCTTTATGAACCTTTGAATGTTAAATATTTTACGAGTCACATCAGATTATTCCTTAGGCTATGTTTCATTCAACCGTGGGTATTAGATATGAACATAATACATTGAATCTGTGCAGTAAGAGGTAGAGTTGTAAGAGTTTGTACTTTGAATTGTGTAAAAGAGGCAAAACCTTTTATTTACATATCTTACAAATATCGAATTTGGCTAGATCGAGTACAATTTGTCTCCCTGAGTTTGATTCTAGTATGGTTTCAAACAAAATTCGTTGGCTTTTCTTTGGGTGCGTCAATAAGTTCAAAGTTCAGTTCAAAGTTGGGTCATAAATTATGATTTGCCACTGCGAGAGCACAAGCGAAAGTGATATCGGCACTGCCTTACGTTGAGCCCTTGAACAAATACCCACAAACAGAGGTAGACAAGATACCGCAGCGTCACTAGACTTTAAAGCTTGACTTCCACTAAAACATCACTTTCTCGAAGAAAATTCGTGTTCACAACAGAAAGGTATGAAACAAGTATGTTGTATTATACTTTAGTAATACTTACTCATAATATTCTTTTTGTTAGACACGTGTTGGGAGCCATGTCTCTCCAGGTCAATCTCTCCGGCAAGGATATCAATGACGCCTATCAGGATGTTGTCAACGCCAAAGGAATAGATTGGGCAATATTCACCTACGAGAAAGGAACAAATGATCTCAAAGTTCAGGGAACAGGAAATGGTGGGTTAGAAGAATTAGAGGAGGAATTTTCGGATGGGAGGTGTGTGTTGGGGACAATCTATCGTCTGATTGTCTCATGATGCTAATAATTTGTTCAGAATCCAATATGCATTTGCGAGGGTACAAGATCCAAATGTACGTCACACTCCGATCTCTTCAGAGTGCTTTAATCTTATGTACCCTGCAACAGAGCCAGCTCCCGAAGTTTGTTCAGATTAACTGGTGTGGTGATGGTGTTCCAGAAGCCAAGAAAGGCTTGTTTCATACCCATTCAAGCGCGGTAGCTAGATTTATGCGGGTAGCACATGTCGTCATTAACGCGCGTAATGAGGTCGGTCTGATTAAATTTGTGTTATCAACCTCCGCTCTGATCATTTCCCACCTAGACTGATGTCACCCCGGCCCTAATCATGTCCCGTGTAGAAGCTGCTTCGGGGGCTAAATATTCTACACACAAAGAGTCAGCACGTAAATTCGAACCGATTGCGCCTGTAGGAACAAACTATACTCCTGTCGGAAAGGTTGATATCGGCGCATTGAGGAAGGCACCAACACCCGCTGCAAAACCTGCTCCGCCAGCGGCTAGTTCTCGGCCTGCATTCGGCGCAAAACAACCTACGGCATCAGCAAGTTCCTTGTACGGACGAACCGTAATAGGCGGCTCAGCTCCGCGGGATGCTTGGCCTGAAGATAAGCCAGTGGAAGTGGCGGCTCCCTCGCCTCCGCCACCACCCCCCACCTCGAGCAGGCCACCAGTGCTACCAACTACTTCCAGACCAGCTTTTAGCGCCCAGGTGAGTCTTATCATTTGATATTCACACTATAATACCCAGATCAGACATTCCTAGGCCCCACCACCCCCAGCCACTTCGGTACCTCCTCCGCGGCCTGCTTCGAATACACCTACAAAGCCCGCCGAGGAAGATCGAATTGGCCCTGTCGGAACCGCTTACACGCCAGTTTCACTTCCAGCACCCAAGAAACTGAAAAATCCGTTTGCAGCTTTTGAACAAGAACAGTCTTCAGTTCCCCCACCTCGACCTTCAGCAGGTGGCCCAAAGAAATTAACATGGAGTGAAAGGCAAGCCCTCGCAAAGAAGCAGGCTGAAGAAGATGAAGCTCGAAGCCGCAGCTCAGGATTTGTTGCTCCTGCAGCCTCGCCGATTTCCAAGCCCGCTTTCACATCAAGTGCTCCAGCCTTTGGTCGAGCTACTGGGTTTCAAAGCACGCCCCGAAAATTTGGTACCGTTGGGGCTGTCGGGGCCGCTGCTGGCGTGGGTACAGCAGCTGGTGCAGCCATCGCTGCCAGTCAATATTCAGATAATATTGAAGCCGCCAAAGCGGCCGTTCAAGACGCAGCCTGGGGAGCAGATGAGGAAGAGGAGCAACCGCAGCAGGAACAGGAAGAACTGGCTGCTCCTGTGAGTTTAATAAGAGATATTGTATACGCCGACTTACTTAATTTTACAAGCCTCCGCCTCCACCACCACCACCACCGCCTCCCCCACCACAGCGTCCTCAAGAAACCGAGCTGGAGGTTGAGGAAGCTGCGCCTCCCCCACCCCCGCCTCCTCCACCTCCACCTCCTCCCCCTCCAGTTGCCCAGGTTCGTTAATCACCTAACGTCATTTTATGTTTATACTCACATCTCATGACCAAGATGGCTGCACTACACGTACAAGAGCCAGAACCCGAACCAGAGCCAGAGCCTGAGTCAGTACATCAAGGTCATCAAAGTGGTGAAGGAGTAACTGCGGTTGTTATGTATGAGTATGAGGTAGGGTTTGGAATCTGCATCGTCGGCGATGTCTAACACGTTCAACGACTTTTTGTAGGCTACGGAGGACAATGAAATGAATCTTATTGAGGGAGAGATCATTGAGTCTATCGAAGAGGTTGGTGAGGGGTGGTGGTCAGGCATAGGCCCGGGTGGGAAGACTGGCCTTTTCCCCTGTCAGTAACAACCCACTACACACTCTTCAGGATTTTGACTAATCAATATGGTTTTTTCTAGCTAACTATGTAGAACTTATAGAACAGCCGGATACGCACACTGAGGTTGAGGAGGAAGCAGCTCCTCCACCTCCGCCCCCTCCGCCGCCGCCACCACCACCACCACCACCACCACCACCACCAGTAAGTTGGTGTCTTTTATTATTAAATAGATTGCTTAATGAGACCCTATTAGCCTCCCGCTGCCCCTGCTGCACCCCCAGCCCCTCCGCCCCCACCTACACCACCTCCAGCAGTTGACGAAGGTATAACTGCTATTGCACTATATGAGTAAGCAGTGTTTCGCTCCCCTTGTTGACTTATACTCACAAAATGACTTCAGTTATGATGCTGCGGAAGACAACGAGATATCATTCCGCGAAGGAGATAGGATCGTGGAAATCGAACCAGCATCAGAGGACTGGTGGCAAGGTAGGGATAAGTCAGGAAATACTGGATTGTTCCCAGGTATGTTATATCTGAACTTGACTCTCCATGCAATACTGATTTCTGTCACGTAGCGAACTATGTCGAAGTAGAAGAACAGGAATAGAGATTTCGCGATGAAATGGATTACAATTGGACATATTCAGTTGACTTTTCTTCCACCCCGTTTTTTACAATACAATTTATTTCTCCTTCATCAAACGTTTTTCGACATCTAATTGAATTTAAGCCCCATCCCCAACAGGCATATTTTTGAATTCATATATTGAGCACAACAAGAACAACACTTAAGGGACGCAGCTAACGACCAGCTTACTTATGCAAACCCCTGTATTAACAAGTAATCATTCATTGAGGTACGACTGGGCTGCTTTCGACCAAAAATAACTAATGAGAAGTGTCAGAAATTTGTGAGGGTAATATCAAAACCAAGAACTTACTTCTCCACTTAGGGTACTGCTGACGTACAGTCGTCCATCGACGCCAAATGCCAAACCGTCAGGAGTGATGCATGATCCAGGGCAAGTGTTCAACAACTCTGCCTGAACAATGAATCTGTATCCTAAAGTGGTCTCGGACGGGCTGCTGGGAGGGAACGGAATACTGCAAAAATATATCGGTATAAACTGCGTATGTGCTGGAGATTTCATAACTTACTGGGCGACGCCATAACCAGTCGGCGGAGAGCGGTCGAATGAACCAAAGAAGGAAACGAATGCGTCGTTGCTCAAAGAAGACGGGAAAGATGCCATATTGGAGACTGCAGGTGCAGTAAAGAACTTCACATCAGCAGGAGAGGAATGGGCCTATTCAGAATCATGATTAGACGCTGAGATCTCCCACAGACAACAAAAGCCTTACTTGGAAACTCAGAGCAGGGGGTTGGTTGAGGTTTGTTTTGTTCTGGCACCAACTGTCGTCGATGGCATCAGTCAACTGTAGGCTAAACTGGTCTCCTCGGTGCATTCCTACGTATTGCGGGTCTCCTACGGGATCAGCGGATGGATTCCAGAGTGTCGCACAGACTGGGTAGCCGTATGAAATCGGAACCGGCGAAGTTGAAATCGGATTCATTTCATAAATAACATGGTTAAATTCGTCTGCAGGATTACCGTTCGCGAACTGGGGTGTGAAGCCAGGTAGTTTTTCAATAGAAGCAGCATTATCCGCAACAAACAAGTCCTTTCGGCCAGCCGGTGTAACGGTAGGACCGGTGGGGAAAGCAAACCCAGCCGGATTGCGAAGACCGTATGCAACCACCTGCCCGTCAGCCCAATGGAGGGGGACCGGTGGGAAGACGGTGTCAGGTTGAATTGTGGGGAACATAAATCGCCGAATCTGTGAGTGGCCGCTAGTGGGATCGCGAGCGGCTAGGTCAATATTTTCTTTGGGGCCAGACCCAACGAGCATTCCTGTCACACCACCGGTTGCATTTGTCTCGAGAAGAATAGTGTGCGACGCAAATTCTGCAGTAAATGTTAATAATATCCCATTTGTTAAATAAGAATGCCAACGAACCTCCGTCTGCTGGTAAACCGTCGATGATAGGGTAGGGTGGTACGGAATTGACCACGGATTTCGTGGCGGGTTCGTATGCGTACACAAGTACGTCTTGACCAGTGCTCACAAACAACCGTCTCCCATTGACCTGTATACCCTGCGTCACGTTGGGGTTTTTCAGGACAACAGTACGATCCCATCCTGGTACTGTACTGGCGGTGTTTCTAGAGTAGGCACTGACTCCAACACCAATTTCTACTGCAAGTAGGTTATGGCCATCGTCGAAGGCGATGCCGCCGGGTGAAGTGAGATTAGAGAAAACAACTCTGGCGCGGAATCCTGCGGCTACGGTGACAGGTGATTTGAAGGCAGTTCCGTCAGCTTGGAATGTTGCTGTCGCGATGGACGCGAATGCGAGAAGTGAGGCGAGAACTTTCATCGTGAAGACTCGATTGGGCTTCGATGAAAAGGACACCTATTTATATGTTGGCTGTAATTCAGCGGAGCGTGAGGTGGGTCAGCCCAACCGGGTCCTAGAGGAACATTTCATCTGTAATTTGGGTGTCTCTGGTGGTTCTGGCGGTTCTGGAAATTGCTAACCCTGAGTGGCATGCGTAAATGTGTTGAAGCAAATTTAGATTGTATAGGGCGAGCTGGCTGACAGTTGTAGAGTGGCAGGTCGGAAATCTATGTTCCTTGTGTACATAATGTCCCTTTGGCTATTTTCTCAGCACGACGGATCCGGATTCGGGTGAGGTCGTACTTTAACTTGACATGAATATGTACCAAGGGAATGTTTTCCTTTGCATTCTATCGTCCGGAAGGTCTGCAGGGAAATACCCCACGCGTGCTGACTACACTTGTGTTAGGGTTGGGAGGGCATAGTTATTAAAAGCGGGGATAGTTACCACTCATACGCGTCGTCGATCACGAGATCTTGTTTAAACATTGGCATTCGGCGATGAGCTGTGTTTTTCCCGAGGATGCAGATGGTACATCAATACTAACTTCGCCAAAAGAAGAGACAGAAATAAAAGAAATAGGATAGCATAAGCGACAGAAGGTTTGCGTCAGAACAGATTCACGGTACCGAAAGACAGGTAACCTTATACCGATAAATAATTTTAGCACCCCAGAACGATACCGAATGAAGATCCTTTTTAAGTCGAAATATGCTGTTATGTTTCTAATCGGGATTACTCACGATAATCCATAATTTAACTTTGGGCAGAAGTATCAACGAATTTACCTACCTTCATCCAAATGTCTGGTACAACGATCGGGGAGGGCCGGGTAAGCTGTAAGCATGTGGTATAGTATGGAGACATCGTTACCGCTTCATAGGCTCATTCATGAGAAATTTCAACGGGGGCAACGACCTTCACAAGCCTAAGCGTACAGGTGAAGGTCCGATTCGGAGGCAAGCTCTAAAATAATCAAGCACAGCCACTAGATCATCCGGAAATGAACGTCCCCGCGCAAATCGGATGAAGAATTGTCTTTGCATTCACGAAAGAACTTAGAGTAAAAGGTCGCATATATAATTCTCCCATACTAGGGCCTGGGCTCTGAAAATCTCGCATAATTTTCCGGCAAGGGAAGGATGATATGTACATTCCCGATTATGTGTATACACAATGCAGAACAGGTTAGGAAATCATAACCATTTGACCATTTTAGGCGTCAGTCGTAAACTGGCTTCGCTCGATCACGAATAACTGCACAAAAAGAATGATATGTTTAGCATATTGCAGAATTCAAAGTGAGTACGGCCAATAGAAACATACCTCGCCACTCAATGTGCTACTGACATAGAGTCTTCCGTCAGTTCCGAAGGCCAAACCAACAGGAGTGATGCAAGATCCTGGGCAGGTGTCAAGCGATGCAGCTTGAACGAGGAACGAATATCCCAATTTTGAGACATCGCTAGACGCGGGGGGAAACGGTACGCTGTCATAAAAAAAGTGTTATAGTTTTATGCAGGCTATCGTGATTAGCAAGACGTACTGGACGACTCCATAACCAGTAGGGGGCGAACGGTTGAATGATCCGAAGAAGGACACGAACGCGTCGTCCTTCAGGGTAGAAGGGAAGGACTTTATGTTCGCAACCGCTGGTGGGGTAAAGAATTTGATATCGGTGGGAGAAGAGTGGGCCTTGTGGGACGCAATGACATGAGTGGCTTACTTCATGTGTTTTTTCAACACAGGACTTACTTGGAAGTTTAACGACGGGAGACGAGTGTTGGTTTGGTTTCTGCACCATGCGTCACTTCTCGTGTTATCCAGATTCAAGCTGATCTGAGAGCCTCGTGGAAGGCCCGCGTACTGTGGGACACCGACGGGGTCTGCTGTGGGATTCCAGAGCGTGGCGCAATCGGGGAATCCATGATATCGGCCAGTCACCGAAGTCCCAGAGACAACTGCGTTCGTGGGGTAGTTTACGAACTCGAGGTCATCAGCAGGGTTATCATTCGCGAATTTTGGTGTTACGCCCTTCACCCCATCAATAGAAGCGCCATTCTCAACAACGTACAGGTCGTTGGTTCCGACGGGCGTGATCGAAACTCCAGTGGGGAATGCAAAGCCCGCAGGGTTGCGGATTCCGTATGCGACAACAGCTCCTTTGTCCCAGGGTAGAGGTGTAGGGGGGAATACGTCTACAACATTATTGAAGACAAACCGGCGGATTTGAGAGCGGCCTGATGCAGGATCTCGAGCAGTGAGATCTATATTTGTCAATGGACCTGAACCAACAAGGATTGCACCGGCGATACCGCTCCTTCCTGGCTCGAGAAGCAAGGGGTGAGAAGCAAATTCTAAGAAAAGAAACGATCGTTATAAATTTAGTACCCAGGTATTTATTCAATAGTGTCAACATACCTCCATCTGCTGGAAGTCCGGTGATAATAGGGTAAGGGGCAACAGTGCTGCTGACAGACTTTGTTGAAGCGTCGTATTGGTATACGAGAACTTCTTTTCCTGTGCTCACGAACAACCTGTTACCATCAACTTGGATTCCCTGGCTAAGGCTGGGGTTTTTGACAACGACGGTGCGTTCCCATCCCCCGACTGGTGAGGTGCTTATGGGGTTTTGGGAGAAGGCTGTCACGCCGAGTCCAAGTTCGACAACGAGGAGATTCTGTTTCGCGTCAAAAGCAATACCAGAAGGTGCTGTGAGGTTGGAGAAAAGAACATTTGCCGCGAATCCTGCGGCTACTTTAACTGGTGATTTGAAAGGAACACCGGGTGGTTGAATAGTCGCACTTGCGGCGGACGCTATTGCCAAGGCTGCAATGAGGAATTTCATGGCGATGAACACATAAAAACACTTGCAAGTCCTAAGCTATATGTATGGTTGCCAAGCTAATGTTGCGGAGGGAAAGTGGATCTGAACTGCTAAGTAAACTGTTCCGAAAGGGCTAGTGACCAGAAAGGTGCGGTAATGATCTTCATAGGTCGGAGATTGCAGGAGAGTTCTGGGTCAGGTGGGGGAAAATTCTGCCGGCAATGTAAGTAACATTATCTGACGAATAGCGTACCTTGGCATGTGCGTGGCAACTATCGGAAGTAATGAAGGTATAATCGGAGCCCAGGGATCTGCAATGTTGGTAGAATGGAGGGGCGGCCTTCGGAGTAGAGTGAACAAAAGACAAGCGAAAAAGATACTTAATAAGCCTGACAACAGGTTTATTTCACACCAGGGCCACACAAAATTTGTTCAAGGGTATACATCTGCCAAATCCGACATATGTGCTCGGGTATCATAGGACTTCACGCTTCGAATTCCAATAGCCTGAGAGTACGATAGAACCATAGTTACATACATTGAAGTATTAGGAAAATTGGACGCGTCCTAAACGACATTCAAGGTCACATTGTTTAACTCGAGCGTAGGACTTGGGCCAGCCTAAGTAAAAAAAAGTGGGGGTTAACAACATCGGAGGTAAATTTCAAAATCAATGACCCACCCCGATCAGATGGAAGCGGCTAACACTTAGCTGTGCCCTGCCCGCGAAATAATCTACATCAGGAACTGTGACAGTGAAGTTCTGGTATGGTCTGCCGGGCATTTCGTGGAGCTGAGGATTGTATTTGCCGTTGTAGAGGATAGAGCCCACTTGCTCATTTGGTGGTGCACATGGGTATGGGTTAGTCACTGGGCACGACTGAAGCCCAATGACAATACCAACTTCGGTAGAACCTTGGATGCTGTTCTGGTTATTGATGTCAATAATCGCATTTTGGTGAAGCTGGTTGGGAGATCAATCTTACAGGTCGGACCACCTGAACAACAAATTGATGTCCTCTCGTAACAGTAGTACCCTCAGAAGGACTCCATATAAAGCTCCTTTGTGCATGCGCGGTCAAGAAACACAATGTCAAGGACAAGGTTGCGAGTAGCTTCATATCGTGCCACTTGACCTTAGAGTAAAACTGAAGGTGGGGGTGAGCAGGTCATGAAGTGCAGGTTGGGCTATTTACGTTGTGGGCAATTTGTGGCGCCGAAATGAAGGTGGAGCCGAGTCTCTGTAATGACGGGCAGTCCTGACCGCGATGAAGTTCCAAGTTCATTTACATCATGATTACGGCCATTGGTATGACTCGTGAGGGAAAGGGGTCCTCAAAATTCCTGTTTAGCAACGCCTCGCGCGCAAGGCGGGGGGATAAGGATCTTTCCCTGAACAATGGTCAGGAGTGCGGACCGCACAGTTGATTTGTAGTTGATTGGATTGACGCCTGAGATTCAGAGAAAGATCGTGTTTCTTTTGGATACCAATGCTGGCTTTTATGGACGAGAAGCACCAAAACGCGTATTTTGTGATGGTTGTGGAGGCAAAAAAGATTGAACCGAGTATTTGCCTTTGTCTTTCCATAACCCTCCCGGTATTTCCCGGACAAATCCATGATTTGTACCTGGATTTGTGCTGCAAGGCCCCCTTTCGTTCAATCGTTCAAACTTCAATGCTCTCTATAGTTTACGATATTCGTCGATAAGGGATATATACACCAGACCAGCATATCAAAATCTTGATATTGTTACAAATTTCTACTCGTTAGTCCATGGATAACAATCAACCTGTTGTAAATTGGGACCTCTCGATGACGAACAACTATAGAAGGAAGCAGATTCAGTTTCAATCACGGAGAGTTGAAAGTAGCCTGGACTTGCCTCCCCGCTAGAATCACTACTAACGTACAATTTTCCGTCGGCACTAAATGCAAGACCAACCGGGCGGATACAGCTTCCTGGGCAACTATTAAGGTCCTTTGCCTGAACGATGAACGAATAGCCCAAAGGAGTGGAAGACACTTTTTTGATGGGGAATGGAACACTACAAGCCGGTGAGTACCCACAAAGCAGAGAAGTCAGATAGGAGCTTACTTGACAACACCATATCCCGTTGGTGGTTTACGATCAAATGATCCGTGGAATGAAACAAATGCACTATTCGCTAGAGTATTAGGGAGGGTCGCTGGGCCCGAAACTGTTGGTGGAGTGTAGAATTTAATGTCGAGAGGGACAGAATGAGCCTAGTGGTACGCCACAAACGATTAGTCAAAATCGGGATTTAACTTGGTAAGGATCACAACTTGCCTGGAAGTCAAGGACGGGCGGTTGATTGAGAGCAGGCGTTTTGGCGCAAAAAGCGTCATCTCTCGACTTATCCAGATTCAAACTGATCTGTGTGCCTGAAGGTAGCCCAACGTATTTTGGTACCCCAATGGGATCTGCTGAGCCATTCCAGAGGGTAGTGCAGTCGGGGAATCCGTACGACTTGGGGACCGCAGAAGAAGTCACGGTTGGATAGTTGACGAGTTCCAACTCATCCGCCGGGTTATCATTTACAAAGGCGGGGGTAAGCCCAGTCACTTCATCTATGGATGCCCCATTCTCGACAACATACAAGTCCCTCGAGTTAACCGGTGTTACGGAAGGCCCTGTGGGATACGCGAACCCCGCGGGATTGCGAATCCCATATGCAATGACTTGTCCATTCTCCCAACGAGAGGGGATTGGTGGGTAGACAGGGAGGGTGATATTAGGCCATACAAAGCGACGGATCTGCGAACGACCAGACGCAGGATCGCGGGCGGTCAGATCGATGTTCGTCAACGGGCCGGAACCAATGAGCATTCCATTGGAACGGGTTGCGCCAGGTTCAAGATAAAGTGTATGGGTCGTCAATTCTAGGAAATAATTGAATGATATAGATCATATATTTTTAGGGTAACTGACCTCCATCAGCAGGGAGCCCAGTCACAACAGGGTAAGGGGCTGCTGAACCAACAGTCCTTGTCGCAGGGTCCCAAGAATACAGAAGCACGTCCTTTGCTGTGCTCACGTAAAGCTTGTTCCCTTCGATTTGGATGCCATGTGTGAGGTCGGCATTTTTTATGACGAGTTCGCGGTTCCAAGCATTAACTGGGGTTGCGAGACTTTGCGAGAACACGCTAACACCGAGCCCTCGCTCTACAACAAGGATATTTTCTTTGGAATCAAACGCGACGCCACGTGGCGCCGTGAGATTGGAGAAGATAACCCGAGCCGTGAAGCCTGGCGCCACTACCACGGGGGATTTGAAGGGGACTCCAGGAAGTTGGATTACAGCGTGTGCCACGGCAACGAGCGCCGCGAGGTTTGCAAAATGGAGTTTCATCGTTGGGGAAGTAACGAGAACCAGACCAGGCTACCGATAAGTTCTTATGCGTTTTATGCAACCTGGACGTTTATAATAGACGGGCGGTGGGTCACGAGTCGTATGAAAAGTCCTCGTCGGCTCCGTATTCCAAGAGAACCTCGCTAATCGACGAAAACTCGGCATTTCCTGAAGTCTGGAATTTCCTTGTGCGCTTGGCCCTGCCGAAGAATTTAGATTTTGGATACAATGCCAGGAAAAATAGACGTGGGGAGTAGTCGCATGATGTTGTATTCCGTAAGGCCCTTGATGGTTTGTGCCATGCAATTGTTGTGTTGCGGAATCAGCCTAGGTTATTTCCTTTCCGGGTCTTCCCGCTTCGGTCGCACACCCCGCTTGTGGGGTACTATGAGGGAAGTCAGGGGGGCCTCCACAGACCGAATTGAGAAAGCACGGAGTTTGGATAGAAGGTGAGATGGAAATCAGCTTCTGTTGTTTCTAGGGATCTCAACATTGTCATTCCTGGGAATTTGTATATGTCATGAACCGACATCAGACCCCAGGCTCGTTCGATGATAGCTTTCAAAAAGGTCTCGCTTGATGACAGAGTCGCTTCAGGCCCAATGTCACCTTCTATGATCATGACTATATAGAAGGAGACTGCTGTCACACATCGGATTGTATGTTTTGGAAAAACATGCTCTCGTCACCAGCCGTGTCGATATAACAGCCCTGCTGACCCAAAAGTACGGAAGATCTGTCAAACAAGACGTCGCCATCTTGAAAATGATCACTGAACAGAAATTTTTTGAAACACAGATACCAAAATTTGTGAATCGGCCTTTTTCTAACTTTACGATTCGTTTCTGTTCGAAACAAGCGGGACGTTCTGGGTAGATTTCTCGAAAGTCTGATGATTGACATTGATTGAGAGATGAATCTATTTTGGCGCAACTAAGTATACAGTCCATAAAGGGTGGCCTTCCTTTTAACAGGCCACGGGGACCGGTGGATGGTATGGCAATAGCTCAGTTCCACTATTGACGGTAATCATACTTTCCGCCTTATTTATCCTATACAAGGCGGGTTGGCGGTGAGAGAACCAGGTACCTGTTGGATTTAGGCTTTGATTTACAGGGTAAGACTCTTGAGGATGTAATAGTCCTCGAATATTCAGGAGAAGCCTATCGAAATGGTGTTAGTAAGTGAGGTGGTGTATCAACATAAAATATGACCTGGAGCAGATTGTAGCTTGCAAGCTTCGTATGAGACTGAAAGCATATCAGAGGATATATAGTCAAAGGATCACAGACATCCTACCTTGATGCGAAATAAGCCAGGCTTATAGGTGCGACGCACCAAACGACCACGTTAGTGATAGATATGGCTGTGAAGATGTGACATGGTCAGAAGGAAGTCAGAGTGTAAGCAAATGTCATTCATACATATGATGACTATGTATTTGTTGGTATCAACAATCTGTCAATATACACGGATTCAGAAACTGACCAGCGTAGTACACAAGTCCTTGATTGATCTATGAAATTTTTTCTATAAGAGGAAGGTAAAACAACGTACCGTCACGATATATTATGGTCGCGAGATGAGACCGCTGTTGCCGAGATACATGTTTGACTTCGGAGATGTTAGTTGGAACGTCTCAGTTGAATAGACCGACAAATCATACACGATTCATAAGATTTATAGAAAGTGAGCAAGAATATTGCTAGTATGAATAAGCGACCAAAGGTGAAGGCTTATTATTTAATTAGCAATCACCTGTTTCCAGCACGAAAAATGGGATTGTGAACGCTGTTAAAAGTGTGCGGCATAGAGGGTCTTCGCAGATAGGGAAGCACCCTGGAACTAAAGGAATCATTTCAGGGGGTGGAACTTGGAAGAGAGAGAATATATAAGTATTGGTTTGCCACCTGCGCAGCGGTGGGAGTGGCCCTTACATGTTATCAGTTTAACATAAAGATATACGGTTGTTGTAATCATCGTTGCAGACGAGGCCTATTTATATTAGAATATATATAATAAGAAATAATAATAAAAGACTTACAATACCAAGAAATAACAACGCGACAAGAAGGAATTTCTTCTGATACAATGCATATGTCCGTGTGATGAGGATGACTGGATTAATTTGCTCAGGTCGGCAGGATGGAACGGAGACGGGGACTCTTACGTTCAATAGTTGACGTTGTCAATATACCCATGATTCCAGAAGGGAGGAATCCACCATGACAGCTGCTAAAATGAGCCTGAAGAAGAGATGATAGATAAACTGGGCCCTACAACTGAAAGGCGATTAATATAACAAGGAGCAATGAGACGCGGGATTACATACTGCAACGGAAGGGGCAGGATGTAGTTGATCTAATTTATACGTTAGAATCGAGAAGTACAAATGCTATGAACGGGACGCACAGAAGAGGTCAAACATGAAAAGTAATGGCGGTATATATCGGTTCTGATGAGAAAGGTTGGATGGGTGGTAGGACAGTACAAAGATGATGATACGCACAAGGAAGAATAGCGTTCGCCCAAGTGATTTTTTCGCAATCCAAATTCTTGATACCTGAAATAAGTTTAGTAAACCCCCATGAAAAGAAATGATTAATTACTTCTTGGTCAAACGTTAAGAATATATCATAAAATAATAAGGTTGCCGAGACGACTGTCCCAAAAAATCTCGTTACCAAAGCGCCCAGAAATATACCTGGAATTACTGACCATAAGCATACTGACACCCATTAGCTTTGTACCCGATAAATTTATTTAGAACTATACCTTCGTAACCGTAAGATTATATATGGTGTTCGTAAGCAAATCGAAAATGGAATGAACCATGGCAGGAAGGAACAAAAACAAGATATTGTGGGCATCAGACAAAGATTTTAGCTCTTTATTTGTACTCCTGGGCTAGGGGTTCGGATATTAGAAGATGAAAAAAATGATGAATGATGAACAATACGCTTGATTGGCATTTCAGCCCCACTCCCAGGAAATGTGGCAAGGGCACGATAACAAGTGGCTTGAACTGATATGACCCAAACTTTATCCGAAGTATGTCAATATGACGTCTCTGGGTCTCCGGAAAACCAATGAATAGAGTGTAAAAATGACCTGTAGTCGTTGAGAAACATATAACACTGGGTCAAAATTTCGCACATGTCTAACAAGTAACCTTTTTAGATGATGGTGGAAGACAGATAGGGTACCAGGAAGGGGCACTTATGATTGGTGATATAAAGGATTTGTTTTCGTCATGTCGAGCCCCTGATTGCCTGAATGGTCAATTGATAATCACCCCTATAAGATGGTTCCTCCAAAGAACCTTCAGGGCAACTTTTACGATGGTTTCAGCCACAGTTTGAGGTACGTCCATTTTCGTGTCCGCATAATAGCGATGACTTCCTTCAGAGTAGGTCGGGAAAAAATAGGTAAACTTAATAACATAAGCACCAAGTCAGGTATCGTGTCAAATAAACATACCATATATACCCGTGAAATTAAGCTTCTCATTCAGGCCATATCCCCCTGCGTGGAGTGTTTGATAGGGGGAGTGACCTATGACAAGTATTCAAGACCCCGAATGTCAATACACAATGATATTGATGAAAATGGTTGAAACTCCCAGCCTTCAGTTATTTTGGGCTATGAGCATTGTGAATACAAATTTTATGTTGTGATTAGAGCCGTGATGCCGCATAATGCTAACGAGGCCCCTTTCGAACCAGGGCCAAAAATGTAACCTGGAGCGAAGAAGCGAACTTGCCCCAAACTTCTCCCCGAGGTAGAAAATGGTACTTGATACAGCGTGTCAATATATGATTCGGCATTTGTCGATGACGGAAGGCAGGTGCTGAGTTTGCGCTGTTAATAAGTGGATGACGGTAGTTTGACCAAAGTGGTGCCCAAGTATGCCACTGTAAACTTATTATTAGTAGAATTCAATGACCCTGACACTGTCAACGTCACTTGCAGGCTTTAACATAGGACCATTTCTGTTTACTCTCATCACTTCCCTCCACAAAAAGAGGAGTCTCTGGGAAAGATTTCGCAAGGATCCCACCACAGGCACATCAGGAGCAGGAACAAGAGAACGTTTGAGTTTGAACAAAAGTGGTGGAAAAAGCCGGCCCCGCCATCAAATCAGAAACCCCGCGGCCGGTCGAAATATACCCACGTGGAATTCCGCTAAAGCCGATCACAACCCCAATTCCGAGACTCTGAATGGGACTCGGGCAAAACAGACTCTGAAGCTTGCACTCAACAGGCCTCGCCGTTTCTAGACTTACAATGCTATCCCACTACGGTGCGACGTTCCTCAATACAAAATCCTCGTTAAAATGGTGAAAATACTCAACTTTCAATTTTTGTAGAGGAACACGACAATTCTAGCTTAACCAACAAAGTCCCTGATCGCACAAAGAAGCCTTTGTACTCCAAGGAAGTCACAGGGCGGCTCAAGCTATTAGACGAAGAAATAGAAAATATCCGGTCTGCCAAGTTTCAGAGAGGCGTGCCTTCCTATGATATTATCACCCGGCTCGCAAACAGCCTCGAAAAGGCCCCATCGTTCTTCGAGAGAGCACCTGTAGAGATAATGAGTGCTATATTTATGGCATGCCTTCCCCACTGGGGCAAGCATGTCGAATACTCCAGCAAAATCACGGGTCCCAACACGATGGACCGGGCGCACGCGCCGTGGGCTTTGCCTCAAGTGTGTAGCAGGTGGAGGGCTATCGCTTTGTCCCTGCCCCAACTATGGAGCCGAATCGTCATACGCCCCGACCTCATGCGGTCCGAGATGGACCTCAAGATCCTCCTCCTCTCGCTTGAGATCTCTCTGTTTAGGTCTGCCAGCGCGCCCCTGTTTGTGTGGCTACAGGCGAGTGAACATTATCGTATGATGAATCTTTACAGAGATCCATGGAAGGAGATCCTCGATGCTTTGACCAGACACTCTGAGCGGTGGCAAGATGCTATTTTTTCACTGCATCCTGTACCGATTGGACAACTGGCTAAGATCCAAGGCCGTTTGCCCAAGTTACGCAGACTTCGACTGCATATATTGCGGAACGTTAACAACCGAGTTATTGGGAGGTTCGAAGCGTTCTCACAAGCGCCCTCTCTGCGCCAATTTGAGATCGTTGGAAGTCGGACAACTAATCCAGACGATCCCTTCATGGGCCTGAGGTTTCACCGTCCGAGAGCTATCCCTGCCGGAGCACAGGTCCAGTTGCTGCACCAGATGCCTTTAGTGACCCACGCTTCATTTCATCTGGAACATGCTTTCAGAGTGCACCCACCCCCACCCCACTGTACGCACGAACATCTTCGGTCTCTTTCAATAAAACACGAGTTTCTGTTAGATAATCTAACCCTACCGGCACTCAAAGCACTCTCATTGAAGATGTCCTCTAACCTGGACGCCGTCGTCCCTTTCATTCAGCGCTCATCCTGCGTTCTCATTAGTATGACGTTAGGAATATGGAACAAAGAAATCAGCGAGACTGATCTGACAGCGGTCTTCGAAGCCACACCCGAATTAACTTCACTAGCTCTCACCGATTACTCACACGCGATGACGGAGAACGCCATATCCCGCCTTGTATTTCACCCATATAGCACAGAACCCTGCCTCCTCCCGAAATTACGACACTTGGAGATCTCGAAATTCAAACATGCAGACCGGGTAATCGAGATGATCGAGTCGAGGTGGAGAATCCGGCCACTGTTCTCAGCGAACCGTATCCACTCAACACGTTTGCATATATCCACCGAGAGCATGCATACAAATCTCCTGTCTAACGTTGAGCACCTGAGGAAAGAGGGACTTGATATCCACATTTACCAATAGGTGATTGATAAAGTGGAGGTTGGGGATCAGGAAGTGAGTGCGTTGGCGGGCTGCCCAATACATTCTTGAAATCTGAGATACACGGGTATATCGGTATTTCCCTTACCTTTACAGGGGTGAGCGCTAGCAAAGAAGGGACACCCGTGATAGGAGTGCGGAGCCCGTGAGTGGGGTGGCGGGGAAAGGGTCACTCCTTACACGGAGAACATCACAAACCTGTCATGAGTAGGGCGCTCCTATAATCAGTCATCACGGAATCATCGGTATGAAGAACGTACAAGTATATGTATATGTGAGAACAATAGAACTGTAAGGGAGTAGTATATATGCGAGGGATCGGATAGTATCCGATCCCCCGCATATAGTACACATCACGAACCTGAAATTAGGAGTTTCCCAGTCATACGATACGTATACCATGATCACCAAACGCGTCATAAAAATCATCAGCATTTAGAAGGTTCGAATAATACGTAAGTATGTAATATGTATAACTTCAAACTACAAGCGAGTGTGTGAGATCAGGTAGACCAAAAAAAACAACAACTAAAAAAGCCGAAGTAGAAAAAGAAAATTAAAAAAAAGTCCAAAACGAATATTAAATGTTCAATTCGAAGCAGTAGTAGCGCATTAGGGTATTTAGCAAGCGGTGGTACCTCCGGAGACAGTAGCAGACCACTGGAACTATAGCAACACAACCGGGTCAGTAAGTGCGGGAGTACGGAAAGCATGCGGGGGCGTACGTAGTCTGCAAAGTTCATGTAGGGAACAGCATCACAGAATTTGGCCCAGGTAGCGACGCGGTTGAAGTAGCTGACCACCAAGTCGGAGTTGGGGGGGAATGGTCCACCGACAGCAGAGAGTTGGGAGTACCAAGCGTCAATGAAGTTCTGGCGTGTCCACGAAACGCCGCCTACGATAATCCGAATTTAGAAACAAAACCGGGGAGATTAAAAGGGTGATGTCAAAAACTCACTGTTAGTTGATCCGGCGTTGAAGAGGGCTTGGGAGACGCGAGGGAGTGCGGAGGGAGCAGGGGCGGAACTACCACCGCTGTTCTTCACACCGTAGACTGTGGAAACGAAGCCTGCGACGGGGCGTTGCCCGCCGAAGCAGGTGGCGCCGAGAACGCAGCTCTTGACGGAGAAGATGTTGCTAACGTCCTTGTTTACTTCGTTAATGCAGGTAGTGAACATCTTCTGGCAGCTCGCGTCGGAGCTGATCGTGGGGGTGCTTGTTGGGGGCGGTTGGGTGGTGGTCGGGGGCAGCGTGGAGATGGTGGTACCTGAGCAACCGTTGGAAGAAACGGAGGAGCTGTATTGGAAGTAGTCTTGGAAGTTGAAGAAGGGGATGTTCGAATTGCAGAAGGCGGTCCTGTGAAGAGAATTAGGCTTATAGTACGGATTTATTTTTGTTGTTTGAATGTAGACATACCAAACTGCAACACGGTTGTAGTAGTTGATAACAACCTGAGCATCAGATGGCCAAGGTCCCTCGGGTGAAAGTGTGCTGTGATAATTCGTAATGAGAAGACTTGTGAGATACTGTATTGAGTGTAGCCATACCCATAATATCCGTTGATGAAGTCCTGCTGGCTGATAGTCTTTCCATCAGTAGAAATGCTATTCAGAACCTACAAATTTAGGAAATTGGTAAACTGGCTTTATTGGTACGAAAGATAGATAACAACTTACCGTGCTAGTAACGCGAGGCAACCCCACACTCTGGGGTGGCACCCCCGCGTTCTCACCATTCTTGTTGGTGAATAGAGCCGCCAGGAAGTTGTCAACCGGGCGGCTACCATTGGCACAGGTAGCTGCGAAGACGCAACTCTCAATAGCAAACACGTTCGACAAGGACTTGTCTACAGAGCCCGCACACTTATTGAAAAGCGCCTGGCAAGACCCATTGTCCGACTGGCGCTTCGACGGGGCAGCGTCAACGGCAGCAAGGAAATAGAGCGAAGCGGTAGCGATGAGGGCGACTGATGGGAACATATCTGCAACCGGGTAGTGGAAACGAAGGATACTGAGATGGTGAACTGGAAGCAAGTTGATTTTATACGCTAGGCCTCCATCCCACGCTGGGATACCGAGGCCGTAATGAACCGCGTGGGGCTTGTGCGCGCTGAGGTGCTCTCGGTTGTATCGCACAGCGAGTTGCCACTCACATGAAACACTTTTCCGCCACCTTCGCACGAGGCGGCCTTCCACTGACGTCACCAATGAGAAACGAAGGCCATCTTGACTTGCTTAAGAGCCCGGTCCGTTCGGACCGATCCGAACAGCGACGAATCGTCGAGGACAGGTAGGGTAACAGTCTGATCTGGAAGCTTCTCAACCGTCGCCAGCTCGGCGTAAATGCGGTAGTCATCTAGGGAGGGCCTTCAGTAGCCTCTGGATAACTGTAGAGGTGGCCGTGCAGGGATTCGTGTAAGTGTTGAAACGCGGATTTCTCGCTAGCCTTGCCCTTCTGAAGTTCCGAGATACCGGGGGTAGGTGAAAAAGCCTATGCACTGCCGCCTCATACGGAGCGGAACCATTTCATTTGAAGACCGTCCGGTTCGAAGGAAGTCGGGCGCAGTAGCATTCCAGGCTGTGTGGCTGCGGCTGCAGGGCCGTACAAGTACAAATCTTCGCCGTTAGCAGGATTAACAGCCTATTGGGATTGTCAAGTGATAAAATTAGACCGAAAACGGGTCCGAAATCATCAGGAGAGAAGTTGTGGGCCTATCAGACATTACTCTGGAGGAACGTACTCGCCGATAGAAAAAACAAGAAAAAAAACCTCCCCGCATCGAAACATATGGGCGTCTCGGACAGAGTCATTGACAGCGTCTATAAATAAAAAAATACTCCGAACCGATACCGGCAACTTCCGGTACACCGTCAAGCATACAAGTACTCACACCATTTCCGCTAAATACGGCGATTTTGAAGGACAGTTTGGTTACTTTTTTTTTTTTTTTGTACATTTCATATCGTGTCTTTGGTCTATAATCAAGCTGACGGGTATAGGTTTTTTATATATATATAGAACATACTACGAAGCGACTGTGAAGGCTTGTGCAGTCTCATTTCGAGCCGCACGCTTTGTACCAAAACAAATGTCCGAAAAATCTAAGGAAATTCAACTCCCCCTTCAGCACGTGGTTGCGGGGCCGTCAACGGTGGCCGACCATTGGAACTAAAGAGAGGGGTGAGTGTGGTTCTGGAGTGATTTCTTTGAGGATTCAACGTACGTAGTCAGCAAAGTTCATGTAGGGGACAGCCTTTCCGCAAAATCCGGTCCACGCGGCGATGCGTTTGTAGTACTCGATGACCTTATTGGCATTAGGAGGGAACGGGCCGTTGGTAGACGAAAGCTGTGAGTAATACGCATCGATAAAGTTCTGCTGGGACCACGTCTTCCCACCTGACATCCTCTCGTTTTAGTTCATGTCATAACAAAAGCGTAAAAAAAGTAACCCCCTCACCATCAGTCGAGCTAGCCTGGAAGAGTGCAGTCGAGACACGGGGCTGGTTGACGGGCGCGGTAGGGGGTGATCCGCCCATTTTCCAAGAATGCACCGCTGAGGCGAAGGTGCCGACAGGGTGTGCTCCGTCGACGCACGCGGCGCCGAGGACGCAGGCTTTGATGGACCAGAGGTTAGTCACGGCTGTGTTCACCTGGGCAGTGCATGTGAAGAACATCTGCTGGCAGGTCGCATCGGAGCTGAGCGTGGGCGGGGTCGCGGTGGGGGGTGGGACGCTGACCGTCGTTGAGGGAACTGGAGAAGACGAGACCGGTATGGAGGTGGAGGGTGGGACGGGTGAGAGCGTGAAGGATGTAGCGCTGGAGGATGGGACGGGCGAGAGTGTGAAAGACGTAGCGATGGAAGATGTCACAGACCCAGATGATGAAGGGGTCAGAGAAGTGACCGATCCAGATGATGAAATGGACGAGGATGTTCCTCCGGGAATGGTGATGATGGAAGACGTTACGGACCCGGATGATGAAATCGACGATGATGTCCCCCCAGGAATGGTGACGATGGAAGAAGTTACAGACCCAGATGATGAAATTGACGAGGATGTAACTGAACCTGGGAGGCTGATCGTCGAAGTCGTAGCGGATCCGGACGTCGAAGGGGTACCGGAAGTGGCCGACCCAGGGAAACTAATCGTAGAAGTTGTGGCAGATCCAGACGTTGAAGGCGTCGAGGAAGTGACGGTGACTGGCCCAGATGGTGCTTGGGTCGAGCTTGTAACAGGACCAGATGGTACTTGAGTAGAGCTGGTGACTGGCCCAGATGGTGCTTGGGTCGAGCTTGTAACAGGACCAGATGGTACTTGAGTAGAGCTGGTAACTGGACCAGAGGGTGCTTGAGTAGAACTGGTAACAGGCCCAGACGGTATTTGAGTAGAGCTGGTAGCGGGACCGGATGGGACCTGGCTAGAACTGGTGGCAGGTCCAGATGGCACAATAGTTGAAGCCGAAATAGTAACGGTGGAGTGACCAACGGACGTGGGCCTAGTGGTTATCGGTTGTCCCGTGGAAGCTGACACCGTTGGTATAGGCGAGGCCGTTGACCTTGAAATAGTCACAGGGGCAGAGGTGACTGGGGTGCAACCAGGCGACGAGACAGAGGCGCTGTACTGGAAGTAATCCTGGAAGTTACGGAAAGGAATGTCTCCAGCGCAGAACGCGGTCCTAGGACCTATCAGTGAAGGGAAACCCCAACAGACGACAGAACAACATACCAAACAGCAACACGCTCAAAGTAGTTGATGACAACGTCCGCATTAGATGGCCAGGGTCCGTTAGTCGCAGAGAGTTGCCTGAAAAAAAAATATACATCAGGTTACAGGAGGTATCAAACACTGATGGCTATTTATAAATACCCGTAAAACGCGTCAATATAATTCTGACGACTGATGAATTTTGCGTTAGTCGAGATGGCGTTCATCACCTACGACCCATCAGTTTACGTGATATTAACACCACAAGGGTATGGGGGTATGGAGGAAGACGTACTGTACTGGTAACGCGGGGTAGGTTGACACTCTGTGGAGGGGGAACGCTGTTACCGTTCTTGGCTGCAGAAACAAAGGCCAGGAAGTTGTCAACAGGGCGCTGGCCATTGAAGCAGGATGCGGCAAGGACACAGCTCTCGATGGCGAAGACGTTATTTAGAGACTTGTCGACAGCGTTGACACAGTTGGTGGTCAATTGCTGACAAGCGCCATTATCGGACTGACGTTTGGACGGAGCGGATGGAGCGGCGTCGACGACAGCGAGGAGGTATAGCGAGGTAGTAACTAAAAGAGAGAGTGAGGAAAACATATCGGGGTCTAAGAACAAAAGGCCGAGAAACGTTAAACATGCATCAGAAGGAATCTAGTCTTTATAAACCACTGACCTAATGATTCGATGAATCACACGCGGGCATAGCAATGCCGCTCCGAAATGATTGGAGCTTGACCCATCTTATGGGCTTCCCGCACACTTCCGTGCACATGTTCGTTGTT
This sequence comes from Collybia nuda, assembly GCA_015584075.1. Taxonomy (NCBI): domain Eukaryota; kingdom Fungi; phylum Basidiomycota; class Agaricomycetes; order Agaricales; family Clitocybaceae; genus Collybia; species Collybia nuda. Next base: position 228,519 of record MU150246.1, read on the forward strand.
CTATGGCGTGGTCGTGGGTACAATTAAACGCGAAACGGTGCCAAGCACCACCGGCGACTCCAACGCAGTGGCTTCGAACTCCAAGTGGGAGATGCCGGACGAATATCAGTCGTAATATTGGCTTCCTGGATGCTCGGTTGTCGACAAGTACCACATGGGGAGGATTGTGGCCCGGATTACGGACTTAAGATCGCTTGTGTTATACGTCAACCCCTTTGTTATGATATCATCGAATCCTAGATGGGAACTGATCAGTGTATTCTTACTCGAAAGCAAAAGTAGAAACAGAAAATGTCAGATGTAGAGTTTCAGCGAGCTCCGAGGTGGTGAGGATGTGGATGAATGGTGTTCATGATTATGTTAGAATCCGAGGTACCCTGTCAATGTTGTCAGGAGAGTTGATTCCGCAGTAAGTTTAAGATGATTGCCCAGATATTCCGCAGCAGTTCCTGTTGGGATTGGTGAGGCGAGATCAGACATGAGAAAAGCCAATAGAAGACGGTTGGTCGTTGCGTTGGTAACCGAAGCCCTTTCAGTCTTCTCCCTTGTAAATTCGGTTTTGGCACTAATTGACCCTCCAATAAATTGAAACGCGTTCTTTCTCAAACGCTCATACTCCCTTCAACTAGCTCTGACTCGAGGCTCAGGTTTGGTGCCCCCATTCTGCACTGTATAAATTTCGCCCGTGTTTATTACTCACAACATACAAAGATGATCAGCGGATACAAAGTCTTGTCAATCTTTAGAAACCTTGATGACGATTTTTCCAACATGGGCCTGTGACTTGAGGTAGGCATAAGCTTGTTTTGCCTCTTCAAAGGGGAAGATTTTGTCGATGACAGGTCGTGTCTCCTCGGGGTTCGCGGACAACACACGGGTTAAATCCTTGAACCTTGGTTTGGAACATAGATCAGAGGGGTAGACTTGGGAATGGACGAAACATACTGAGCGACAGAACCAATTTGGATACCCCGTAAAATTATCCCCTTTGAAATGGCTGAACCGACAACATCCAAATCAGCATTCTCCTGAAGATGGGGTATTGTTAAAAAGTAATGACATCTTTTCTGGTGATTTTGTACCTGGCCAGAGACATATCCAACAAGATGGATGTAGCCCGCAAATCGGACAGATTTGATTGATTTGGGAAGTGTTCCATATCCACCAACCTTGTACCGCAAGGCCTAAGCTCCGGACTAGTTGGTTGAAAGAGATATAAAAGTTCAGTACCTCAATAACATGGTCGACACCGACACCATTAGTCTGCATAGCCTATAAATAAATCGAGGGTATGCTAAAAATAGCTAGCTTACAATTCTCAACACTTCCTCATCCCAATTGGGTGTTTTCTTATAATTAATGATGTGCTTTGCGCCCAATTTGGAGGACATCTTGAGTTTATCATCGGAGGAGGACGTGGCAATCACGGTAGCACCCGACGCGACGGCGAATTGAAGTGCAAAGCTAGTTGATCACCATGATTAGGTCTTGTAAGAGAAGGGTCCCTCAAACTCACGTTGATACACCCCCGGTCCCAAGGACGAGGACATGATCGCCGGCCTTTAAGGGCACCGGACCCCGAAGAGAATTGTAGGCGGTTAGTGCTGCACATCTGTTTGCTCATGGTGAGGTAAATCATGGTGCGGGGAAGGCATAACTTACGGCAGTGTCGAAGCCTCCTCGTAAGACAGGTGTTGGGGTATAGATACCAGTGACTGTAGCCAACGGCAATGGAATTACAAGTCAGTAAAAAATAACGGAAATGTTGAATGATGTCACATGAGAAGAGAACGTCCTGTACTCGGTCAGCACCCCAGGAGATTGGCATCCAAGTTCCGACCGCTTGATCGTGAAGTTGGAGTCTCCATACAGGTGGTCAGCCGCGAGATTGGCGCAGACTCGGTCCCCCTTTCTCCAATCTTTAACGTCTTCTCCGATGGCGACAATTTCGCCAGCCATATCGGAGCAAGGAACGAGGTGGTCTGGGTATCTTTTGTGTTATACCAGATTCAAATTCTTGACCGGATTGTATTTTAGGTGCAAACATACTTAGTTGGATACTCTCCAATGGCAACCTCCAGATCGCGGAACTGTCGCCAAATCGGGCCCGTTTAAAAATTTGAAGATTCGAGTGTGGAGGTTTGTACTGACTTGAAGAGAGACAGCATGGATCTTGACGAGAACTTCATTGGCTCTCGGGGACTCGACGGTTTTGGTCCGAATGATGAGATTTTCAGGCGAACCAACCTGCCGGGTTGATTAAT
>MU150246.1:233277-250366 GCA_015584075.1 Collybia nuda
ATAAAGTCGTGCGTGATCACTGATGGCACAAGTTGTGTGTATATTCATCTTCAGGACTTACATAGATATTACAAATAAGAAACTCTGTTAATCGTTGGAAACCTTGATGACCACCTTTCCGAGGTGAGCCTGGGACTTGAGGTACGCATAGGCCTGTTTCGCGTCCTCGAAAGGAAAGATTTTATCAACGACGGGCCTTGTCTTCTCTGGATTCGCGGATAGAAGGCGGTTCATATCATTAAACCTTGGTATGGAGCATAAGTTAAAGCAACTTAAAGAAAATAGTGAAGATGCCTACTGTGCGACAGAGCCAACCTCGATACCCCTTAAGGTAATGCCTTTCGAAACAGCCTCAAGGACGACATTCACATTGGAGTTCTCCTATGTAAGGAGGGGTGTCAATATATGACAATAATCTCTTGAAAGGTTATGTACCTGAGAAAGAAATCCGATGAGGTGGAGGTGCCCTCCAAATCTTACGGACCTTATTGATTTGATTAGTGTTCCAGGACCACCAACCTCACTCATGAAGTGAGTTTTCAATCATGGAAATTCAAGAATAGGCACCGTACCTCTACAACGTGATCAACACCAACACCGTTCGTCTACGTAAGCTCAATCAGTTATAGGCTTAAGGTGCGTACTAAGGACAAAGAGATAGCTTACCATTTTCATCACCTCTTCGTCCCAATTTGGCGTCTTTTTATAATTAATTACATGTTTTGCGCCCAGCTTAGATGCAATTTTGAGTTTATCCTCAGATGAGGAAGTAGCGATGACGATAGCACCAGATGCAACAGCGAGTTGGAGAGCAAAACTATTTGACTAAGTGGATCCTAGGGAAGGATGAGGAGAGCAGAACTTACATAGATACACCCCCTGTCCCAAGAACAAGAACGTAATCGCCCGCTTTCATAGGTACAGGTCCGTGAAGAGCATTATAAGCAGTCACTGCTGCACAACTGTATGTAACGGGATAACTTGATCGGCTCTCTGAACGCAGAAAAAAGACCTACGGCAGGGTTGAAGCTTCTTGATAAGTCAGGTGGTCGGGTATGAGCACCAGCGACTGCAGATCATAAGGCTATAAGCTACTGGAATAGAACTGGAGACGTGAAGGGTCTTACATACGAAGGAAACGTTCTATATTCAGTCAACACGCCGGGAGACTGACCTCCCAGAGCTGATTTATTGATCACGTAGCTGATGTCCCCATGGATGTGCTCAGTGGCAAAGTTGGAGCACACTCGGTCTCCGATCTTCCACCCTTTCACGTCTTCTCCGACGGCGATGATTTCGCCAGCCATGTCCGAGCAAGGAACAAGATTCGCGTCAGGACATCTTGCATAGTACTGGGTTCAAACTTTGGTTCTTCTAGGGTAAGGGACAGACTTACTCAGCCGAATAAGTCCCAGTGGACACCATTAGATCACGGAACTGTCAATTGATTGACGTCAGTCCTAATTTACTGATTTTAGGGGTGAGCTTTGAACTAACCTGAAGAGAGACGGCATGGACCTTGACCAGAACTTCGTTAGTTTTGGGCCATTCGATGGTCTTCTTACGGATGGTGAGATTGTCAGCTGAGCCAATCTGTTAGACTTAATCAAAATGAGGTCGGAATCCAAAGGACACGCTAACCGATACCTTAGGAAAATAGTATTCATGAGCGGTGGTAGGAATTGTCATGGCTGCGAATACAGTGAGTTTGATAATTGGGGTAAAAGAACGCAAGCCCTTATATGGTAATCCTAAGAACCTAAACCAAACGTCATGGATTATTCATGATATCGTTGAGGTAATCGCCGAGGCCATGCCATAAAAAAGTGGACTTGGGAAAAAAGTTCTACAGAAGTTCCTTTGCGCTTCGAGTTCGAAAACTCCCTGTGACTCTTCGTGACCCTACTTTGGCGTCTATGAGTTACCCCCTGTGATTCAGAAACGTGCTGTGCTTTGCTTAGAAATTATTTATCGTTGGTTCTTTTGATAATATTGGCGTTTCCTTGCGTTGATTTTTCCATCTACATATTATGTCCTCAAAAATAGCCACCTTCGTTCATCCTCCATGATTACTTACATTATTCAGATGTAATCCACATATATGGAACTCCATTGATCCTTCGAAACTTTGATGACGACCTTTCCAACATGGGCCTGGGAATTCAGATATAAATAAGCCTGTTTAGCCTCTTCGAAGGGGAAAACTTTGTCGACGATGGGTCGTGTCTTCTCTGGGTTTGCGGAAATCAGGCGGTCCATATCCTTGAACCTTGAGTAAGATTATAAGGTGGGAAATTTACAGGTGGAAAACGGAAATGACTAACTGAGCGACAGAACCAATTTGGACGCCCCGTAAGGTAATGGACTTCCAAACGGCTATAGGAGAAATTTCCACACCCACATTTTTCTATGAAGAGAGGCGTATGAATAGATGTTTGGTGTTTCTTCTATGCTTGTGTACCTGGGCGAGAAAACTAACAAGTTGGACGTGTCCTCCGTACCGGGCCGACTTCATCGATTTGGCCAGAGTGCCGTCACCACCGACCTTGATCATATCACAGGTTTTCGGGTTTATATTCTGCAAAGGGAATATACGGTACCTCGATAACATGATCGACACCAACACCATTTGTCTACATGGCCCATCAGTCATGGTGTAGTGTGTAAGGGGGTATTAAAAAAATACATGAATAACTTACTATTTTCAATACTTCTTCGTCCCAATTCGGAGTCTGCTTGTAATTAATGACGTGGTTTGCACCCAGCTTCGTTGCAGTTTTGAGCTTGTCATCGGATGACGACGTAACAATGACAATGGCTCCAGATGCAAGAGCGAATTGAAGGGCAAAGCTGACGGATCATGACTGAGCTTCAGCAGAGAAATAAAGTCAGAGTTATCACATTGATACACCCCCGGTTCCAAGGACTAGTATGTGATCACCTGCTTTTATAGGCACGGGACCTAGAAGGGCATTATAGGCAGTTACTGCCGCACAGCTGTTTATGTTGTGAGATGATGTTTGAACGAAGAAGGTACCACCCACGGTAAGGTTGAAGCCTCCTCATAAGACAGATGCTGGGGAATATACCAATGACTGATGATAATATTATAAGCCTCCATTATGAGATGGGAACATTGAGGAAATTTACATGAGGAGGGAATGTCCTATACTCGGTCAGGACACCCTGAGTTCGGCCCCGAGAGCTGACTGCTGAATATTGGGATCGAGATCTCCATAAAGGTGCTCAGTTATGAAGTTGGCGCAAACTCGGTCACCCTTCTTCCATCCTTTTACATCTCCCCCAATAGCGACGACTTCGCCAGCCATGTCTGAGCAGGGGACGAGATCATTAACACAACTTGTGTGATTATCTCAAATCAAAATGCAATCACACATCGGACTAAAACACGAACTTACTTAGCGAAATATGTTCCAGTAGCCACCATTAGATCGCGGTGCTGTTGTATCGCCAGCATCAAAACGAGTTCAATGGTTCAGAAGGCGAGGTATTGACTCACCTGGAGAGAGACAGCATGGATCTTTACGAGAACTTCATTGGCACTCGGCGGCTCTATTGTCTTTGTGCGGATAGTAAGATCGTCTGCGAAGTCCATCTGCCATGCCAGTTAAAGTCCAATCCTAATCCCTCAGATAAATGAACGGGAACCTTAGGGAGGTGATATTCACGAGTAGTGATAGGAACCGCCATGATTGGAATTGTTGAATTGTGCGGAAATGGTGGATTAGATCAAAAACTCAAGAGAGAACAAAGCTCTTTCATATTCATCTGCTGGATAACTCATCGTAGACGACATGGATCATGGATTATCCGCAGCGCCACTGAAATTTGAATGTACTGACTGAGATGTCCTAAGCTTAGCAAAAGAGGGGATTGCTGGCAACTTCTTCCAGGCTCCAAGTTTTGATGTTTTTGGAGTCATATGAGGTTTTATGACATATTAAGGCCTCCGGAGTAGAACTGAGGAAACCTCTGGCAGGATTAACGTACGCTTAGGAGAGGAGAAGAAACGCTCCACTAGAAACTTCATATCGTTCAGCCTGGCGCCTACAAGTTGGGTTGAGGAAACTCTTGGGATTCAGCAATGTGTTGTGCGTTCGTTAGTCACAGAATCGTTTATTGTTGGTTTTTTTCATCATATTGGCGCTTCCTTTTTGTTAGTTTTCCGCCCACATATCACCGCCCATATATCATGTCCTCATAACCACCTTCGTTTATCCTCCATAATTACTTACATTATACAGAACGTAGTCCGCAGATACAGGCATCAATCCCTCGAAACTTTGATGACAACCTTTCCAACGTGGGCCTGGGACTTCAGATACGCATAAGCCTGCTTCGCCTCTTCGAAGGGGAAAACCTTATCGACGATAGGTCGCGTCTTCTCTGGGTTTGCAGAAATCAGGCGATTCATGTCTTTAAATCTTGAGGAAGAATGTGGGGTTAGAATTCTACAAAAAAAAAAATAACTAAACGCACTGCGCAACGGAGCCAATTTGGATGCCCCGTAGGGTAATGGCCTTCCAGACACTCTTAGTAACAATGTCTACATCAATATTTTTCTGCAAAATGAAAAGCGTCAATAATGAATACTTGGAATTTCTCTTTACGGTTGCATACCTGGGCAACAAAGCCGATAAGATGGAGATATCCCGCATACCGGACTGAGTTCATCGATTTGGCCAGTGTTCCGTAACCACCAACCTTGATCATATTGTAATTTTTTCAAGCTGATGTGTTACAAAAGAATACACCGTACCTCGATAACATGATCGACGCCAACACCATTGGTCTACGCGGCTCGTCAATCATGATGTTCTATATATGCGCTAGAGATGCATATGTGACTCACTATTTTCAACACCTCCTCGTCCCAATTCGGCGTCTTATTATAATTTATGACATATTTTGCGCCCAGCTTCGTTGCAGTTTTGAGTTTATCGTCAGATGAAGAAGTAACAATGACGGTGGCGCCAGACGAAAGGGCAAATTGAAGGGCGAAACTGGTCGCGCCACGAATGAGCCTCAATAAAGGATGTGTGGGCGAGGTTCTCACATTGATACACCTCCGGTCCCAAGGATAAGAACATGGTCACCTGCTTTTATGGGCACAGGACCTAGAAGAGCATTGTAGGCAGTGACTGCAGCACAACTATGTATGTGATGAGTTGATGTCTGATGCGGAGATGGCACCGCTTACGGCAATGTCGACGCCTCCTCGTAAGATAGATGCTGGGGAATAGATACTAGTGACTGATGATGATATGGGCCAGAGGTGAGCGCTGAGAGCATCGAGGAAACTTACATGAGAAGGAAACGTCCTATACTCGGTCAGGACCCCCTGAGCTTGGGCCCCAAAAGATGACCGTTGAATTTCGAGGTCTGTGTCTCCATACAGATGTTCAGCCGCGAAGTTGGCGCAAACTCGGTCGCCCTTTTTCCATCCTCTTACGTCTTCTCCAACAGCGACTATTTCACCAGCCATATCCGAGCAAGGGACGAGGTCGTCAAGACATCTTAAGTTGTTGAGTCAAACCGTAATGTCGTCAGTGTAGAGCACGGACTTACTGAACGATATACATTCCAGAGGCTACCATTAGATCGCGATACTGTTATACCACCAGAGTCAATTTGAGTGCAATTCCCCGGAAGGTGAGGTTCTGACTAGCCTGAAGAGAGACGGCATGAATTTTTACGAGAACTTCATTGGCCCTTGGCGATTCGACTGTCTTTGTGCGGATAGCAAGATTGTCGGCGGAGCCAGGCTGTCGTTTTGATAAGTATCTAAATTCAAATTTGTTAGAATGAATACGTACCTTGGCGAGATGATATTCGCGAGCAGTGACAGGAACCGTCATAATTGATATTGTGGGGGGATAGTGAGTTAGATCAAGGGGTCGAGTAATAAGGCCTTTATATAAAAATATATATCACCCGTCGTAGATGTTATAAATCATCTAAAGCATTACTGAGGTTTGATATGCTGACCGAGACATTTTGCTGACTGAGATACCCCAAGCTTAGTAAAAAAGTCGCGCGTAAGTTCTTCCAGGCCCCACCCGCATTCGGTGTTTTCATGATCATACGAGTAGGTTCGTGATGCGCTGCGACCTGGGAATAGGGCTGAGTAAAAATATTTTGTCAAGGCAGCGTACGCCTGGGGGGAAACAGGAGTAGCACTCCATTCGAATGTCCGTGTCGTTCGAATTAGCCCTAGTGTCAGAGAAGGCAACGTGCTTTGACTTCGAAACGTCGTTTATCAACACTTCTTATAACATCTCGAACAGATATCCAGTGCTTACGATACATAATACAAAAACGCGTCCCAATACGTCCTAATCTTCTGATTCAACCACCATTACTTCCAATCTTGATATCAAGCTTCCAATAGAAATTCTTCGATGATAGGCCAACCAATTTGTTTGGCATTTTGGGCCCTCTTCTTCGTATATTGAGTCTGTGTTGCCGTCTAGTGGTGGATGAAATTCAACGGCGCTTTTAGAATCGGTTGAGCTTCTAGTTCCGGGTCCGAATAGCGACGTTGACGCTTAGCGGTACTTGCGACACGTGTATCCCCTCGCTTTGTTGGCGATCGGGGTCATCAAAACTCGTGGTGGCCGCGAGGCAAACCATCATGCAAGACGACAGGCCTGGCAATACGCCCGCATTCAAAAATGACTCGGTTGTTTTGGGACGCCCACTTCTCTTTGTCCACCCTTTTGTTCCAACTTGAAGCAGTTACGGTTTTGTTCTTGTGCGTGTTTCCGTCGATCTCGAGTCCCCTTGGTTTTTTTGCTGATAATCCGGGCCCTTTGAAGATATATCCTTGTGTAGAAGAACCCGCAGGACGCGATATGTTCCCAGTTACCGACTTTAACTTCGTAGTTTGTGGAATCGCAACGTTCGCCGCTACGGTCGGCTACGCTTGTACTCGTAGACTTTCCGCAGATCCGTGAGTCACACCCCTTATAATCGCATCTCGAAACATAAGCTAACCCTCGGCGTCGGGCAACCCAAAGTCTCACCATCGCGAACAACAGCCCGGATCTGTTGGCATCGATCATCATTCCCCCCACACGCCCAGAGAAAACTACTACTGAGAGTACTCCCACGAACGATATACCAGCAACTTCTCCATCCAACGCTCAACTTCTGGTACAGACCGATCATCCTATGACCGTAACAGAGACACCGACCCTGGCTGAGGCTATGCCGAACCTACCCACCCGAAAAGGATCGCTAAAACGCAAGCGCACCCAAGAGGACCAAGAGGACCAAGAAGAAGATAATACTGTGAGTTATCCCTGTAATTAATTATGAACTGTTTCTAAACAAGAATTATTAGAATGCGGGATATCCACATGTGCGAGCTGTTTTAGTCTTTGGTTAGGTTGTCCTTTTAACACCCTTCATTTCCCAGAATCTTAAATCAATCTACCCGCCCAAGAAAAGGAGCCGGACTCCCTCTTCTGAAAACGACGATAACGCGGAGGTTAATACCGCGGCAAGAACTCAAACTATCCATAGCTTATACTATCTGTACAGGAAATGGTCATTGAACCAGACTTTGCACCACCTCCCATGGTTACAAGCCCCGCCGAAGATGTCATTGTTAGTGGCGGCGCATATGTTCACAAGATAAAGAAACTCACGAGCACCATTTTCGTCCCGTTCAGAAACCAGCCGTTCAAAACACAGAGCCAACAAACGTGCCTGTCGGGACCCAAGCTACCCCGACCCGACCGGCAACTCCGGAACCATCGGCACCTAAAGCCATAGAACGCGCTCGCACACCATCTCCGGTGAGTTTCCACAATGAATGAATTAGCCAATTCACCTAAAAGCATTCTTCGTAGACCTTTGGCTCTCCAATCGTTATGACCCCTCCAAAAACTCCTTTGCTCTCTGTACGTGCCCCCTTCCGCCACACTGGAGTGATCCTAAATCGGCATAGCGTGCCAAAACAACCAATGCGTTCTCCGCATTCGCCGGATCGGCTTCGCCCTTCGCAAGTGTGGGCGCCTCTCCCTATAGTTCGTTCAAATCCAACAAGCCTGCGTGGGTGACTCCAGCCAAAACCGTATCACCACGCTCGGGTCCGAATGATCCCGTATCCGAAGAACCAATCAGTGAGATAACTGCCAAGGCTACCAAGGATATCAAGAAAAATAAACATGTGCTTAATGCGGCTGCGGTCACCTCAAAGCCTAGTGTCGAACGTTCGTACCACTTTCCTTTTTGGGCAGCCCCCCCTTCTCCCCAAACCTGACACGAAAATAGACCTCACGGGCGAGGAAAATGAGGACGTGGAGCTGGAACTCAAGGGAGCGAAGCTCTTCATCAAAAGAGGCAATAAGCCCTTCTCTGACGGTATGCTTGGTCATATCAAACTTCTGTCGAATAAATCAACGTTGGATGAGAGATTACGTGAGTCAAGGATGGCTGTCTTTTGCATGTGTCTGACTTGGTTGTCATGTCACTAGTTTTTCGCCGTGAGCCTCTTTGGAAGGTCTCCATGAATGTTCGTATGCACCCAACCGTGCGTTGCATCTTTGATGAAGACGAGAACGTGCTTCGTCTCGTACTGAAGGAGTTTATCGAGGAGAAGGACGTCCCCCAGAGTGAATGGAAGGGGGAAGTTGTAGTCTACGCTCTCAAGGTCCGTTCAATAACCTTCAGTTCTGAGGATCGCCGCTGAAAATGTCCCCCTTCACAGCCTGGAAGATCATGCTCGAAGCAGGATTTCAAGGATTTCGCTACAACGCTGGTAACCACCCCAGGTTTGAAGCCCCGATGAGACTTTTCCCAGCCCTCCAATGAGGGTCATTCGGCGTCCACAGAGATGTGGTTGATTGCCCTATCACTGACGCTTAATACTCGTGTTTTAACACGAGCAGCGGGTCCAGTATAAATTTTGACGATACGCTACGACATTCGGTGCTCAGCGCTTGGATAGCGCTCCAGGACACATGTATTTTACGACTTCCAATATCAAACTAAGCTCTATAACTCGTGTTGCGACTCGGACTGAGATCCTCAACGCATGACGTGACACGAGGTGATGGGTGACGCGGGGGTAATAAGGAGGCACCGAAAGGGCATTTAGGGTGCAGGAATGAATGTTTGATGAGACCACTCACTTTCGTGTCCTGTTGCATTCAATCTGCATCTCGGAAAAAATGCAAAAAACATTCAGTTATGTAAAACCGGTTGATTTTGCCCCAGATCTCGTCGTTCAGCCACCAAGGCTTACGAAATACGGTGGATAACATATCAAACACCAGAAAGTTCGGCGTCCCTTCGAGCAAGTTGGGTTTTGTCCTTGGCCGTCCTGCAAAAAAACAAGTTCCCCTCACCACATCACTGGTGCTTTACAATTGCATTTTACTGACGTCGAACCGGCGCATATCCCCCACTTCAACCCAGTAAAACGTTTACCAACCAGCTAGATTATGTGTTTTCCTTTGGGAAAATTTTACACTCCATCTGACGCGGTTGCCCCTCAAGTCGCCCAAACCTAGCAAGCTCTTAAATTATATCTATCCCTCACGTTGTGTTAGGACTGTAGCACCGCGATGTGGTGTTGATCAGGACTGCACAAGCAATACAAAGGAGGTCTTATAAGTACAATGGTGAGTGGTACCTTGTCATGCTTTACTGCCTTCAAATCCAACCCGTCATATCAGGCTCTTGCTTATTAAACCGATCAATTTTTACAATGAAAGGGTCATGACCTTAAAAAGTGGCTTCGTCGTGTCCGGAGTCGAACGATTTAATGCCTGATGTATAAATAAAAGAGCCGATTATCTTTCCGTCGATCTATATAACCAGCAGCATGTTTCTCGTAGACAGGCAGGTTACTGATACTAGCTCTTATAACCCAGTCTTACCTCGCTTTTATATAGGATCTGTAATCATAAAAGGTGGTCTTAACTACTTAGGCCACCTTTTTCACCTTCTCAAGGTTCGTTCACATCATTTTTAAAGATCGCCGTTGTAAAATTTATTCTCGTATAGCCCGGGGGATCATGCTTGAGTATTCGTGATTTACTGTGTCCGTGAGCCGCGGCACCGGTTTCGGCGATACATTCTAAGGATGTGCTACAAAACGTGGTGCCTGGAAAGTACCCTGGGGGTGTTTATTTTATAAGCTCCGTTCTCACACTTCGGCTGAGGGTACATCGGTGTTGAAATGAGGTGATGGATTTGAAGGTAACGAGGAAATTTTAATTAACGGACCCGACCTGACATGACAGCAAACCAAAGTAGGGCAGAGGCACAACCCATGGCCATGTACGGTACAGCCCTATGGAACGGTTTGAAAGGGAACGGCAATTCAATAACGAAACAACGAACAGTTTTAGCGACGCGTTCGAGGAACCCTTGTTTGAAGGAGTTGCTGGAGCAGCGCTGGTACCTGTATCCGTCACATTACTCGGAGGCGCGTCGATACCGGTCGTATTTTGGCCTTCGATTGTGGCGAAGAGAAATCCTGGGACGTCTGGGACGCCTTGTTGTATTGCCCTCTGGACATCAAGGGCTAATTCATTGAGTCGCCCCGCGTCGTAATCACTCTCAATTCCTGGAAGTTGAAGCTGATATTCGGTCAGCCGGGCGCTTGCTGGGCTTTGTGTAGAGAATACATCGAAAGAGTGGCCAGATGTCTGCAGGTATTCTTCGTTGATCACACAGGACTGCGAGTATACAGAAACTAGGAGCTAAGATATTGGTTGTGAATAAAGCGCTGAGAAGAGGAGGGGAATTCTTTGCACTCGCAGCTGCTATCGCCCCTTCGCTTCGGGCCAGTGTGAGTATGTCCTCCTCCAGTGATACATTTGTGGAGTTGAAGTCACACGAAATGAGCGCGATCCATGGTGGTGTAGCTAGATCTGAAGGAAATTTTGGTGGTCACTCAAAGATGGCACGCGTTTTGGGTCTTAGCTCACTGGGTGACGTCGTTTTGTTGACATTGGACTCAGAGAAACGAACGAAAGCCCCCTAACTAACATCGAAGATTTTCTGATAGAGAGATAGTGCACAGTAGGTACCTTATTGATCCCTAGGCTTCCTACGCCGGCTAATCGGTATGAAACAGTTTGTGTATAGGACCTGTGAAAGATTAGTTTCGAATAAATACGGAGACGACATGAAGGGCAGACCCGTTAGGGAACCAATTTAACTGCAGCTTGGAGGAATCCGTGGTGTTTGCTCCGTTCTCGATGGTTCCCTGGCTAGAATTTACGGGACGCGCGGGGGTATATGCATTGGCGTTGATCACAATCAGACTGAGGCCAATAAAGAACTTGATTATGGTTATCATGCTAGACAATCTTAGCAAGGACAACAAAGTTATAAAAACCGACACCAACCCGCGTTGTTATGGAAAGCCTCTAATATTAGCCGTGGCCAATCACAAATGTCATCCGGCGCTGATTGATGGTGATGCACGTGGGGGTCGGGGGCGGGGCTAGCATTGCCTTCATGCATATACAGGTCCATGTTCCCACAGGCACTTGTCGTAAACCCTTGAACACCTTTTTGCAGCCTGATCTCCTCTACCCTCTACAACAATGGTAGGCAAACATCTACAAAAAATCAAGAATTCTTTGTTCAGGTGGGTCTTTTGGTATTGTGTACCGAAGCGAGATGCTGATGAATAGTTGACGCCTGTTCGAAATAGATCATCCTTCCATCCATCGAGTTCAACATCGCCAGCGCCTATGGAGCCTGCACCAGCGCCATGGCCGGAATGGGACCTAGATCCAAAATTCTTCACAGCCTTGACTCGATGGACCCTGAAGAACCCCGAAAGATCTTTGGATAAGATCCTCGACAACATCTGCGTTTTCATTAACAAAACTGATAATTTCCTTGCGCTGGTTCCCGACAACCCGTTCCCTGCACGGGGGCTTGTGTGTGCATTAGCACACCTCATCAGACTTGGGGTGGTATGGACAGAGTTACATGATTGAGTATAATGCTTTGTACTGACGAAGGTGATAGACAATCTCGAAGGCCAATAGAGAGGTGCAGCAGTTTGCAAAGGAGATTGTTAAATGGGTGGGAAAGGTACAAGCTGCATTTACAACCAGTAAAGGTAGAAGTTTTGTTGGGGAAACTTGGAATAATCTAGCAGATATGAGGTATGTCTTTTCTGGCGGTCTCTACACATACCTTACCTAGTTTGTCCCAGGGATCTGATTAATAAGATTTGCTTATGGGCAACCGCAAGATTGGTAACAAATTTCCTCTTATATATTGGTACATTATCTGGTCTTCACGAATGGCTACAGCAGGATGGCCGATGGCAGCAATTTGGCCATAGTTTATTGATTTCGAAGGAAATTGAAGATTTTAAATCACAATTGAATACAGCCAGAAATATTTTCATGGTAATTGGATTTGGGTCTCTTGGTTATCTACTCTTTTGCCTAATCCCTTGGTTCACAGATGGTCACTCTAATCAACTTATCACAATCTAAGAACAGCATTCTTTCTGGGGTCCACACTTTGCTGAAGAAGGTCAAGGAAGTGCAAGCAAACCAAGTGGTACATAACTTACAATTTGCTTTGCATAAATCTTGTTCATTTTATTTCCTAGGCCCTTTTGGATATGCTTCAGCAGCAAATGGAAGCTGAGGCCAGAGAACTATTTGTTTCTCAGATGCTTTCTCCACATTCAGTGACTAATATTTCATATGACAGTCAAGGAAAGCGGCCTTGTGATATTGATACCCGGGTTGAAGTTTTGAAGGACATTAAAGGCTGGATCTACAATACTTCTAGTGGTGCCCAGTCTTTTCTTTGGCTTACTGGTGATCCTGGTTGTGGAAAGTCAGCTATTACAGCATCAATTGCTAAGATGTGCAAGGATGATGGGGTTCTTTGGGCACAATTTTTCATTAACCGCAACAATGCAGATACTACAGATCCAAGTTCCTACTTTCCATCCATTGCCCAGCAACTTGCAAATCACTCTCCTGCTGTTTCTTTGATTTTACATGGTGCCCTTCAGAAAAAACCATCCCTAGTAGATGGAATTTCTCATGTTCAGGCTGGGGAGCTATTTGTCAATGCCTTGAAGACTGCAGCCTTGTTGGATACTCTGAGTCCAGTGGTTGTCATAATTGATGGGCTTGATGAGACAGAGAGGGCATCTCTGATGTACACTGCTCAGGTGTTCTCTCAGGCACTTCTTGACTTGCCTAGCAATGTCAAAGTTTTTATCTCTAGTAGAACAGAGGATAACATCAGAAAGCCCTTTTCTGATACTTTTTCTGTAGACAAAGTCAAACATGTCCATCTTGATACTGCTGATCCGTCCTCTATTAGGGATGTTTCCACCTTTTTGATCAAGAGGATTGTCCAAATAGTGGATAACAATGAACTTAATTTACTGGAATGGCCAGGACAAGAGAGAATGGATGCTCTTTGCCAGCACTCAGCTGGACTTTTCATTTGGGCAGTCACTGCCACCAACTTTATTGAGGACCAAATAGGAATGTGGGGCAAAGGATGTCTTGAAGCTGTACTTGATGAACTCAGCAGCCAGGGAATGGGAGACATAAATGTGCTATATGGCACAATTCTCAAGCTGATTTACAAACAAGCTGATCCCCAATTGTATCAATGGTTCCGTAGAATTGTGGGCTGTATAGTGGTCTTAAAAGAACCATTGTGTATTGCAGATATCACTTTATTATTTACCATCAAGAACCAGATCAGAGGGACTCAAAAATATGCTGATGTTGAGCATTTTGTCAAACAGCTTCGTACAGTTCTTGTAGCTGGAGCAGAGGCCATTACACCCAAAACTATTCCCAGGTTACATAAATCATTTTTTGAATTCATAACAGAAAGAGCTGATAGAGAGTTTTTGGTGGATATGAAGGCTACAGATGCTGAGGTTGCATTGCAGTGCCTATTTTATTTAGCTCAGTTTCATATTAATATTCATGAGGACAAGAGGGAAAGGTGGAAAAAATCACATTTGCCACACCCATTCACCACTTCTTCTATTTTTTATTATGCTTGGCAGTTCTGGAAGTTACATCTACCCCATTTACACTCTGGAGTATATTTTCTCAATCCAGACAAGGGTTGGAAGACTCAAGTTCAAAATGCATTTATTCAAGATACTAAAAATCTAAAACCAAAGATATCCCTTGTTGTAAATCAAAATGACAGGGAAATACTGTCAACCATTGGTAATCATATCTGTGTTAAGAGCTTGTCCAGTAGTCCACCATATACAGGTCATACCAGTTGTGTGCGAGCACTTGCACTATCACCTAATGGGGCACATATTATTTCAGGATCACATGATAACACATTACGCCTTTGGAATGTCAAAACTGGAGAAGCTATTGGTGAACCATTTGAAGGGCACACATGGAATATTTTCTCAGTTGCATTTTCTCCAACTGGAGCATATGTTGCATCAGGCTCACGTGATTGTACCATTTGCCTTTGGGATGTACAGACTGGGAAAATGGTGGGAAAACCATTAAAAGGCCATAATGGTGATATCCATGGTGTAGCATTTTCTCCAGATGCAAGATATCTGATATCAGGCTCTTCAGATAAGACATTATGCTTATGGAGTGTAGCAACTCATGAGCTTGTTCTCCCCCCCTTCAAAGGTCATACTGGATGGATCCTTTGTTTATCATTTTCACCAAATGGAACACACATTGTATCAGGATCTGCTGATAATACACTCTGCCTCTGGGATCCAGATACTGGTGCTTGTATTGGACTGCCTTTCCTAGGACACAGGCAATGGGTTAGATCTGTTGCATTTTCCCCAGATGGTCAAAGGATTATTTCAGGAAGTGAAGATGGGACACTTATATTATGGGACATATTCACACATGAAGCACTAGGAATTCCATTCAGAGCTCAAACTGCCAGTGCAATACTATCTGTTGCATTCTCACCAACAGGGGACTGTATTGCATCAGGTTCTGCAGATCGAGCTGTACGCCTTTGGGATCCAACTACACATGAAGCTATTGGTGATCCAATTGGGCACCACTCAGGCCATGTATGGAGTGTTGTCTTTGCTCAAGATTCAAGATCAATCATATCAGGTTCCAGTGATAACACCATTCGTGTCTGGGATATTGAAACTTGTGGTCCAATAGGAAAGATCTTTAAGGAGCATGATGAACCAATTACCTGCATGGCCATATCTCCAAATGGGGAGACCATTGTATCTGCATCTGCAGATGGTACACTATTCTGGTGGGATGCACACAGACATATTTCTAAAGGGCCACATGCACAAATTTCTGGTACTTGTGTTTCTCTTGCATTTTCATCAGATGGATCTCAAGTGGCAGGCTTGTGTACTGATGGTTCCATTAACACATGGTCTTCCAATACCCATGAGTGGCTCCAGGGCTTTGAACTAATTGAACCTGCTACTGAACTAGACCTCCTTGGGTTTTCTTCCACTGGGGAACACATGATGAAATTTACAATAAATGGAGTGTGCCAAACTTGGGATACAAATACAGGAAAATTAGTGGAATTATCAAACACACCACTTGGGAGCTCATTATTTGATTACAATAATATACAGTCCCTGAGTGCAGAATACATGTGGTTAAATGGAGAGGCTGTTGGTGCTAAGTTGTGGTATTATCCTGTGTACAATCCACAATTTGGACTGTGGGTATATGTTGAAGATAGGGTAATTAAAGTGAGCTCTGATGGTGTGATGACAATAACAATAATTGTGTCATAGTTAAGGTTACCTACAATATGTGATATTTCAAATTTTACTTTTGAGATATAACTGACACTAAGTAATCATGATGGGCTTTGCAGGTATGCAGAATTCACCAACTGGTCAAACTGTAAGGGGAGTGCTGGTTCACTCTATATATCTTTAGTTATCCAGGAATATTTTACAACTATTAAGGTTCTGGTTACATGTTGCCATGCATCTCAAGTTTATCTGTGAGGGTGGTATTGTACTGGGAGGCTGTACTTTACATTTTCCCACATGTCCATACAGAGTCTGCATGAATTGCAAAAATCCACACTGTAAGGGGACTGCCCTTTTCCCTCACTTTCACATTTCGCACATATATACATACTCACACTTGCATACATGCATGTGGACTTGGATTCACATGCACACACTCCTTGACAGTTTGTCACTTGCAAGGTGTTCAGTGGCAAGTCTCCTAAGCAAGTGCTGAAAAGCCATTGAGTCTTCACCAAGTGGGCAAGTGACCAGATCAGCAAGGCACTCACCAGAGCAGACCACAGACACAGTCCCAGTGACATGGCAACTGGTATAACAGGACTAAGAGAGGCTCCACTGGAGCCTTGGCTAGTGTTACAGTTTCTCTTTTCCCTTCATTATCTTATCTTATCCTGTATCATCTAACCTTTGGACTATCTCTTTCCCTTACATCTTCTTTCCCTCCATTCCATTCCCACCAATCCTATTATTACATCTAACTTTCCCATTATTATTTGGCACTTCATTTATAACTACCAATAGTGCTTATCCCTCTAAGAAGCATTACTCATCATGCTTCTTTTCTACTTATATATATACCATACAATGTAGTAGATAGTCCTCAGCTTGACCTAGCTGAATATACCTTATTCTCTACAACTCGACGCTCAGCTCAATCCTACTCGCCTTAGAAGGGGGTAGTGCATCTCAGATCCAGAAGACAGACTTGTCCTTTATATCAGGAAGTCTATAGACGTCAGACTTATTGTTGACGGACTTATCAAACCGATTGATTAGGTCTTGATCTAGAGGATAAGACCCAACAGCCGTAACAAAAGGTCAAGGTAACAAAACCCAACAACCTATCTAGGTTCAGACGTCACCATAGCACCCTCAACCTACGGAGTATCTGACCAAGGAGATCATAGTGAAGAAGAAGAACAAGACTCTCACAACAGCAGTGAAGAACGCAGCCAAGTAGAAGAACTACTGAGCCCAGAAATCAAAAACCCTGAACCAGATAACCCCAAGCCAGAAAACCCCAAACCCAAGAAGCCTGAAGAAATCCCAGAAGATGCAGACATCACACTC
>MU150246.1:250551-303375 GCA_015584075.1 Collybia nuda
AGGACAATCATTTGAAATGGATCCACTCGAAGAAGAAACACACACGAACATGACTGGAGTAAAAATCCGCCTCCCACAGGACTTCGATGGAGACAGAAGCCAAACCACTGAATTTTTAACATCATGCGACCTATACCTGAGGCTAAATGGAGAAATCTACGATTCAGATGAAAAGAAGATCATATTTGCATTATCCTTCTTCAATGGAGGAACAGCAGGACCATGGAAGGAAGAGTGGGCTGAATTAGCAGGAGCTGATAACTGGGGCACCTACGCCAACTTCAGAAATGAAGTAAAATTAGCCTTCTCACCTGCAGGAATAGCAGAAAACGCGAGAGCCAAATTAGAAAGCCTTAGGATGGGAGGAGCAGTATCAGTGGATGAATATATTGCCAGATTCAGAGCAGCAGCCAGCAGAAGCGAGATTAAAGAAGATGTGTCCCTCATTGATCGATTTATGAGAGGACTCCCACCCAAGTTGATGGAAAAGATAGCCACAATGGACCAATCACCTACCAAGATTGCCGAATGGTATAAATTCGCATCTCAATTCGATGGACAGTACTGCCATGCAAAAGCCATAGCAGCACAGATGAGAGGAGGAGGATCTAGACCATCCAACCATAATAAGAAGTACAACTTCAAACGAGACAACAGCCCCCGATACACCTCCAGAACCAATCCAAATGCCATGGATATAGATCGCTTAATTACTAATCAGCAAACTGATCACATGAAGAAAGGGCTATGCTTTGAGTGCCATTAATACAGACATAGAGCTGCGGATCACCACAACAGAACAAACCTTAATACCCCGACCCCAGTCAGGGTCCCAATGAAAGGCAAAGACGCCTATCAGAAGATACACACAATGATTGCTGATTTAGACAAAGAAGAGAAGGAAGTAGCTATCAAGAACATGGAAGAGGAGGGTTTTTAAAACAGCAACCTGCACCAACGTCAGATCTCGCCTCAACTGCTTGGATATCACCTGTAATATCAGGACACATGAATCAACAATCATTATCAATTCCTATTACAGTGATTGAAGGACAGAAAAGTGTCAAAACCCACACCACTGGACTAATTGATTGCGGAGCAGGAGGAATTTTCATTGACAAAACTTTTGTCAAAGAAAACAACATTAAAACCACACCCCTCCGAAAGCACATCCCTGTTAGAAACGTAGACGGAACATTAAACCAGGCTGGAAGCATCACAGATTGCGTATGGACCAAGATTCGCAATGGAGGAGAAGAATTTGGAATTTGATTACTCATCAGTGGTCTAGGAAAGGAATCAATTATCCTCAGACTACCATGGTTAAAACAGCATAATCCTAAGATTGATTGGGAGAAAGGAACCCTAGATTTTGGATCAAACATTTGCAAAGGCGTTCTCTCGGAGGCCATCCGAAAACATATTGAAATCCAACAGATCAAACAATACCCAAAAGCCACAATCAAAGAAACCAACAAAATCTATCCAGAAGAACAACCTCGCAACCTGCCCCTCAACGAAAACAAACCGATCTTGATTAACTTTGACAATGAGGAAGATATCAGCCTCCTTCGAGCATACATCCACCCCGATGAAGAAGATGAAGAAATCTGGATAAGGGCAAAGACATCCATATCACAAGGACTAGAACATAAAGCAGAGGAACACAAACCAAAGACGGTACTACCAGAGTTCTATAAGGAGTATGCCTCAGTCTTCGACAAAGAAACCTCAGAACGGATGCCAATGAAACGGCCCTGGGATCACACCATAGAACTCAAAGAAGATTTTATCCTGAGAGATTGCAAACTATATCCCATTAGCCCAGCAGAACAGGAACATCTCAACGAGTTTATTAATGAAAATCTTCGAAAAGGCTACATCCGCCCCTCAAACACCACAGGCATCACCATTCTTCTTCGTGTCAAAGAAAGACTTAGCTGTTACGCTATAACACTCATTGTGCGTCTAAACGTCTAAGTCAGCTATTACGTCAGCTATTCAGCTAAGACGCAAGTCGATAGACTCCCTGATACTAAGGTAGAGTCTAAGTCGTACAAGTCTAAAGATGCGTCACCCCCTTCTTAGGCGAGTGAGATTGAGTTCGTGTCGAGATCGATGAGATTGAGAGCATTGTATTAGCTAGGTCAAGCTAAAGACTATCTAAGCTAAACGACAGCTATATATACAAAGTATGAATGAAATGAGTAAGCATAAATGAGTAATCAAATGAGTCAGCAATGAGTAAGCGTATGATGAGGGAATTACGCTACTGGGTATATGACTAAGATGATGACTACGTGTGTGAACATATGGATGTAAATGGAAGGAGATGTCATATGTAGATAGTCAGTTGATAATAAGAAAAGGAGTGTCATATGATAAAGAATGAAAAAGCGTAACATTAGCCAAACTTCGCCCCACCCAGGACTATAGAAAACTAAACGAAGGAACCATAAAGAACGCCTATCCATTACCCCTTGTTAGCGAACTCCTAAACAAACTGAAAGGATCTAAATACTTCACCAAATTAGATCTCCGATGGGGATACAACAATGTACAGATCAAAGACGGAGATCAATGGAAAGCAGCGTTCAAGACAAACCACAGACTCTTCGAACCCCTAGTCATGTTTTTTGGCCTATGCAATTCACCGGCAACCTTCCAAAACATGATGAATGAGATATACATGGTTGAATTGGATGAAGGATGGATACTAATATACATGGACAACATCTTGGTGTTCTCAGATGATCTAAACAATCTCTGCAGAAAAACAGTACAGGTTCTGGAGAAGTTAAAAGAGAATGATCTATACCTGAACCTCGACAAATGCACATTTGAAGCTACAGAGGTTGAATACCTTGGGCTTATTATCAAGGAAAATGAGATCGGCATGGAACCCACGAAACTTGCAGGAATTGAGGATTGGCCAGTCCCCACCACAGTTAAACAAGTCAGATCATTCCTAGGATTTGCAAATTTCTATTGGAAGTTCATTGGACATTATGCCGACATCACCAAGCCATTGACAAATCTCACACGGAAGGATATAGATTTTAAATGGACAGAAGAATGTCAAAACACCTTTGACACCCTGAAACAGAAATTCCTGAAATCACCTGTCCTGATGATGCCGGATAAAAGTAAACCATTTCACATTGAATCAGACGCCTCAAAATGGGCTACAGGAGCAGTCTTAAGACAACAGGATCAGAATGGAGAATGGCACCCATGTGGGTATATCTCCCACTCTTTCACAGAAACTGAACAAAACTACGAAATATACGATCAAGAGCTCCTTGGAATAATCAGAGCACTGAAAACCTGGCAGCACTATTTAGAAGGATCACAGTTCCCAACTGTTGTATTATCCGATCACAAAAACCTCACATACTTCAGGACAGCCCAGAAACTCAACCGACGCCAAGCAGGTTAGAGTTTATTCCTTTCACAATTTGACCTAAAACTTGTACACACCCCTAGCGCCAAAATGATACAATCTGATGCACTCTCACAAAGGTCAGACTACGTGAAAGATGAAGACAACAATAATGAGGATCGCATATTACTCCCAGACAATATCTTTGTCAAATTGATTGATCTAGGGCTACAGGAAGATCTGAAGAAAGTAGTAAAAGATGATGAGTTCTTTGCAAGCGCCATAGGAATGCTGAAAGAGTCAGGACCACCACCAATTAAATCTGATCTTGCAGATTGGAAATTTGAAGATGGATTACTGTTCTTCAAAAACAGATGCTACATCGCACCAGACATAAAACTTAGGCAAGAAATCATGTGAAGGTATCACAATAGCATACCAGGAGGACACCCTGGATGCTACAAAACCCAGGAGCTTATCTCGTGAGAATACTGGTGGCCCAGAATGGGCATCTTTATCAAAAACAATGTCAGCAGATGCACCCTCTGTCAACAGATGAAAGTGAACACACACCCGACGGCCCCTGGATTGATCCCGATCCCTAGCAATGGAGTGATGTGCCCCTTCTCCTTTGTAACCACCAACTTCATTACGGATTTACCAGAGAACAACGGATTTGACAGCCTGATGGTCATGGTAGACCATGGTCTTTCAAAGGGGGTAATTTCCATTCCATGCACAAAAACCATTGACGCCTTGGGCACTGCAAACCTTTATCTCAAACATGTCTACAAGCAATTTGGACTTCCGGACACACTCCTATCAGATTGAGGCCCCCAATTCTCTGCAAAAGTCTTCAAAGAGCTTGGACAACTCCTCGGAATTAAACTGACCATAAGTATGGCATACCACCCGCAGACAGATGGAGAAACAAAAAGATTAAATCAGGAACTTGAGATCTACTTCCAGATGTTTTGTCAAACCAACCCATCATCATAGAAAGACCTTAACTCCACCACCGAATTCACACACAACCAACAGACACATTCTGCTACAAAACAATTGCCCTTCTTCCTCATGATGGGATACAAACCACAAGATATCCCCTCAGCCTTCAATAAAACCATTGCCCCAAGCGTAGAACAAAGGATGATTGAACTGAGGAAAGCACAAGAAGAAGCAATCGCAGCACATGATCTTGCCAGAAGAAAGGTAGCCAAACAAACCACACGAGGATTCACCCCTTTCAAAGAAGGAGAGAAGGTCTGGCTAGAAAGAACCAATCTTCGAATTCCATACCAATCACGGAAGCTAGCCCCTAAGCAAGAAGGACCATTTGTCATACAGGAAGTATTAGGCCCAGTCACCTATCGTCTGAAAATCCCCGCACAATGGAAGATCCACCCTGTATTCCATGCCTCCCTGCTCACACAGTATGTGGAAACGGATACCCACGGACCTAACTACCCAGAACCACCGCCCAACCTTGTCAACCAACAAGAAGAATTCAAAGTCGAAGGTATCATCAGCCATTGTCCTAGAGGCCAAAGCTTCCAATATCTCATAAAATGGAAAGACTATTCACCCGCTCACAATACATGGGAGCCTGAAAATAATTTAAAAGCAGCCCCTCAAATTCTCCAAACTTACAAGAAGCGACATTGCCTCTAATTACCAACCCCCCCAATCTACACCTTCCACACCATGAACTCCTCTTCTACCACCTCCCCCACATCCACTGCCACCACCAACAACAACACCACCCCCGCCGCAGAACAAAGATTAGAAATTGTACGCCGTGTTCTATTCAGGAACTGGTTCAATCAACAGTCTTCCAGACACGAGATCTATAATCTCTGGCACTCATCCCCGATTGCCAACAAACTAACCCACTACCAATGGCTCAGCAACATTGTTGAGAGCAACAAAGCCCAAAACAAGATCCTCAATCAATTGATGGACCAAACCGCAGAAGTGTTCGTTAGAAGCCCAGAGTTCGAGGTCCTTGAGACCATGATGATCAATCACAAATTCAATACTCAACTCACAGTTCCTTCTGATCTAAGCAACACAGCATTGGAATCACACCCCATCATTCCCCCACAAGGTGAAACACCATCGCCACCTTCATCCCCAATCATCTTTGCCCACGCTTTAAATTCCCCACCATACCATACGAGGCAACCAATACCCCTGAACTCCTAGCTGCTGCCCCGTTTTTTCAAATCCCCTCTTCCTCGCCACCACTCTTCTCATCATCACTGCCGCCTACACCTCCCAGTGAACCTACACCCCCAATACCCATGCCTCCAACAACACAGGACTTCTACACCCAATGTGTTTCAAATGATTTGTGGGCGGGTTCATCTTGGTATCACGTGTAGCTATCTTGGCGAAGTGAGCTAGATGCAAACCAAACTAGCGTACATGCAATGTATATTCCCTGGATATCCTGAATGTGATACTTGTCATGTGATCAATGGTATATTCCCCAGAGATATCCTTGAGCATACCTTGTGTATATTCGGGGCTTATACATTGTGTTTATTGAAAAACAAATTTTAAAGATATTCAGAATTTATTCATTTATATTACATCAGGGGTCCGACCGGTATGTCATAAAGTATATTCACTGTATATCCAGTGATGAAATAAGTGCTTTCCCCCAGTGTGAGGGTGCTATGGTGGCGTCTGAACCTAGATAGGTTGATGGTTTTTGTTAAGCTGGAACATTGGGTACTAGTCCCAAAATGACTAAAATAATAGTCAGATACTGTTTTGTGTGGGCTGTTGCAAGCACAGCATATCTGAGTTTGAAATTTTTGTATAATCAAGTTTAAACAGAAGATTACACAAGTCCAATAGACGTTGCATCCACAACGGCCCTTGGAAATACCAACACACATTCACCTATGCGCTGACAGCTTGCAGGTTCAAATCATGACAATGTGCATTCGCCTCCGGGCTGGAATCATAGCTGAATGATCTGTCGACCTCACGGGTTTCAGAATTCTTGAGGAGGTGCCTGACCTTAAACTATCATATGTTTTTATTCTATTCTCTATTTAAAGTTAGACGGCCTCTACACAAGCTAACATCGTCCTCCTGTATTTCCCAAGCCGTTAACTTCCTCATAACCCACCCTGCACTTACCCGTTTCTATGTATGTTGTTGTTTATTAGCGTTCCGGCTCAATAAACCTCTACCTTTGGCTTTGGGTCCTCTCCGGAGCTCCCGATGGCCTCGAACAGACTAAATTTGACATTGTTTCTTGCAAGAGTTGATTGGAGAGCCATACGACAAACAAATGCAATTACCGGCAAGGAAGGGTAACCGAATGCTGCCGGGACTTACCGTAGTATTTATGTTAAGGCTTTTCCCACGGTTCTTGCCAGGAGGAAAGACCTCGTCGTTCTCATACTTCGAACTTGGAAACACATCTATCCATCAAGAATACCAGGGACTAGATAATACAATCACGAGCCTATGACTACCACCCGAAGATAGAGTCGAGTGCCCTCCCAACAGAAGTAAAGAGACCTCCCCAGCCACTGCTGCGACTTGCCCGTGAACGACGTTCTTGCTCGTTCCGGCGGCGAATGTCTTCCATTGCCCTCTCCATATTTGCCTTATCTGCTGCGGTCGCTTTCTGCGCATTTGCGAGCTGATCTTGATACGCCTTCATCTCCTGTCGGTGTCTTGCAGCAGCGTCTTCGTTTTCCTTCTTGGATTTCTCCGCTAAATCCCTCACCGACTTTTCTAATGCCGCTTTCTCAGCGGCAGAGGCCTCTAAGGAAATTTTTGCTTGGTCCTGCAACGCTTTGATCTGCGCATCGAGTTTGGCCTGAGCGGCTGCTTCGTCCTTTTTTCTCTGAGCTGCCGCTTCTTCCATCCTCTGCTCGAGCATTCTCTTATCCTGGGCGAAAGCAGCGGATTTGGCCTCGAGCTCCTGTTGGTATCCCTTCAACTGTTGTTCATATTTCAGTGCGGCAGCTTCGTTGTCACGCTTTGCCTGTTCCGCCATATCCCGCATCTTCTCCTCCATGCGTCGTTTCTCCTCGTTGTACTCGGTAGCTAGTCTCTGCGAGTCGTTCTGAACCCTCTCCATCTCCTTGTGTAATTTTCGATACTCTTCTTCTAGTTCCTTCCGCGTCTCTTCATCTTGTTGTTTAATAGCGATCTTCATCTCCTCTTCCAGGCCTTTCAACTCAGCACGGTGACGCCTTGCCTGCTCCATCAATTCACGATTAAGCTCCTCCGCAGCGGCAGTTTGAGAAATGTCCATATGTTCGTCAACAAGCTCCCGTTGGATTCTCAAGGCCTCTGGTTTGTTCGGAACGATAAGCTGTAAGATGACCTGCGCCGACCCAAAAGTGTTGTCGTGGCGGACGAGCTGAGCACCCTTGTCGAGAACGGGTTTAAAAAACATATCTTCCGTTGCCAATTCCCTTTCCCGAGCCTCACCGACTGATGGAGATACTTGACCCCACATGTTCGTGACGATAACGACGTTCTTGAGGGTGCTCTCCCCACATAGTTGCCTGAACATTCTGAAGTTGCGTGTTGATATCCCGCCCATCCTGAAATCGGAGATACGATGCATATATATGATTCCAGCTAATTTTTTCCCTTGCTCGTACCTAAGTAGGAGCCACAATTATTCTCGCGTTCATTTGTGGTACCCCAGATCCACACTTACGACGTTTCCAAAAATCCAGCGATCAATTTCAAAATGTCTGTGTCGCTTTTGGTAGTGTCGTCGAATCCAGGAGTGTCGATAAGGGTAACAGAACGCCCCCCAATCTCGAAAGGTACAGCCATTTGAACGACGCTTGTGCATGATTTGAGCCCTTCTCCCACACGGAGATTTGAGCCACTGATGAGGTTAATAAACTGTTGTTTATTGCATTTAGTACATCAACATCACATGTAGAATTAGTCTGACCGTAGTTTTGCCACTTCCGGTAGCTCCCATGATACTATACGAATAAATAGAATGTGGGGCTAGGACCGATAATAAATATGAGTTAGACATACGCAATAGCGACTCCATCAGTCTCTTCAGATGTCCATTCCGCCGAATGGGTAGCCCACGAGGACCTATATACACCCCGTGTTCACAAAAATATTGTTTCGACATCAAGTTGGCTCACGGTGCAGGCCTCGGTGTTCTATTACGGCTGGTAATTAATGGCACTCATGTGAATGGATAAAATACTTACGCAGGCTGAGTTGCAAACGAGAAATTACTGTTATCACTACGAAGGCCGAGTGGGGCGCGAGACGGCGACACAACGTTCCTGCAGAATATTGACAATGGATCAATGGTACGAACAAAGCAACATACTTAGCTGTCCTGCGCCTGTTCGTACTAGTCGAAGAATAATATGACGCAGATGAAGGGGTACGCAACAAATCAATGTTCTCAGAAGAATAGCCGTAGCTGCCAGTGGTAGACGTTGGTCCTCTCATCGTGGAAGGTGGTCGGTGTATGCGATATCAACAAATGAGACTTGTGGTGGTGCAAGCACATATAACTACCTCGAAACTTATAAGACGCGCCACGTGTCATGAAACCAATCAAGAACCATGCGTATACCATGTTGTTGTCCAGTTTCGAGATTTCACAGTTGCCCAAGGAAAAAACAGTGTGGAAGAAATGCTGCAAGACCTGATAGATCCTGTGATGGTACAGTATTTCTCCAACATGTACGCCAAGTTATGTGCAGGGAAGAAGTCCCAAGAAAAGACTGAAGTCCTAGGCCCAAAACAACGCGATAACTGATACTACATTTGAAGAAAGTACTGAAATGACACAGAAGGCTTAGTCTCCGTTGTATGCCTAAGGTATGCGCCACCCAACAGAGTCAGAGTCTACGTTTGACATAGAAATACATTACTTACAAAGACCCCAAAAATGGTCGATCGTGCGCAGCACCGAAAGTCGTCCATTCTAACCAAGTAGTGTTGGCACGTTCATGAGCTTCTGTGAAATAAAATAAATGGTCTGGACGTGTTTCTGCTCAGATAGAGGCCACAATTTCCCCATTGAAACGGAAGCGCCTATCTATCGTGATACACTGTAAAGGCGGTGCCATTGGTGTTGGTGTTCGATGTTGACTTTTTAAGGAAAATAATGTGCCCATCGGTTTCAAGTTTGTTGTCCCGATTATAGATCGAGATGATCGGCGATTTGAGCCATGGTGGTAGGCCTTCCTCTTAGTGCTCTCATGGGGCTCGGTGTATATGGGAAGAGGCTGTAGACCACAAGGTTCACGTTAAATCGTCTTAAAGTGAGTTCCAACGATTTGGGAAAAGTGAAACGTATTCGGCAGTGCTGGTTCGCCAGAAGTGAGTTCGGGGAAATCCAGCGACCTCGAGGCTCCGTGTTACAGCTTTCATATTTCCGAGGTCGTGAGGTGTCGCCGTTGGCTGTACCGGCGAGGCCCAATACAAGTATTTTCTTCCCCACAGTTGCATACCTTGCAGATAAGTATTTCAGCTTCGTGCGGAGGCGGATCCTTTCGACAAAAATAGTGGGAAGATAACCATTCGCCTCTGTAGTTGTCGAACTGAAAGCTATGCACTGTCGGATCTGTAAATCCACTCTGAGCCCACACAGGGCTAGCCTATATGTAGTCTAACGTCATGGGTCATGGGTACGACAAAACTTCGAATTGAAAGGCAAAATCAATCTTCCGCTGCGACTAATGTGAAATGGGGGGCATAATCTCCCTTCATATGTTTAAACTATTGGAGTAATGGTCGTCCTGAGTCACCAAGTTAGTGAGAATGAAGTGGCCAGAAAGCGTGGGTTGAGTCTGGAAAGCGTATTCTCTGCATGATGTCGCCATGTTGTTCTCTATTAACCCCGAAATGCGGTGACTGGTGTGACTCTCAACGCCGATTTACATCCATATATAATCAGCTGTGTGATGAATGCTGGGCTAGTGTGGAGATTAATGTTGTGGTAAAGAACATGCCGCCTTCCGGTTCGCGACCCGAAGTAGATAACGTTAGGCGGAGATCGAATAACTAATTACTCTTCTTAAATTATGTATAACTGTTAGATTAATCAAACTTTCGACAACATAATTGAACATCTGTGAACTATACAGTCGGATAGGCGTTACTATGGCGTACGCTAGGTAACAGTATTCTACTACAGGTGGCTTTAAATAAGTGAAATCAAGGTTTGTCGATGTTTCTGGTACATCTCTTCTACTCTCTCCCGTATCTCCCCTAGTTTCTGCTGTGTTTCTTCATCCCGATGCTTAAAAGCTATTTTGAAGTCTTCCTCCAGCTCCTTCAACTCGACCTGATGGCGTTTCGCTAGCTCTACCAGAGCGTGGTCGACTCGAAGCCTCTCTACATCTACGGACAGGTCAATGTTAGATCGCGCGTCGATAGGATCCAAATGAACTCTTAGAGTTTCAGATCCGTTTTGGATTGCGAGTCGTAAGATTGCCTGTGCTGATTCACGCGTATTATCGTGACGAATGAGGTGAGCTTTTTTGTCGAGGGCAGGTTTAAAAAGAGTTTCGTTCGTAGCTAACTCCCTCTCTCGAGCCTCACCAACTGAAGGTGGTACTTGGCCCCACATGTTAGTGACGATGATAACATTTTTGAGGGTGCCTTCCCCGCACAAGTTTTTGAAAATTTTGATATTGTGTGCTGAAATCCCGGCTGTTCTGAGGTCGGTGATACGATGCAAATATATGATTCCGCCTAGTTTTTTTCCATACTCATGCCTGCAGAACATTTTGATTAGTCTCACCATTATAGCCGCATCGTGATAAATTGCACATACGAAACTTGCAAGAATTTAGCGAGCAATTTCAGAACATCTACGTCGCTTTTGGTGTCGTCAAAGCCAGGTGTGTCAATAAGACTAACAGAACGACCACTAATTTCGAAAGGCCTGGCTGTTTGAACAATAGATGTACAAGGCATGAGCCCTTCTCCCACACAAAGATTTGAACTGCTAGCGAGATTAATGAACTGAAATTTACTTTGTTCTGTCCCTTGGATTAACGAATATAGATAGAACTGCTCTGACCGTAGTTTTACCGCTTCCAGTAGCTCCTATGATACTAAATAATCATAAAATACAAATTAAACATCAGCCACAGCAAGAGACTAAAATGGTAAAACATACGCAATATTCACTCCGTCTCTGTCTTCAGATTTCCGTTCCGCGAAAACGTTGGGACAAGGTGTTCTCATTGTGCGATGTGGGTGATTGATGTGCTTGATATACAGAGATGTGAAGACTGTGGTAGAGTAAAGGAATACTTAGAGGTTTATACGACGCATCTCCGTGACAGCATCAAATGAAACGGAAAGACATGCCGAAACCATGCTTCCCAGGACAACAAATTGGACGTTGATTCGATCGGTCTATGGCCGGTCCAGACCTCAGAAGTTCACAGGTGACCATGATGGGTGAAGAAAGCAAAAGATGGAGCTCACGGAGAAAACACCCCAGGACCCTCTTGATTCGTATGAAGGCACAACTTCCCCCCGCGGCGCACGGGTCTTGTGTCCCAGCGAAGAGAATAATACCGCTAGGTTAGGTGCTGAAAAGGGTTTGGTCTCTCACAAGTTGACCTCCTAAGAAATTTCTGGGGCCCCTAGGTGACGCAAGCGATGACACTGTCAAAGTGGCGCGTTCTTCCTTTCCCTAGTTGAGGCGACCCGAAGACCTAGTTCTAGACCGTCTGTAAACAGTACTTTAAATAGAGGCTTCCAAGTGGAGTCAGACTCCATGTTTAGCAGAATATTTACCTACGAAGGGCTCCAAAAATTGATCGATCGTGTGTCGTGATTGAAAAACGAGCCAATCTAATTGCCTTCGGCACCCGATACGTGGAGAATCCGGCCTTCACAATAGCCAAGCCCCCCCCTTCGGGAGATCGACATAACCATCAATAACCATACACTATAGAGGCGGTGCCTTTCTGCGGCGGCGCCCTCATCCTCTGCTAAAGGACGGCTGTCCCGGCAGAGGCCAAAGATGTTTGACTGTATCTTGATGTCCTGAAGAAAACTCGAACCTCATCTCTTGAAACTAGGAATATATCGATTTGATCTGCCAAAAAAAGTTAGTTCAAGTGACGGTTAGTGATTCCACACTTGATGGGGTATAATAAATTAAATTGGGAAGGGAAAATGACATCGTGGGGTACACGCGCAAACCACCAGCGAGGCTCAGTATTGCTATTATCTTTCCGCAGTCATATGAGAAGAATATATCAAGCAAATTTGAAGACCCGGGTTCTGTACCAAAGTGCCCCATCTGACAAAAAATGGTGGTAAGAAAAATGATGTCTCCATATTCACTTTTCTGAAGCGTTAGTCGTTAGGTGGAAAACTTTACTATGAGTAGGAATAGCTCCATTATCGCGTACGGTTTTGACATACGCAGTGATTGGGACTAACGTAATCTATAATCAGGGTCATGGGTGCCACAGGAACTGGAAAGACGACAGTGAGGCCCTCGCAACAGCCTGAAAGGAAAAGAAACACTCACTCCCTCATAGTTTATTAACCTCATTAGCGGGTCAAGCCTCAGAGTCGGAAAAGGTTTACATTCCTGCACGAGTGAAGTTGAAACAACGCTGCCTTTCGAGCTTCGTGGTCGGGGCATCACTCTCATCGATACTCCTGGATTCAATGATACCACCGAGAGTGACACTACAATTTTGAAGAGAATTTCTGAATATCTGACCAAGCAGTGAGTCATTTATGTTAATCTCTGTTTAAACCTTGGTTTATGATTTTAAGATATGCTGAAGGAGTGAAGCTCGCGGGCATCATTTACATGCACCGAATATCGGATTTCCGGATGGGAGGTATTTCCACAAGGAACTTCAAGATGTTCAGGTCGCTCTGCGGAGACAGTACCCTAAAAAATGTCGTGATCGTCACAAATATGTGGGGTGAGGTGAGTCGTGAGATAGGAGAGGCTAGGGAACGAGAATTAGCAGAAGACGGGCTGTTCTTCAAGTCCGTCCTCGACAAACAAGGCCGTATGGTCCGCCACGATAACACAATCGCATCCGCGCAATCTATCATTGAACTATTCAGCAAGAATGAACCTAAGGCTCTTCAGATCCAGACAGATATCATAGACGAGGGAAAAGACATTTCTCAGACGGTTGCGGCTCAAATACTCAATCAGGAGCTTATTGGACAAGCCCGTAAACAGGAAGAGGAAAAGAGACGGGTCCAAGCGGAGCTCGAGGCTACTATGAGACAGCAGGCGGAAATGAGAAAGGCACACGAGGAAGCAGAACAACGGCGTATGAGAGATGAAATGGAGAAGGCCGAGTCTGAGGCACGACGACGGGCAGCAGAGCTACAAGCAGAAAAAGAGAGACTCGATCAGGAGATGCGCGAGGCAGCTGAACGCACCAGGATTGAGACTGAGAGGATAGCAAAGGAGCACCGACGGCGACTGGCAGAAGAAGCAGAGAGGGCCCGACAGCAGCAGATCGCTGAGGCAGCAGAACGTGCAGCACTGGAGGCTGCCAGGGTCCGACAGGAAGAGGAGGCAAGAATTGCGCGAGAGGCAGAGCAGCGCCGTAGGAACGAGGAGATCGAGCGGGCGAGGGCAGCAGCACAACAACAGGCGGAGAATGCTCGGAGAGAAAGGGAGAGGCGAGAGAGGGAGATGCAAGCGGCGGTACGGCGGGAGAGACTTGCAGCACAACGACGTGAGGCTGAGCAAAGAGAGTGGTTGAGACAGGAGGCTGAGCGGGCGCGGCAATCTGCGGAGGAGTGCGCGAGTATTATACGCCGGTTGGAAGAAGGCCGGCGGCAAAGGGAGCTGGAGCGGCAGCGCAGGGAAGAAGACGACGGTGGATGCGTAGTTATGTAAACCCCTCAGATGCTTTCGATGTGTTGCTGAAATCGCCGATTCCAAAGTTACTCACTTTCCCCAAACCCTCGCCAGTGCCTGAAAGCATAATCAATTGCGTGTGATGATTGAAATTGGTCCAATTCCGACCAACAGCTGTGGTCAATCAATTACTGGCTCGATGCAAGCATAAAAAGAACCATTGGAACCTATAGCCCAGTATCCGAGCTTCTGTAAATGAGGGAACAGTCTTTTCTAGATGCAATCCTACTGCGGAAAAGGCTAGGCCCTCAAGATCGAGGAGCCCGTCGAATTCCATACTTGTAGGTGATGTCCATGATTTAATAGTGTTTAATGTGAAATGTGTAAAATTTACGAGTCGGGCATGAATGCCATTGGGGCGAGGGTCCTGGCAACAGGTATCGTAAAACATTAGGTGAGGTGCCATAGGCCAGAGCTTTCGTCTTGGCACAGGTTCCAGGGATCCATTGATATTGGTTCATGTTGGTAAGGTAGTCAGCCCGGCGCCAGTCGATGGCCCCATGATTTACGGTGTGTTGAAAATCAAACCAGATAGCGGCATCATGGGATACACGTTTAAACTAGCACCTTTCCCACCGTCGCCCCTCGTGGTCGTCTTCGCCGCAGTCGCATAGCTCGTATATCAAGTTAATATGACATGTTGAGTTATTGCCAAAAAGTCCCTTGTAACGACAATGGTGGGGCGAAAATGGGTCGTCTTCATGGTTGTTTTCCTGAAACTTTTCGTTGGTAGATCGAGAACCTTGCCATGAGACCAAACCCCATTATCGCGTATGTCTCCAATATTTTGTGACATCTATTTGAAACTAACATACTTTATCAATTAGAGTCATGGGTGCAACGGGAACTGGAAAGACGACGGTAAGTTGCAAATAACAACCCCACACGAGAAAGAAATATCACCCCCTAGTAGTTCATCAACCTCGTGAGCGGGTCTAACCTCAGAGTCGGAACCGGATTACACTCCTGCACGAGTGAAGTTGAGACAGCGCTGCCTTTTGTGCTTTACGGTCGCAATATCACTCTTATCGATACTCCTGGATTCAACGACACCACCGAGAGTGACACCACTATTTTGAAGCGTATCTCCGATTTCTTGGCGAAGCAGTAGGTTTTTCGCATCCGTCCTTGGATTGAGCCCTGATTCATAGTCTTCCAGGTATTCGCAAGGGGTAAAGCTCGCCGGTATTATTTATATGCACCGCATTTCAGATTTCCGAATGGGAGGTATATCTACTAGGAACTTCAAGATGTTCAGATCGCTTTGTGGAGACACTACCCTCAAGAATGTTGTGATCGTCACCAATATGTGGGGTGAAGTGTGTCGTGAGATCGGAGAGGCCAGGGAATTCGAGTTGGCGAACGATGGGCTGTTCTTCAAACCCGTACTTGATAAACAAGCTCGTATGGTTCGCCACGACAATACGATGGCGTCTGCCCAGTTTATTATTGGGCTCTTCAGGAAAAACGACCCCAAAGCACTACAGATTCAGGTTGAGATCATAGATGAAGGCAAAGACAATTCTCAGACCGCAGCCGCTCAGTTGCTCAACCAGGAGCTCATCGAGCAAGTGCGAAAACAGGAGGAGGAGAAGAGACGGGTCCAGGCGGACCTCGAAGCCACCATGAGGCAACAGGCTGAAGCGAGGAAGGCATACGAAGAAGCGGAGCAGCGGAGGATGAAAGAAGAGATGAAAGAGGCTGAAGCTGAAGCAAGGCGACAGGCCGCAGAACTCCAGGCGGAGAAAGAGAGAGTTGAGCGGGAGATGCAGGAGGTGGCTGAGCGTGCCAGGATCGAGGCAGAGCGAGTGGCGGCGGAGCACCAACGGCTGCTGGCGGAAGAGGTGGAGAGGGCCCGGCAGCGGCAGATCGCTGAGGAGGCAGAACGTGCAGCACTTGAAACTGCCAGGATTCGACAGGAAGAGGAGGCGAGAATTGCGCGAGAGGCGGAACAGCGTCGCATAAATGAGGAAATCGAACGGGCAAGGATCATAGCTCATCAACAGGCAGAGTCTGCCAGGTTAGAGCGCGAGAGGTTAGAGAGGGAAATGTGGGAGGCGGCAGAACGGGCAAGGGTTGAGGCGCAGCGACGTGAAGCCGAGCACCAGCAATGGTTGTGGCAAGAAGCTGAGCGGGTCCGGCAGCAAGAGGCGGCGGCCGCAGCACAGCAGGCGGAAATTGCACGCCAGTTGGCGGAGGCTCAGCATCAGGCTGAGCTAGAGCGGCAGAGACGCAGGCATCATCGAAGACATGGTGGTGGTGATTGTGTAGTTATGTGAGCTTGCCTTTAAAGTTTTCGTTGTTTGATAGCTCCGTCATGTCACTCATGTGGACTACCTTGGTTTGAAATATGATGCCTTTTTAAAATTGGGAGGGTTCTAATGGAGGACCTAGAAGCAAAACCCGAATTACTGTGATGTGACACTTTAGCCGTTCTGGTTCCAGGGCCCATCCAGCGCGAGGTGCTGCCGACGGTATCGGATGCCCTGCTTCTGTCTGTGAACTGGGGAAGTCGCGAGTACGACACACCGAACTTTGAGCCAGGGCAAAGGCCGATGGCAACTAGTTCCTGCCTACAAGTCGGTTAGGTTGTATATTTTGAGATATAAGAACATATTAAACTTCAAAAAATATTAAGCCCAACCCACCAATTCAGTACAATAATAAGAGTTGACTTTGACACCAGTAAGTGGCCCCTTATATATAAATGTTGACATATGGCGTGCTCTCATCATCGTGGTTGCCTTCTCCACAGTTGTACACCCTACATAGACATGTATATCAGTTAAAAGGGAAGTCTCAAGTTTCGTGAAAGTAGACCTTTCTGACAGAAATGGTGGTAGGAAACAAGTCATCCTTGCAGCTGGTTCTCTGGGGCCACTGATCATTGGGTCGAAAAATTTTGTCATGAAAATTGTCGGGTAGATATTCATGTTATTGGGGGCTGGCGCGATTTATTATTTGGAGTCATGAGCGCAGAAAGAACTGAAAAGGCAACGATAAGACGCATACAGCTACTATATAATCAAAAGAAACTCATTTGCTCACAGTTTTTGAACCCCGCGAGCGGGCCAGGGCTTGGACTCGTGTATTGGGTCGGGTTCGAAGTATGCTATTATTTGCGACGCATCCATGGATTTGGAAAATTTCCAAAGATAGCTTGGGATCAACAGGCCAAGTTAGGGTGATTTTTTGTACTAGTTTCGAGCTTTGAGCCGGTTTCCATCCCAGGGTCTGTCCGGCGCAGCCAACGGCAATTGTTATACCGTTCCTGCCTATAAGTTGGGAAGGATGCGCGCGGGGTGCCGCATTTACGACAATTTGAAGAAAGTTCTCAACTTCGAAGCCTTGAGATCGAGCGCCGTGAGTTCCCTTGGGAGTTACTATCACTCACGGTCCTCCACGAACTACTGTCATTGGACTAGAAATTCGGGCTACCTCCTGAGTCCCATAATAGCCTAAACATGGATCATTCGGGCGCATTGAAACCTGCCTGTCAAAATGATCAAATACGAGCATGATGGTCATAGTTCGGGCATCGGAGAGGGTTATAGTGTGGCTGTGTCAGCTAGCCCGAGGGAAAGGAAAACTTCGGTTATGTTTCGGGTCGAACACGTCAGTCGACCGTGACGCCACGTTAGCCGGTATAAATACCCAATTATCTCCTGACCGTGGACCCTTCCAATTTATCATCGTTCTAGTCAAATCCCATGCTATCTGGTCAACTACAATTGCTCGCGCTGACTCTGGCGCTGGCGCCTTCGTTTGCGTCGGCGGCCATATTCCCGAAGGATTCGTTGGTTAAGATGATTGATTCGAAGGGATTTAAGAAAGCGATGAAGGCGAATGTAGGTCGTCGTTTAACTTTTGCTTTGTGGGAATGGATGCTGAAGAAGTGATAGCAAACGAGTATGGTCGCGTTTGTCGCGCCCTGGTGTGGGGTGAGTAACGATATGAATGTTTTTCAATTTTCCCCCTCGTGCTGAACGTTTTCGTAGCATTGTCAACGCATGGTACCGGAGTACAGCAAAGCTGCCCTAGGTCTTCATCCACTCCTCCCGGTCTACGCAGTTGATTGCGATGCCAACGAAAACAAGCGGCTGTGTGCAGATCAGGGCGTAAAGGGCTTCCCAACGGTGAAGGTATGTGTCGACAAACCAGAGCTCTGTATATATACTTAGGTGGATCGATAGCTTTTCCCTCGTGGTGACCGACTCGGATCGATGGTCTACGAATCTGGTGAACGGACTGCTAGTGGATTCTTCTACTGGGCATCTCGGCGCGTCCCCAATGCTGTCTCGAAGTTTTATAAGGTTGAGGATATTCAACCCTGGGTCGAGAAGGTGTGTTTCCCCCATAAACGCCATGTTTTTTTTTGCATTAATTTCAATGTTTTAGACTAATGATAAAAACCGAGTACTGCTTTTGACGAAAGATAAGAAAGTGCCCCTTCTCTGGAAGGTCCTGGGCAACAAATACAAAGACCAACTCGAGCTTGGTACACACCGCGACCGGAAGGGAAAATCATCTGTGGCACTAGGTTTCGAGGCCGGAGGAAAGAAAGAAGCTAAAGTTCTGGTGTATCCTGCCGGATCCAACAAACCAGTTAGATACGAAGGTGGGTCCCACACTTCCCCTCACGCATATACAATACAAAATTGTTACAGGTATCAACAAACTCGACTCCCTCTCCAAATTCTTCGACTCTATCATCGACGGGACCGCCGACCTCAAAGCCATCAATGAGGAAGCCAAAGCTGAAGAATTCATCCCAGATGAAAAGGAGCTAGAGATCGAGAGGCAACAAGAGGCACAACGCATTGCCCTTGCCCACGGTGGGTTCGCCGACCTCATTGATTTCGAGAAAGCCGTCAAGGAGGGCGCTGGCGCTGACTACCACGACGTTCATGGGTACCCAGGCATGATGGGAACACCCCCTGTGAAGAAGGAAGCCGCAGGTGACGCCAACCAGGTCGTGATGGAACAACCGGCGGTAGCAGGGGATTGTAGCCCTCCTGGGGGACTGAGTGAGAAGACTGGTGGGTGTAAGCCACCGTCAGAAGCTGCGGCTGAGGAAAAGAGAGAAGAAACTCCAGCAGCGGGCGACTGCAGCCCCCCGGGTGGTCTCAGCCAAAAAGCTGGTGGATGCAAGCCTCCTGCAGAGGCCGCTCCGGAGGTCAAGAAAGAGGCGGCGGGTGACTGTAGCCCCCCTGGTGCTCTTGGAGTGAAGTCTGGAGGATGCAAGCCACCATCAGAGGCGGCTCCACCAAAGGATGAGCTATAATTATCGGGACTGGGGTATTGCATGTAGGATAAGATAAATTATTATTTTAGGCGTTTCTCACGCTTTCGGGTATTTCTAATTTCCATGAAAACCGCGGTGCTTTGTTGACCAAATTTCGCGATCATGTCACGACACGTGTGTCATGCGTCTCTAATGAACGTACACGTGACGATAACGTTGCACCGAACCCTCCATAATCACGGATCCGCCGTTCTCATCCACCTACTGCTTTCGCAATTTTATCTCGACTTACAGGCTCTTATTCAGCGCGTTGGAATATGAGATTGTCTGGCCTGTAAAGCCCTTGCGAAGCGCGCATAATCAAGAACCTACACACAAAAAAGTTGTTAACAGTTTAGACTCAAACTATGGCCCGCGGACTGAGGGCTTCTCCAGCACCTTCACTGCCCAAGGTTCACTTTGAAAAAGTCGAAGTTGAGCAGTCTACACAACCACTGGGGCTGGTGGATCAGCAGCAAAAGTCGTATGGATGTGAGTTGTTGTGATTTCGTCGAGTGGCAGTGAGGGTAAAGCTAAAATTGCGGCATGGTGCAGTCAATAATCCCATGACCTTCGTGGTCCCGACCTCGTATATTCGGCACATCGGTTCGTCGGTACGAGCATTTATTTTGTCGGATTTCTGATGGAGTGAACCCCAGAGGCCTTGGACCGTGACCTTGCGAGACAGGTGGAATACGACATGGACGAGCAAGGTGTGTTTTTTTCCCGTTAGTTTTGAAGTGCTAGGTCGTGGGTTGATTGTTTTGGGGGAAGATAAGGAATGGCTTGATGCAGTCAATGTGGATAGGAAGAAGGATCAGTTGGATGCGGTATCTTATTCGTCATTTGAGGTGATTATGGATCGTTTGGAAAAGGAATGGTTCGATCTGGTGAGTCGCCTTTTCCCTCCCTTCCAGCTCTTAGCTCATTCCACGGCGCTCCCCTTCTAAAGACGAAAAATATGCCGAAATTGGACATGGCACTCCCCTCGGAAGACTCAACATGCGCCATATGCGACGACTCCGAAGGCGAAAACAGCAACGCCATCGTTTTTTGTGATGGATGCAACTTGGCGGTTCATCAAGGTTGGTCAGTTTTATGTTCCGTGATCGATTATGTGACGTTTGGGCTTAGATTGTTACGGTGTACCATACATCCCCGAAGGACAGTGGCTCTGTAGGAAGTGCACGGTCTCGCCGGAAAATCCTGTAGTGAGTGCAACCCGCTCATGAATAGGACCGCCCATCTCATGAAAGTGCCCTTTAGTCATGTATGCTATGCCCGAATGAAGGAGGCGCGTTTAAACAAACAACTAATGGAGAATGGGTACACCTTCTATGCGCGATCTGGGTCCCGGAAACCCGTGTAGCAAACGAGGTATTCATGGAGCCTATCACGGGAGTAGAGAAGATATCGAAACAGCGCTGGAAACTGGTGCGCAACCCTCGCTTATTATTGTTTCTGGAACACACTGCTTATGTTCTATGGTTCTCTGGGTCTAGAAATGCAACGTGTGTGATATCAGAGAGGGCGCTTGTATTCAGTGCGCGAAAACATCGTGTTTCTTAGCGTTCCACGCAACGTGTGCTCGGAGAGAGAAGTTGCTCTTGCCTATGAAGGCTGCACAAGGCTCAGAGCCTGTCTCGTTGACTTGTTATTGCGATCGGCACTTACCAGTATGCATGCATCCCCATAAGAGGACATTCTATTTTTCGCTAACCGTCTACTAGAAAGAGCAGCAAG
Organism: Collybia nuda; assembly: GCA_015584075.1. Lineage (NCBI taxonomy): Eukaryota > Fungi > Basidiomycota > Agaricomycetes > Agaricales > Clitocybaceae > Collybia > Collybia nuda. The sequence continues at coordinate 271,864 of MU150246.1, forward strand.
ACTCACGCACCGCCGCCCTAGCCGCCGACGAAGTAAATGAAGGAAGTGACGGCACGCACGACCCCAAACTCTCCAAAACCGCGCGTGCTTATGCAAAAACCTACAAACCCGGTCCGCCGCTCGTCCCCGCGATCATCATGGAGCGCATCGCGCATTATATCACGAAGATCCCCATGCGGAAGAAACCCGAATTTTTGGCGATGGTGTGTCGATATTGGAGTCTGAAAAGGGAGGCGAGGAGGGGTGCGCCGTTGTTGAAAAGACTCCATCTGGAGCCGTGGACCGCGAATGCGACGAATAAATTGCAGTCGCAGGAGGAGAAACTTATGATACTTGAGGTACGTATTCGATCAGTGCTTTCAGTTTTTGATGATTGTTGTTGATGAAAGGGTTTGTAGCAACTTACGATAATGAAGAGAGGCATGGATCAGGCTAAGTTGCTCGCAGAATTGACCTTTAAGCGCGAGAGGATAAAGCAGAAACAGAAACAAGCGATCCAAGAAGTTTTGCAGAGCTTCGTTTTGTGTTATACTAACAAGTTGAGGCTTGCGTTTGAAGGCATCATGTCGTGAGTGGCTCGATTCAAAAAAAAAAAAACTATATACGCGAATTTCGGCTAATTCGGGTGATGATTAGGATCGACAAAAAGGGGTATTTTAAATCTCCAGTGTTGAAAGCCGAGGTGCCCGATTATTATGATATCATCACCCGACCTATGTGTTGGTCAATAATTGATGAGAAGCTCAATCGGCATGAGTATTGGGATGTACAAGCTTTCAAGGTCAGCACTCCCGTTGTCTGCGGTCATGTCATCGGTGATGTGATTTAATGTATGCAGCACGACGTCGATCTACTCGTTGACAACGCCCTTCTCTACAACAAACCTGGTTCCCTGTACCACAAAGTAGCACTTAAAATCCAAGAAGGCGCTCAGACCAAGTTTGCCGAATTGGTCTCTCAAATGCAAGCGGAACGCGCTCCGGAGGGCGCGGGCGTAGGTGTTAATCCAGAAACAAACGATGCTGACGCCTCCAGAGCAACACCGCCCATAGGAGATCTAGAACCTCCCCTGGAACTCGTCGAGCTTCTCGTCTCGACAGACGCCATTGCAGATGACCTTGATATTTTCCTCGATGATAACCCATTATCGTCATTATTCGAATATTCATTACCTCGACTGAAACCCCCACCGCCACCACCACCACCTCCACCCCCCAAAGCTCCCAAAGCACCCAAGGCTTCGAAGTCTAAGCGTAAGAAGCCAGAGCCAAAAAAGAACCAGCCTATACCTGTCAGTGATGCCGTAGCTCGTAGACCTCTCGTGAATGGGGAGGCCTCGCGGATACAACTTGACCAAGAGGAACCTCAGGTAAAAATTGATGTGCCACTCGAAATTTCGACTGCACCCCGCACTAGGCGGGCGATTGCTGCTGCTGCTGCCGCAGCTGCTGAAATAGAGGCCGAAGCCGAAGCTGTAGAAGTCGAGATTGAGATGGAAGTTGCGCCGTCTCCGAAAGAAGAGGTTGTCGTTATTCCCGTACCCCCAACGCCCACCCAAATCTCTCTCAGGAGACGCATGCCAAGGAAGTTTCCTGGCGACCCCCCTGCACCCCTACCTGAATCAGAACCTGAATTTGAACCCACACCTGCGCCTGAGGCCGAGGAGGAAGAAGAGGAAGAGGAAGATGCGAATCAGATTGTCGTTGTCGACGAACCCACCAGTGGTGAGCTGGAAGACCCAGATGCGGGGAAACGCGGTCGGAGAAAACGTGTGTCGAGCTTCCCAAACCCGGCTGACTCGATACCGTTAATGCAGTACGTCGACAACCAGCAGTCGTTCAAGATGTTCGACCAGGGGTGGATTTTCCCTGCGAATACGCGGCGGGGTGGAAGGGTGCCGATGGAAAAAGTGGAAGTGCCTGTGAGGCCCAAGAAGAAACCTCGGACGGGTTTGTTTTTTCTTAGCTCATATAGATTCGTGTACTAATTTCTGTTCTTTATTTAGGACCGGCGCCGTCCCGTTTGTCGCTTGTCAGTACGGCCCCTTCTGAAAATCTGACTTTGGACACATCTCAGATTGCGGATGAAGAACCGATTCTGATACATGATGAGCCGCCCCCGGCCACTGACGAGGATGCTATGGATGAAGATGCCTCCCCGCCTGTGGAGGAAGCCCCAGTGCCCGCCGGCGACGAATCCATGGACGTGGATTTGGAAGATCCAGAAGGCGTTCCAGATCCAGACGAAACCGAATATGCCTCCAGGGGTCCAACACCTGCCCTGATCCCTCCAGAACAATTTGCAATACCCCCACTCGGCACCTTCATTCCTCCCACAACATTGATCAAGGCACCAGATGGGACCGTCATCATTGAAGAGCTGGACACACCAGCAATCCGACGTGAAAAGAACAGGCGGGAGAAGGCGCGGCGGGCAGAAGAGCAACGAAACCGCCTTGTTGCTGATCAGGCGCTTAGTACGGGCGTTCTTCCGCATCCTACTGTGCTTTCTGGTCCTGGTATCCCTGGACCAGCGCCGTTCAGCCGTGATGGACTCGAAATCCCATTAAGAGCGGGTCCTTCCGGGGTGGGCAAGGTCGAAGGGTCAGAGCTAAGCATTTTACCCGAAGAGGGTGGCAAAAATCGCCGTGTTATTGGTAATGGCACAAAACTTGAGGGAGGGGTTCTTGGTTCGTCTTTTTTTTTACATTCTTTCGTTGTTTTATTGAGTGTTTTTGTATTGTATATAGTGTGGGCGAAAGCCGGTGAGTTAATCATATGGCGTACTTTTTCCTTGTCTAATTTTGCTTCAGGCCGATTTCCTTGGTGGCCTGCTGTTATATTCGAGGACGATGACCCGCAAGTCCCGCCAAACATTCTCGCGGAGTGTCTCTCGAAGCGTACCAAGACCAATGATCCAGATGTACAAATTATCCGCTTTTTCGATAAGACAGATTCATGGTAGCTACTTATCCTCTTAAAGTCCCACAATGGCTGATATACGCCCTAGGCAATTCCTTCCTCTGAAGTTCTTAAAGGAGTTTGGGGAAGACACAGGTAATTATATTCATCTTATTTGTGTTGCTGAATACAATGTTCATGGCGACGTATAGAACTGGATTCAGAAATGATTGCTGCCAACTCGCGTTATCAGAACTGGAAGAATGGTTCGGTCCGTGCTGATTGTCGGGAAGCATATAGGTTCGTAGCGACCGCTCCATTCCCATGGTTTGGCTCTCATTCCTGCCTTGTATTTCCAGGAGGGCGCTTGCTGAGATGGAGACTGACAATGAAGTTGCTGAGATGAGCGGGCCAAGGGCCCAACCCAATGAATCTGTATCAGAGTCTGCTTGAAGTTCCCCGTTTGATCTTGTACTCAGTTCCCCCTTACCCTACCCTACTCATTGTGTGCTTATGTATTTCTACACGCTTAAGGCCTGCTGTCCCCCAAGTAGATATCTTTATAATAATCTATGTGCTTTGCCGTGGTCAGGAATCAAATACACGTTTTTCTTGGCTGGCGCATTAATGGCCAATCATAATTCATCATTTGTTTTCATGGGGAGCGCGGTGGTGCCTGGTCCGATGCATGCACAATTTATGCATCGCCACAATTGTTGTATTGCCCTTTGGTCCTGACGCAGTCCAGGGACGATGTTAACGTTGTGTCTGCCACTGGGGATGGGCGCGCATTGTGGAACCCTAGGGTCGGCTTTTGTATACATTTAAGAAAGCCTCGACCGCTAGTAGGCACCTTTAACGTCTGTTCAACCATGCTTGTTGGAAACATCATTTCCACGGCAACAGCATATGCTGTGGCTGCTGGTATCGTATGTCTTAAATTGATCACACGGAGACGTGTTGGTTCACCGAATCCTCATTTCTACAGGGAATTCATCCTATCTTCAAACGCAAGGAACCCAGCGTCTTCTTTTTTCTGGGTCTCGTCCTGCTTTCCAGCGTCCTGCTCCTCTCACACTCTATTATAAACGATGGTCGATCATTGTGGTGTGCAGTCTTTTTCGTCACCAAGATGAAAGTGTGTTTCTTGACCAGTCTCGCGACGTCAATCACTGTGTACCGTCTATCACCGTGGCACCCTCTTGCAAACTACCCTGGACCAACTCTTGCGAAGATTAGCAAGTGGTGGATGGTATATTGGGTTGGGAAAGGGAAGAGGCATCTCTTGTTGCAAAGGTGAGTAGCCGTTCTTTGCATATCGTCAAACTTTGCTTGGCTCATGTTGTGTAGTCTTCATGCACAGTATGGACCTTGGCTCCGCATCGGTGAGTATTGAACCTCAAGCACGTCTTATTATCTTGACCCTTCTGCCCAGGCCCGAACGAAATTTCCATCAATCAATCAGCTGCAATCAAGCCTGTATATGGTCAGATGTTCCGTGCACCGTACTATCACGGTATGATGTTTAGGCATTATTTCACGAAGATCTTCACATTTTTGGTCCCAGGAGCTCCTCAAGATGCCGACGCCCTTATTACGACACTCGACCGTACTGAACATGCCAACCGCTTAGTGGTTCGTATTTCGACAACACTGAAGCTATCTTCGTCTTACTTTTTCCAAAAGGCATGGAACAAAGCTTTCGCTGCCGACTCGTTACGCAACTTCCGAGCTCTAGCAGAGGTACTTCTCTCCTGCTTAGTTGCATCCAATTTGACTCAATGTACAAGTAGACACGCACGGCACAGGTGGTAGATATTCTACGAAAAGAATCCTTAAACCCCGTCAACCTTTCTCATTGGATATCTCTATGGGGGATGTAAGTTATAAAGTTGATCTTTCCTATTATCTATACAGTTTTTTATCTCTAATATAGGGATATCATGGGAGATATGTCATTTTCTGGAGGCTTCGAGACTCTTGTCGCCGGAAAAGATACGGAAGGTTGGATGGAAATTGTCAGTCACGTCTATTTACAAACATAATGCCTCTCTAAACTCATTCTTCCCAGCTTTCGATAGGTACCCAGTTCGTTGCAGGTAATGTGCCAATGTCGAAAATAAGCCTATTCATCAACTAAATCTCATTTAGCCCTGGGGCAGGTACCTTGGATGAGTGATGTGATCGCTTGCCTTCCCCAACCCGGTCCCATTGTGACATTCCACAAAGTATGTAATTCGTAATTTATTAACTATCTATGACTCACTCGCTACAAGTTCGCCAGTCAGAAAGTCGTTTCCACTAAAGTTCAAAGCGGTACAATCAAACAAGATATCCTGGGGATTATTGTGAGAATTATTCCACTCCTTCAACAAAACCAGTTGTTCCTACTAAATATAATTGTCAACCAGCAAGATGAAGCCTCTGGGGGACCTCCACTTTCACACCAAGAAGCAACCGCCGATGCATCGTTCATGGTTGTTGCTGGCTCCGATACAGTTTCACAAGCCCTCACTTCGTTTTTTCGATACGTTGTTGGTGACATCTCGGTGCAGAATTGCCTCCGGGAGGAAATTAACTCTACCTTCGACGTCGGGGATGATTATGATTCCGTCAAACTTGCAAAGCTCCCTTACCTTGATGCTTGCATTCATGAGACGTTACGTATTCTGCCTCCTGTCGGTCCAGGTGAGAAAAATGTATTGTAAATCAGACTATAGAATAACATCTGTATGCTACAGGCCCCCCACGTTATAGTGGCGATGGTGGTCCTGTTACCAGCAGGTACATCCCAGCTGGGGTAACAGTTGCTTGCCCAACATACACTCTTCACCGAGACCGTACGTATCCTATCCGCACCTCATCTCGGATCATGCATTTCACAAGGGGTCTTTCCAGCGCAAAATTTCAAACATCCTGATGTATTCATGCCGGAGCGGTGGCTGCATGGCTCGACCATATCTCCACATGTACAAGAAGCGTTTATTCCATTTAGCTATGGTCTTGGGGTGTGTATAGGAAAACCAGTAGCACTCCATAATATGAAGTGAGTGGCTCTTACTCGGTATCCAACACCAGAACTTATAAATGCCTTTCAGACTCTTTGCAGCCCGAGTACTACAGAGCTTCGAACTTTCTTTCGCGGAGGGTTTCGATCCTGTCAAATTCGATCAATCTTACAGGGTAAGCAGCCTGCATTGCCGTTCTAACTTCACCGGGTTGATTTGGGGACGTAGGAACTTAATCTCTGGCTTCATGATCCTCTTATGATCAACATGAAGGGGATTTAAAATGTTCTTATCACCGACCTATCGAATTTGTTCATTGCTTTATCTTTTTCTAAACCTGCTATGAATCCTTACCTATATCGCCGAAGCTGGACATACCGTATCTCTAATCAATAACAGGGTTTAATTCAATAGCCTCGTGGATCGTGGAGAAGGTATATGGCAAAGGAAGCTCCAAAATTTATATTACATTGTCGCGTCAACACTGGTTTTGAGCTTCTCTATATTATTTTAACTATGGCAATGCCAAATTAACCATTAAGGTGTACAACATTTGGAGTGTAAAGTCAAGCATAGAATTTGTGGGGATATGAAAAATTACAGATAATATATATCGGTAAAAGAAGGCATGAAAGACCGCGGTAGTGGCGTGCACTCTTGACATTGTGCCCTGTATGAGTACTGTATGCAATATACCAAAGATTTATGTTACTAATGGGTTATGTGGCAGGTAAGGGTCAGAAAATTAATAATATTTATTTACTAATACATATGTTATAAATAAATAAATAAAAATGGACTGCCTTGCACTCTAGGAATGGGGTGGTGGGGAGGGTGCTGCTAGGGATATGGAGGTAAAGGTTGGGGGGTGTGTGTGCCCTGGGAATACAATGGTGGGGTAGGGTGGTAACTGGGAGTGGCAGGGGCAAGTGGCTTGAGTGCAGTGGGGTTTGTGTTGGTGCAGACATGTGTGGGTGGGCATGGTCATGTGAGGGTGTGACACATGTGTGTGGGCAGTAGGGAGAGGTGGGGGTAGTGTGTGTGTGGGGCCATGCGTAAGCCAAGCGCAAAATGTGGAGGGCAGAGTGGAAGCAAAGGCGGAGGCAAGTGGAGCCTGGTCAGCCTTGGCCTAGTAGGGGAAATCCTAAGTCTATTGCCTAGGATAGATACACTATACTACTCACCTAGTAGGGGAAATCTTAAGAGAATAATCTAGGGATTCCCTACTGAGGTGTGGTGTCTATATACCTATTCTACACAATAGCTAACTATGCCACATTGCTCAGGGTCGTACAATGGGGTTATTACAACAATGCAAGGTGTGTGCAAGAAGTGCACCTTGGGCTGGGCGAGGTGTTATCAGTACATGGTGAGTGTTGTACAGTTGTGCAAAGTGGTGTGTGAGATAACCAATGCACGAGAAAGGAAAAGGGAGGTCCCCTTACATCCTAGTTTCAGAATACCACATACTTATAGTACTGGTGGGCTGCACCATATTCTGCAACAAGGAGATAATGTTAGGGAGTTTTTTAATACTCAGCTAGAAGATCCAAACATACTGAATCCACACCTTAATAGAAGTTGGGAGAGTGTGTGTGAGGTTTTTGGGTCAGAAGACAATTACTGATTTTTTATGACCCCCACTTGAATTCTGATTGTGCTGGGCTCTATTTTCAACATGTCCACAATAAACTTGTCCAGTTGGATGTCTGGGACAAGTATAATGAGCTTGTTGCACCATGGGAGTTTTGCACTGCTTTCTGGCCAGGCACTGTTGTTTTAATCAATGCATCCTTGCATTGCTTCATCATGAAAGACAAAGCCATTGAGCAAAAGGTAACATCCTTATTTGTGATAATGCAATACTAATAGCATGGCAGGTTTATCAAATTAATGCTCATAGTATTTGCATTCTTGCTTCCTCCAACACAATAGTACCTGATGCCATGCCACCTATTATCCCAATGCAAGTGACCCCCAACAATGGCCAAGGAACTGCTGAGATTTTATCTCCACTGGTGCAAGTTCTGTTTTTGCAAACTTTTCTTTGCAACATTGACAAGGTTCAGTGATGCTAGATGGAACATTATTGGAGCTTGATAGAAAAAGGAAGGGGAAGAAGAGAGACAGTGGTTCTTGTAGGGCTGCAAGTGTGATGGAAGTGGACTTGGCTTTACCAGATGGTGATAAGTGAGGTTTTCTCCTTTGTTAGGCTTAGTGTATGTGGATAAGCCCAGGGTCATTTTTCTTTCTACCCTTCAGAATATTTACAGCCATTTGGACCTTTGTATTGCTATGTATAGTGCATCATTCTATATAGGACATTTTCTTCAATGTTTAAAGCTTCAAAATTTGGACCTTGTCATTCTTTAACTTTCTTTTCTCTCATATAAGAAATTCAACTCTGTTATGTTCAATTAAGCATGGTGCATTTGTGGAAATTTTGCTTATTTGGTTAACATACTTTAGAACTTGGTGTTCCTGTGCTCAAGCGGTTCAGACCTGTTCACATTAACAGGACATGCATGGATTGATGGAGATGATGTCACTAAGAGATGTTGGCTGTGGGATGCATTACAGTGCTTCATCAGTGAACATGCCACCTTGGCAAGTATTTGTCACACTGGCTGGGCCATGTTGTTCACATCAAACATTAGTTGTGTGGGATCATGGCATGGTACACTGGATCCATGTTGTTAAATTCTTGCCTCCCCTGCAGTAAACAGTTAATTCAAATGACTCCAGTCCATGTGGTTGTCAAATTTGAGTCTTCCCAAAATGGTGCACACGGGGTTGTTACAAGTGTAAGGCCAGTCAGCAGGAGTTGGGTGGAAAAAATTCACATTACATGTTACCCAAACAACGGAACAGAGGGAAGGATGGGATAATAGCATTCACTGCAACAACAACTTCAAAGGTGGTGTTCCTGCATTGGGTACATTCTTTCCAGGATGTATGTGCATGCAAGGAAACTTGCATCCAAAGCAGGCATGATCAACTTGAGAGGTTTACAAAAGTCACAAATTTTGCTCAAAACATTACAGCCTGAGCTGTCTAACAATTCTGTACTTTACACTGAGCCACACGTCTGTGCAGAGTCCATATGGATTTTTGCAGTCCGTGTGGAGTCCGCACAGACCTGTGGCTCAGTGTAAAGTACAGCTGTTGGGTCTAATTCTCTTGGATAATGTTTGTTTCAAGTCAGGCGTTGACTCTGGTAGGTCCAACATAGACTGGACTTCTCTTCAATAAGGCAAAGTCAGACTGGTTTGGTTCTGAAATACACTACCCCCTTCTAAGGTGAGTAGGATTGAGCTTTGCATCAAGATGACAGTGAACTAGGTATATTCAGCTAAGTCAAGCTGAGGAACTCTCTGTCTAGGGTACCGGTTTATATAGGAGATAAAAACAATAGATGAAAGGGGTGAGGGATATAAGCTACTGGTTGCATCAATAATGCACTGAGTAACAATGGGAAAGCAGATGGGTAATCAAGTGAAGAAGAGTCTGCATGGAATAAGTGTGAGTAAAGGAAGAAAGATAACTAAAAAGACATAGTCCAAAAGAAGAAAGTGTAACAATTAGCTATCTCTTTAGGAATGGAGTGTTAATAATTAATCATGCATTTAGGTACCATTTTAGGCTATGTTGTCTGTCCAACATTGCAATGATATAAGAGTTCCATTTGTGTGACTCTGAATGTAGGCTCTTGAGACGATCTGGTCCATGTCACAGTTTGAGACTTGCTGCACCTCCTATTGTTAGCATGTGAATATTAAGACTTTTTAAATACAGCATAAGCAAGGGAACACTGACATGGCTTCTGCACTGACCAAAAATCATATAGGTATAATTGCCACAAGGATTTTGAGAACAGATCCTGTATGTTGCTTGTGAATAAATTGAAATCATATCTTGACTTTGGAACAGCCATATTGGGCAGTACCCAGAGGTTTGATGTGGACAATGTTCATGACAAGGGATCACCTCGTGTCTATCCCAGTAGAGAGCAGTGAAACTCACCATATCTACTTCATGGAACCTAACATGGACAGATGGATCCTTATAGGGATAGAGTGGCACTGGTATATGAATGACAAAAGTCAATCTGGGTTGTTACCACTGGAGACCTATCAGACAATTAAACTGTCACCTGCAAGCATCAAAAATGCAACTTTTGTTTTGCACTACATGCCACAAGATAACATAAATCTCAAGATTAACAAGGATTTAAAGGAAGCTGTGAAAGATAATATCCCAGCCGTTATGGGGAATGTATTAGTTGTTAAGCAGGGTGTTGATGGACATGTAACGGACATGAGGGATGATAATATTGGTTTAATCCTTGAGTTAGTTTTGAGGTACAGTATTCCGAGTTCTATTTATAGAACAAGGTCTTTCCAAATCCCAGCTGCCTCAAACCTTATTCTTCGCAAAAATCAAGAATATCACATGACTATTTAAAAATGTTTTGTTCCTGCCCCACTTTTATGTCTCATTGACTTAAAATATTTGGGATTACATGCACTTTAGTTATCTTTCACTGGAATATCTAAATCAGTCATGTCTTATCTGTAGTTTCCCCTTACGACACATGTTTTGTGGTACAGGCTTAGTTGCATGACTCTTTGTAAGCCTATCACATGGGCTATCATTTGAATTGTCTTTCTATTCCCCTGGCTATTTGTGCACTTGCTACAATTCTCTCAAATCAACTATATGGCGTCACTGAAGATTGGTAAATTCAAAGAAAAACTGTTATCATTTTTACTTTCTCTTCTTTTAAGGGTACAACAACAAAGGACACTTGAATCTACACAATGTCTCCAATTCGGAATGCTTGGGGACCAATTTCATTGTACCTACCAGGATAAGTGTTACGGCTGTTAGGCCTTATCCTCTAGATCAAGATCAATTGCTGTTTTGATAAGACCGTCGACAGTATAGTCTGATGTCTCTAGACCTCCTGATATGAAGAAAGAGTCTGTCCTCTGGTTCTAAGATGCACTACCCCCTTCTGAGGTGAGTAGGATTGAGCTGAGTGTCGAGATTGTAGAGAATATGGTATATTCAGCTAGGTCAAGCTGAGGACTATCTACTACGTTGTATGGTATATATATAAGTAGAAAAGAAGCATGATGAGTAATGCTTCTGAGAGGGATAAGCACTATTGGTAGTTATAAATGAAGCGCTGAATAATAATGGGAAAGTTAGATGTAATAATAGGATCGGTGGGAATGGAATTGAGGGAAAGAAGATGTAAGGGAAAGAGATAGTCCGAAGGTTAGATAATACAGGATAAGATAAGATAATGAGGGTAAAAAGAGAAACCGTAACAATAAGTTAGGAAATACTATTGTTCATGGAAAAATGTACACTCACGAATGTTTTCCATCCATAAATGCCTGCCTTTTACCATATAAAGCATCAATTTCCTCCATATGCACATATCCTGTATTAAATTTATATACATATATTATACATTTCTTGAATACTAATAGAACTTGGACTGGCCATGCAAAGCATTGGCTATAACTTTGAATTCATAGGGAGGCAATGACTGTGCTGATGCAATCTCTAGATCAGTGGTTGATAATTTGTTAGTATAAATGTAATGGAACTTACTCTTATATGCAAAAATGTAAAAGTAGCGGGCCCTGCCGCGTCAGCGCACTACTCGTCCTTGTAACTAATTAGTAACACAAGTTGAATAGGCGGCAAGGTCACGGGACTCCGACACGTGATCAATTCGTAACCTACTTTGCCTCTGGGCAATATCCTCGGTAATCGGCTTATCTCTGGCACCTATATTCACCACTATTTATTAACAAAAGGCCTTCCAGAGGCTTTGGTTTGTTACGAAGGCATTGAGGTTTTGCCGTTCGAATGGGGGGGGGGGTAATGTGAGAGCTTGTTCTTTTCAAATTGTCAGACACGAGAATGCCTGCCCTTACGTCCTTTCGTGGAAAATTGCGTCAGTCAGTGTTGAAATCGCATATATAAACCCTTATTTCAGCTCTTATATAATGGCGACTCATCTCAAGACTCGACAAATGCCCTATATACCACGAGCTCCCCCTCTCCTCTATTCCCAAACTTCACCTCTACCCCTGCACCAATGAAAAACACGTCGCCCAACCGCAACTCCAATTCTCCATTCCCCCAGTTCACAACACCACCTCCACCGGTGACGATTCCGATACTCGGGCCCTGTACAGGCCTGTGCGTTTCTTCCTTTAAGTCTGAAGGAAGTTTTACTTGGATTACGGAGAACTCGGGGATCGGAGGGTTGTAAAGCGTCGAAGGTCCTAAGAGTAAGTTCAGTATAAGTAAATACAAATAATATCGATTACTGACCTTTCTCAGACGAGAAGGGCACTGGAGACACGGCGTGTTTCCCAGGTTCTGACGCGTTGTAGGTAAGAGTGGCGACGAGGTTCGGAACGTCGCGCAATTTTGGAGTCAACCCCGCACGGATAACGTTATCCGAGTTCGCCATGCATTCCATACACTCTATGACAGTGTCAGTAAGACATAATGAAAGAATTCTGCAACTCACCGCCTGACACATAGGCGTGTGGCTCTCCGGCGCCGAGGAAAATTGCTTCTCCGGGTTGTAGGTTGACGTAGTTCAGTAGGAATGCACAGAAAATACCGATGTCCCCTGGGAACTGATCTGCGAGGCGCAGGACGAGTGCAATACGTTCAGGTTCCTCTCCAGGATTTACGTTCCCAGCTTTGTACCGGCTTACAAGGATGTCGAGATGCTGCGTGTATATATCCGTGGAGGCAGTCATCACGGCCGAGAAGACATCACGGAGGGCTGCCTTCTCTGCGGGGCCCGTTGGATCCACATGCGCGGTGGGAGATAGCGCTAAAGAGAGAAAATGCTGGAGGATGGATCCGGGGATGAGTGCTGCAAGTTCTGGAGTGGATTGGAGGGCGGTCGCGAGAGCGGGGAGGGGACGGAACCCACACATCGCGTTGAAAGGGGTTAGAGCCAGTGTCATCTCCGGTTTATGATTAGGATCTGAGGGAGTATATGCGTCACTACTGATAGTTTTGCGATAAGTTGAAGATAAATGCACCTTTGTAAATGTCTGGTTGTGAAAGGAAGAGCTTCTCGGCGGTCGGCTTATCCGGGTGGCTTTGGATAGATAATGCCTTTTCGATAGAAAGAACCTTGAAGAGAAACGGTAGGTTCCCTTCCCCTGCGTCGAATTTCGAGATAACGTCTTTCCCGATGAGCTGTGGATGGGCCGCGAGGTGTTTAGACAGTTCTTCGCCAGTTGAGAGGACATGAGAAGGTGATTTTGGGTGCGTACCCATCCACAACTAGTTCTCTATTTCTCAATCAAATGCCGATGAAAGAAACATCCCATCTCGACGAACCTCCGCATATGGAGTTTTCTCGTTGATAGCGAATCCAGGTAATCTGGATGCAACGGCGAACTGTGCAACTTTCGCACTATTTCCAATCTTCCCCCAGTCGTACTGCTGAGTGGTGGGGATGATTTTAAAAACTTGCTGAGTCGACGACATGGGGGACGGAGGCCAAGTTGGTAAGATGATGATGTCACTCTAGGCCTTGGCTCGAGACTCTTATCGATCTGCATCGGATTTATTTCGGATCTCTACAGATCTCCCAAAATGGATTACTCCAAGATTGAAGAATGTGCACATGTTGTGTGAAGGGGAACAGTGTTGGGACTGACCCGGGTTATAACCCTCATGGTAATAACCCTTGATTTCTAAATTATAATGACCGTATCTGACCATAGGTCAGTAGGGTCATTTGCGAGAGAGGCCGGTAAATTATACTGTAGACTATTTCTCCGTGTTGAAGGAGTTAGACCCCTAACCAGCTTTGCCGCTACCTCCAACAACCTTTCCCCGTTGATCATCAGGTCCCACTTCACTTAACATCTCATCAGTAGCTAACAGACTGATACATCAAAAACTGTACTTACATACAATACCTTATTCATTAATCACTGTCCTTACAATAGGCTTCCATCAGCAAACCCTGGACTTGCTTATGTGACCCCATAGAGTCCCATAGCCAGCCCAAATAACATAGTAACCCTCTACGAAAAGAGGATGATATGATCTGCTGTCACAGACCACGTGGAACAGCTGGTAGAGGTTGTCTAAAGTCACCACCCAAAACTACAGTAATCCCACCAAAAGGAGTATCATTCTTGAGTACATCTCTTAAAGCCCAATCTACTGCATTAATGGCATTCTTGCGCTGCATTGGGACTTCATCCCAAATAATGACTTTTGTTTCTTTTAAAACTCCATGCAAATCTGAGCCATGGATAATTGATGACCGTCTTGTGTGGGCCGTTGCAAGCACGGCATGTCCGAGTTCGAAACCAAGGTATCATGTAAGTGGGATGAATCCATATAATGTATAGTCAACATGTAATTTAGTACTTTCATTGAGTGTATAAAACAGAGATTGCATTTCTACCATGGCAAGAGGAAAGGTTTAGTGTGTTTAGGAATAATCCTTCATATTGCATATCACTCCCTGTTGACATCCCATCATGGAACCAAAGCTGACCACTAGATGTAATAAATCGTGCAGTGAAATGGTTGTCCCCATGATAGATTATCCCCCTCATGTGATAGGTGAATCGATAACCTCCTACTGATATATCTAACACACTGCTTAATGGGGAAGTAATCTGTGTAATGTCCAATGCAAGGATTTGTGGTGCACTCAAAAATATAAATCTTCGCCTAAGCTGAATGCAACAAACAGGACATTCTGCAGCAGAGGCAACTATAAAGTCATTGATGTATGTTTGTAACATTGTGTTGGGATGTTCAGGGAAAGGTATAAGCTGGCAGTTGTTGTTTGTACTAGGGCATTGATCAACTGGGTGTCCATTACCACAGAACCTAAATGAGGATGTGACTACATTCACCGAAGAAAGTAGTTCATTCAAAATGGAGTGTACACTTGTATCCTGCCCCAGAGGGAAGTGTGTGGGATTCTTCCTAAAGAATTTATGCCGCATGTATTCACGCACACCCTCCAGAGTATATTTACCATTGATATGATGAATGAATGCATCCGAAAGTGTACCCAACAGTCCTGGATTCAAATCATTAAATATGGTTGAGAATTTAGATATATCTTCTGACCATATATTGAATAATATAGTAAACACAGCATCATATGCACAACTGTTGTCTCTCCATTGGCTACCAGTAGGGACTTGGATTGAGCTGGTAGGATTTGGAATGGAGGAGTGGTCAGCCTTAATCTTCTTTAGTAGTGGAATAGAATGGGAGATTGACTGGGATTCTGCAGTAGAGATACATCTCTTTGGACTTTGAGTAGCTTTATGAAGTGTACTTGCTGGAATAGAGCCTTGTGCAGGGACAAAGGGTGAATAGGGAAGAAGGGATTTTGGTTGAACATGATTTGCCTGTTTTTTTCCAGTAGAGATTAACATGTTCCATGCAATCTCAGGACCTAATTCCAAAAAGGGGTCTGATTTCCCCCAGCAAATGGCCTGATGGACATGAGGTGGAATATAATTATTGCCTTTATATTCACGAAATGATGTGATCAGAGGGTTACGACGATAGCCCATTACAACACTGGGAAGTTGGCACTCATAGGTGAGCCTAGTAATGTTATCTAAGAGCTCTAACTCTCTAAACTCCTGTCGGAGAGCACCTGAGGCACCTCCCATTATTTTTGATGCATCAAATCCTTGGAGTATTAGTGTACCATTAGCAGAGGCACTTCGTGATAAGGCCGTGTAATAGGAATGATGAGATTTGCTGTTATTGAGGTCAACTATATTGTCAGGACGTGTTTTTCCTTGTGATGCATAGTCTGTCATGGAAAAATTTGGCAAGACTTCAACCTGATTGCGATTCAAATTAATGGTACTATCATCAGGGAGGTGGCAGCATGTATTGACACTGCTCCTGGTCAATGGGACAACATTCAGAGGAAGGCCATCAATCTTGACCTCATTAGGTGGGTTTAGTAATTTGACAAACAAAACATCCAGCATGGCTTGACCTCTTGATCCTGTAGTACCATGCCAACCATGTACAACCCCTTCTTGCCCCTTTGTTATGCACATTTCTGTAGCAGCATTGTGCCGTATCATTACAGGCAACCCAACACACAGAGAAAGTTTTCCTGGAATGAGTTTTGTATTTGCACAATGGGGTTGGTTCCAGAGTATTTCCTGCACATGATCTGGAAGCATTGATCGTTTCACCATGCGTTTTCTCCCACTAATGTATCTTTGTGGTTCACTGTCATTGTTTTGTGTGCTAATGGTATCCTCAGAGTAAAAGTGGGTTAGGTTTTGGCCTGTTTCAGTTGCAAACCGTAGAGTCCCCAATGCATTAATAGCATCTTTGTGAACATTAAGTGCTGTAATGACAGATATGCCTCTGAATTGTTTGTCAGAGACACTAGAACGCCCTGGTATAGAGCTTGATATACGTGTACGAAGAAACTGTATATCTGCAAGTGTGCATGATTTATATCTCATATTGATGAGAGCCTGATGTAGTTCCTGATCAGCATTTGTTTGATATTGCATTCGCATATTTTGACGCAGTATTACAACAGTGGTAATTTGATGCCATAGAGCTTTCCCTAAGGCTGCTTCCTGTTGTCCTAACTGTTTAACATTGCACCCTACTGTCCGACTGTACAAAGATGCATGTTCCCCACCAATTACAGGAGGAAGTTGTGCAAAATCCCCAGCAAATATCATATTCATTCCACCAAAAGGAAGTTCCACCTCATCCATGACACAAGCTAATCGTACACCAATAGTATAGAGATCACGACAAGACAACATTGAAACTTCATCAAGAAATACATAATCAACACCAATAAGACGAGATTTTACTTGTGCCATCTTTACATTGGAGAAACCAGTGGATGTATCATTAATACCAAACATGTAATGATAAGTAGAGCCTCCAAGGAGAGCAGCTGCACTTCCAGTAGGAGCCACAACAACAAAACGATGTAACTCTCCCTTTTGTCTGAAAAATTCAACCAAAGCCTTCAGAACTTGTGTTTTACCTGTTCCACCCATGCCTCCTATATACATTTTTAGTTGGTCTGCTGTGGGATCACATGCATGGTGTGCAACAATATGATATGCCCTTTCTTGTTCTTTATTTAATCTGAAGTCTTGAGCAATTGTATCTATAGTTACTTTCCAGCTTTCAGATTTAAAATTATGTTGTAGATGTGATTTATTTACAACTTTTACATCATTAGAAACTTCAAAATGTTTGTTATGTTTGGAATCTAGATTTTCCAGATTGTTTTTTGATCGCTCCTCAAGGATCTCAGCTCTTTTCAATGCTACTACAGCTTTCCATTGACTTCCAGACTGTGTAATTTCAGGAGGTGTTGGATTTAGATCAAGTGAATCAGGAAGCAGGTGGGGGGCAGAGTCTGTCCATCCAAGTCGTTTCATCACATCTGACATCAGATTAATATTCATTTGCCTAAGATTATGTGACCGACCAGTATCAGAACTAATTTCTACATTGCCAATAATAGTATCTTCTTCTTGATCATTCATAAGTACATCAATAGACTGGTCCAGTTCCTTGAAAATTCCAGGCTCTCCTGCCCAGGCAGGCATGGTTATAGCACCCTTGCGCATCTGTGCATGAAAATCATCACGTGCATCCAGACATTCATAACGTAGATTAAAATTTCGCATGAGTGATTTATGATGACAAGTAAATGAATATCTCAAAAACTCCTCATCCCAACTACTTTCAGTAGGTTTCAAATCAAGCCCAGATCTCCAAGGCTTAAAGAGTGTTAACATTGTTAAGCAGTAATACTCTCGATCACCAGAATCACACCGTGGGAGAGTGGGTCCTATAAAATTTGGTACTAGTGCCTTAGTTACAGGAGCACATCTAATTGAATGGGAATCAGATAGTGGGTGACCATTCAGTAGAAATAAGAGAGTAGATCCCTTATTTCTTAATTCATCCAAGCTTACATCATTTTGTTCACTTGGAACAGGAGGTAATAGTTCTTGTGAACTCTGATTCATAAATTGTGCACATTCAAGGGGAATTTCTGGCAAATATTTTTCTTTTGGTTGATTGGTTTTGGGTAAACCCTTTTCTCGAGTACATCGTGATATAAACTCATACAATGACATATTTTCAAGGGAAAGGGGACGAAAGGTATAATCATATACATGAGATAACCCTACTACCCGTCCTCTCCGTTTGATAATTATAATGTTTTCAGGTGCCTCTCCAGTTGTATCCTCTCCCCATACTCTTCTTGCTTCACTAACATATGCTTTCCAATAGAATGACTGGAATGAATGGCTGGTGTAATGATCAGGGTTTCCTAATAAATACATACAAACCATAGGAGCTCCCATCTCCATTTTTGCACTCAAGGTATTGACAATCTTGGTCATCAAACTCCGTGCTTTTTCATGCTGGGATTTAGTTCCACCTATCATTTCAGTATTTTTCTGGAACATAGAGCGTATGGTGTCAAAGATCATGTGGGTCTTTAGGGATGGTTTAGTAACATAATTTGATACATACAGTAGTACACCTTTTATAGCTGTTCCTGACCGAAGGCTTGTTACATCAGTATTGCATCGAAATAAATAAGAAATAAGTGGACTAAATGTGTTAATCCATGGTTCACCCTTTTTAATGTTTAAATTACCAGTAGCAGGGTCTACCTCTGTAGTTTTGAACAACAAACGGGGGAACCGTGCTTTGCATTTACCCCAAACATTATCCAGACAGCCAACCCAGTTACGGCGCTGGTCGTGGGTCCCATCCTTTTTGAAATTTGAACCACATTTATGGACATTAGTTTTTAAAACAATGTCATCAGATTCAAATAGGTATCTTTCAGTCCAACTCTTTAAAGCAGTACACCATTTGCAGCTACCACAATTGGCTCCACAAGGAGTAGGAGGTGGAGTAGGAAGAGTTTCTGTTGGGTCTGCATAATCATCTTTTTCTTCAGCTACAGAAACATTTGCATGCACATCAGCATGTGATCCTGTTGTGAATTCCCCTTGATGTGCACTCTCCAGATACTGTACTAGTTGACGCTGGAAATCAGATTCAGGATCCATTATGCGGCGTTTTATTTCATCAGGAGATAAACAACCTTTGATCCAGAGAAGAAGGTGAAGATGTAAGGTGAGCCTTCCCTGTTGCTCTACTGTTCCATAATAAGCTGATGTATCACCAAAAATTCCTTCATGGTTGGAATCAAAACCCAAGACATGCTTTATGAATGCCTGTATCATGAAGTGAAAAAAGCGTGCACCAGCCACAGGATTGGAGGCAATAAGGCGAAACCGATCATCAGAAGTTCTAATCTGAGGCTCAAATGTCTCTTTTGTATCAGCAAAATATAAACATATAGGATGCCTATTGTCAGCAGGAGAAAGGGTAATATACCACAAAGGGGCACCTAGGTAAGCCATCAATGACCAAAGCTCATTTCGCATGTATTTTTTACTTGTTATTGATCCTTTTACCCGTCCACTCATTTGATCAAGATCTCGTATGACTTGGTAACATTTTTTTTCTTCCTCAGTTTCTGCTCTAAATACATTGCCTTCAGATAACTTCTTTGCCAAATCAGCTAATACTTCTTGATCAAGACTAAGTAGGCGTTCACTAATATCATGGAACTGGCTTTTTTCAGTCATTAAGAAACTTCCTGTAGAAGAGGTATTTATCTGCTCATGACTAAATGCAACAAATGGAAAGTTAACATCTTTCTGAAATCTCTTGTCATGATACATCAGTAAATGGCGCTTGTGTGCAGTGTCTGATAGTTTTCCAACCCCAATTCCACCAAGGCCATATGGAAAAAGCCATGGAAATATCTGAGGATATAATTCAGGATTTTTGTAGATAGACTCAGGTTTAGTTTGTCGCCCAATTGATAGCACACCACCATTATTGTTCCAATGCCTCAATGCAATACCTTTTAGAGCATTGACAGACTTGGACCCTAGTTGTTCACCTGATAAACCATGCACAACAAATGGACACTCACCATCAACAGCTCCATCATCAATCTCATCATCAAAGACACTTGTTCCCTCAGGTACTTTATTTGACATGGAGTGGCGATACTCCACAGTCACAGGTGGTACATCTTCAGGATATTCATTTAAATTCTTATATGATATCTCCAAGTCCCTATACTCTGAATGATTAAGCTTCAGCCACTCTAATGCACGTGCAACATAATTTCTCCTCACCAACAAAGGTGTGCGCTTGAATTCCTTTTCTGTAGGCTGTGCAGGACCAGTGAACATTATAGCAAGTACTTGGTCAATTTCATCAACAGGAGGTGGTAGACATGCATAGATTTTTGGCATAGGTGATTCAAAAGCAATGACATGTGATACCAATTTTTTCATTCCAGATGAAACACGTGCAAAGCAACAATTATGCCGAACTCGAGCCACTAGAAGCTTCTCAACAAAATTAAGAGATGATAACTCATCTGGAACATTTCCAAGCCAGAGATTGTTTGCCAATGCATTTTTTGGAACTTCACCTTTGCGTAGTATTTTTCTACACTCATTGCAAACCATGTCACATTGGTAATCTAGGACTGGGCCCTTAAACTCACGAATTGGATCAGATGATTTCTTTCTCTCCACTCGTGTAGTGCCTGGTGACACAAGCACTTCCAACAAGGCCTTTATACTCTTCAAGCGACTCATATTAGATTTCAGAGATAATTCTCCACATACAGCACAGCCAGCTTCCTCCAAATTATTTGGTAATGCCTCGTTACAGAAGTCCTTGATAACTTGTTGTTGGAGGCTTTCAGATGCAGGTAGTGGTGGAAATAATATATGTGGCTCTTCATTTCCATGTTGATCATCACTGTTCATATTATTTTCAGCATAGGTACTACTATGTAGAGGGTCCTTGTCTTTTACAGATGCCTTACTTGCATTTGTCTTGACACTTGCCATGTACATTGGATCCTCACGGCTAGATACAGGAATATAAGTATCCTTCATACGTTGGCGTGATTTAGAAGCACAGTTCTGAGTAACAGAAAGGATAGTAGTGTAAAGATTACACTTTAGACAATTGTGATTATCAAAATGGGGTGGCAGGTTGGCTTTGCTCACATGTGAACCAATGCAGATACCATGTATCCGGGCTATTTTAAGTGACGATGATACAGAGAGGCCTGTTACTAACTCACAAAAGGGTATATCTGCATGAACAAATCCTTTGCTAGCAGTGTAACGATACAGTTCTGAACTATCAACATGATCAACAAATTTAAAAACACTATCTGTTTGGATTTTTTCATGAAAGCCTGCCCGGATATATGGTTCAACTGTGGAAAGGGGAAATAAATGTGCCCTTCCACTGCCAGTGACTGATATGGCATGATAGGGAATATCAGGCATTTCACCCATCCTTTGTGATCGTTGGATTGGCACACAAAACCCCACAACAACAAGAACACAATGGAATTTAGTTATAAATCTTTGATAAGTAATGTACATACAGAAGTCAGTGATACGCCGAATTAACATAAACCAAGTCAGATCAGGTCTGTTACGCATCAAGAACCCTCGATAATGCAGGTGATCAAGGAAATTGGCCTTATTGATAAAATGTCGTGCATAACGGTCATAGCGTGAGGATGTGTGGTTAAGATGCAGCAAACACATACGTAAACCAGAGATGTAGTCATGTTTTAGCATAAAAGATCGCATCAGCTTGAAAGATGTAACATAAGATGTAAGTCGATGAGGTCTACTCAGATGGCAATACATAAATAAGCTCAATAATCGGAGAGCATGCCAATAATGACCTAAAATAATAGCATAATGAGTACCATAAAACCAACGAATGGAAAGCTGCAGCTTATTCAGAATGGATAAGATACATGGAGCAACGATGTCAACAAGGAAATAAGCAGGCTTGGACAGGTCAAATACAAGACTGTCTTCGAAAATAGAGCACCCATGAAGGGCAGGGACATAGACGATTGTATTGCGACAATTATTGGCAGGCATATCACAAAGCCCATTTGAAATATCATTATAATGATGACACCCAAGATGGGCAGCCGCCGATGTTAATACATGAGGCTCTGAGACATTGTTTTGTTTTTCCTGATAGATGGGCTTGATAGTGTCGTGTAAATAGCCAATATGCGGATGATATGTACTCACATAGGTAGTAGTACTATATCCTGAGCTTGATAACAGATCTACGGCTCTGCTTGCATGTCTGTGACTTGTGTAAGGTTAGCATGCTACGGGTTGGATCTGATAGAATGCTGTACCTCAAAGCGCATGGTTCACAGGATCTGGGGCATTTTTTCAGAGTGTGAGAAGGTACTGTTGAGTAAAGAACAGTCTGAGAATACAAGACAGCAAAAATCAGCAAACACAAGGAGTTGAGCATGCTGGAATGGAATAATAGACAGTGGTTACGAGGCCTTGGTTGACCGTTGATTGTTAAAAAAATTCAACAAAACCATGTGACCTTGTATGCGTCTCATGCCATAAGCAGCTATAAGGGAAATCACAAGGTGTCGCTCTGATATTTAAATAATGGGTTGGGATAATTGGTATACACAATAGACGATTATGCAATGAAAATAATTTCATTTACATGGAAGTACAAAGTCAGGTAGATTTCTAATAAGTATTGTAAGTTAATTAAAACCAATAGCCGGCTTTCCCAATACAATGACAAAGTGTATGTTAGTTGATAAGAAACGGCCGCCATTGAGACCTTGGTAGGTACCGATGGTGTGGCCTACTGAAATGACAGTCTCAGGATCAATCTCTCCAACCCCACGTCGGTAAAGTGGCCATGTTGAAAGCTCCTGGAAGTCAGAGTCTGAAAATGTGAATTTGCGACCATAACTAGCGCGTCCATCATAGACTGGGACTATAAGAGATAAAGAGGTTAGAATGGGGTTTTAGTTAATTATATGAGGGACATACTACGATCATCAAATGAGCGTGATGATGGAAACCCACGCGCAGAAGCAATAGCCCCAGGCATTGCTACACTTGAGATGAGGGATGACATGTGGCGGAGAGGAGTGCGTGCCGATGGAGAGACTAAACCCGAATAATGAATAGGTGATAGACAACGGAATACCAATTAATGAAAAACATACCCTGTGGGGCCCAATTTCCATTCTTTCCACGACCACGTGTATAGAACGAGAGTCCAGTCTCGGATACATGGCCCACAATAGAATCAAAATTTAATACTATACCAATCAGTGACATGTATCGTCGTGTATCCTGATCTGAACCTGCAATGCTCACACCATGTACCTCATTCTGGGACTGAGGAGGCCCTATCAGCCCACTCTCGGAGATCATACCATGTGTGCAAAGTCCCGTATATATACCCACGGCTGCCGCATTGTCCGGGCGAGCCATACGTATCCTATTACCATCGCTTGATAGGAATTTTGGGTGGATACGCGAGAAGTTCACATAGAAACCAGATTGAGTAAACACTAAGGCTTTCAACAGAGTCCTATGAAGAAAAAATTATAGAAAACAACGAAATAATAAAAGATAGACGTACTCGGCCTCAGAAGCATTCAGAGTTGGAGCAACTTTAGAAAACAAGAAACGAGCTGATGTTGTTGGGGACAACGAAGTTGCCTGGCTATTGTAAGGAATTATTGGCCTTAACTTACTATAGGAGAGATTAGCGAATATAACATATAACAAATAAACATGAAAAACACAAACTCAAGGAAGGGGAGATGTTCGTAAATCTTTCTGAGTGGCTCATCCTGGTAGTCGGTTGACATCACGGCATCAGGAGCATTAGATGCGCTCCCATTTCCATCAATAGAGATACGTCTAAAAGAATATAGGCTAAGATAAGAAAAAGTAGTAGGTGGACGAACTCGTCATCAGTCTGGATGGCATTACCACCTTCATCATCAGAGATTTCATTGGATACCATGGCATTGTCAGACCTTGAATGTATCAGGATTGCTGCAGATAGGTAATAGATAATGAAACTCACTCATTATCAGCAGACCCATCATCGTCAGTAGCTAGATAGTTGTCTGACCCATGTTCGGACTTTTGAGATCCAGGATCGGACTCAATGGCCTCCAGGTCCACCAAGTTACTTGCAGGCTGTGACGACCTGAGGTATGTGTGCATGTCAGTCAAAGTGGAGTCAGTAGGGGAAAAAGCAACGGTACTTTGGTTTTATAGAGGAACTGGGCTTAGTTACCAAAGTAGTCTTCCTCTTCGGCGTTGACAGCATTAAACTGAGATTGGAAAGCATGTATTTAGTAGGCAAAAGTAGGGGGGAGATGGGTATTCGCACTCAGAGACCTCAGGTAAATCGTCATCAGAAGATGTATTTTTTTTTTCAGTGTGCATCTTCAGATCCTTTGGGGGAGGCGTCCTAAAATTGAATAAGAATAGGACATAATTGATTAAAATTAAGAAGAGTGTACGTCTTAACATCATTGTCGATGGGGGGAACAAGGATAGCCTTCGAAGATTTAAGTTTTGATGACTTTGCAGTAATATTTTTGTTGGGCGAACTGATCTTTGGAGCCGAGACATTAGTCATTTTGAGGTTGGGCAAATGTTCACTGGAGGTATTAGTGGCGACTGAGACAAAGGTGGGAAAAGAAAAGTTCAATAGTAAAGTACCTTTGCATGGTACGGTCAGCCATTGATGACTCAGTCGATCCTTTCTTAGACCTGTGGAATTAAAATATGAGAAACGACGTATACAAGCAGATAGTGAATATGTGGACGCACCTTAAAGCCCTTGTGGTCTTTATCTCCTCCAACAGTGTGCCTTTTTCGGTCTTAACCTTGATGCGACTAGAAACCAATAAGTATAGTATCATATATTGAGAGAATTACTTACCTGGGGCGACCAGTAGTACCAAACATCACACTGGAACTTGAAGCGAGCACATCTGCTACGCCGTCCCTAAGTATAGGATATTAGGAAGGTTTTTGTGGCAAAGGATGGAAAAGAAGGAGTACGGAATAGAGACAGGTGGGAGGTTATTGAAGGCGTCAGTCCCAGGAGGTGGAGTGGTGGGCCTTGCCTTTTTCTTTGGTGAGGGATGGGGCCCTTCGATGATCTCTCTGGAATGCAATGAGTACCCGGGGTACAAAGAACAGAGAAATAGTACTCACAGATCACTAGAGTCATTATCAGAAGTTATCACTACAGTTTTTCGCTTCTTGGGTGATGCAACAGAGGGTGCACTATAATTGTAAATGTGGGTAAAATAGCTGAAGGTAGGATAAAGCCATAAACACATACTCAGTAGTCGCAGAGGAAAGGACGGAATTGATGATGCTAGGATGTGATTACATTAGAAACACTCTAGCATTCCAGAGCAGCAAAATACCCATCTACGTCTACAGACGTCCTGCAATAACAAGTGAGTATAACTACTAAGCTACGAACCTTGAAACAGAGACGCACAGTTGGCTAGCATGATTGGCTCCCTTCACGACAGCAGAAGCACTACATCTTTCCATCATAAGCAAAGTCTCTGAAATGCAGAGGGCATACACACGCTGAAGTCTTTGTCTTGCGGGCCATTGCAAAGATATGGAGTGATTTGGGATATTGAAATGTGGTTATACAAGCGGAGAGGTTTAGGGCTGGGATCTGAGGGTTCTATACAGCCGTGATATAATATAGAGCAATAGGACAGGAAGGTGGGAAAGAGCCGAGGGCCAATGGACGTGCTGTGGGGGTCTCGGTAAGAAAAAAAAAATGCCACGGCGGAGAAAGGTCAGGTCCGCCTTGTAGTGAAGGGTGAGAGAAGGGAGTTATGCTAGAGTGAAAGTGAGCTTAATAAGAAGGTATCTGTCAAGCACTAATTAAATCAAATAGGAAGGAAAAACACACGTACACATTTGAATAATTGATTTGATCATATATACTTCTACAAAATGGCTTGTAAAATAGGTCCGGAGCAATCAACAGGTTTTTAAAACGAGATTTAAAACCAGTCAACAACATTTATAAGACTATGTTGAATGAAAAAATATTAGTTATGGTACTTTTCATCAAACAACAACTGACAGCTAAATTACCTTATATTACGTGAGGAGAATGTATGGAAAATGGGGAAACCAAAGACCTAAAAATGAGGGAAAGAAGTAGGGCCCATCACTGTGCAGAAATGCACCCCCTCACAACCACATATCCAATGTCGGGGGCATGCAGATCATTGGAAGGGAAATGAACTAAGGGGGATATATGGTGATCTTGGATGTAGGGGAGAAGCAAGTGATAAGATTGATGGGGCAAAGAAGCGATTCACAGGTCACCAATCAAACTAGTCCGGTGGGGAGAGTACCGGAGGGCAATCCGGGTTAGGTTAAACAAGTGGAAAAAATGCGCCCACACACCAATATTTGCAGGCTTTGAATAGAATATCAAATCCTCTAAATGAGATCCAGATTAGAGGAGGAAATCTTATCTTCGATACTGAGGAATGTGATGCGTAATTAATGTGAATAAGGTAGGGAGAAAAGACAAATAGAGAAGATACCCTACACCGTACCCCAATCTGAGTTGAGGTATCCCATAAATAAATATCAGACCTATCTTGTGACCAAGTAAACCAGAAAAAGCTAAATGAGCGACACAAGTAATCGGCACTACCATCAAGAAATTTAGCCAATTCGTTTTGTAGTATCCATAGAATTTTCCACAACATTGAACTAAGACCACCATGAACGCACCTTTCGATGTCAACGGCGCACGTGAAGCCTTGGAAGTCATTTCGGAGGAGACAACAAATGGCCTAAGCCTATCAAATATGCTGCAGGTAAGAACACTATCTAAATCTTTGTTAGCTTAGCCCTAACGTACCAATAGGGTGCTGTGTGGTCAGATGGCATCAAAGTCAACCGAGTTGACCACCCTACTACTTGGCGTTTGTTGCGAGGTATTAATGAGGATCAAGAGGAGCTTGTTTTTACCATCCGTGGTGTAATAATTGCAAAAGATTTACCCCCAGTACTTCAACGACCACGGTATGGAACAGCATCTATCAGAGGTGCGCCAGCATTCAGCTAACAAATATGCAGTTTATCAGCAGGGCGATACAAGTATCTCCGTCAAAGCCTCACCATTTCAGGACTTGGGACGACTAAGTTTGATCAAGCGTTAGCGGCAGCCACCGAAATATATGGAGCCTTTGATCGAACATTCCCGGATGGTCAGTTGGAATCATGGTCTGCTTCAGGATTCATCAGCCCTGGAGACTTTTCTGCTCTAGATGCGTCCAATAGGTATATGATTCCACGAAGGGACGTACCCAAAGCCCAGCACCAGCCATTCCCACCCCATGTTGATCCAAAACGAATCCTTGAGGAGATGGCCATTGGATCAGAACATGTCCACACCGAAGAGAACAGTGTTTTTTATTTCACTAGTCATCTCGTAGGACCTGGCAAGAGAACGTGAGTGATCAGACATAACCAGGAATTCCATGCACTTGTTAACAGTCAGTGCAGATTCGTAGACGCGCCTCCACAAACCTTCCGAATTGGGGACATAGTTGAGGTACAGGTATCATTTGTTGCGGTCCCTCTTAAAGGGGATCAATACAAGATGTTGACAATTCTGCACTCCATTGCCCTGCTGGACGGATCTTTTGGTCAGGTGTGAATGAAACCTTGGATAAATTGAATGTTACTTACTGATGGGTATAACAGTCAGCATCAATGATCAAGAAAGCCCAACAAACCACACAAGTGATTCCAAAAATCTTGGTCAATGTTAAGCGGCGCATAGGATATGGCTCAATGGAAGTGGAAAGCGAGGGGGGGGGGAAGAGGAGCCGGATGGAAGTTGATGATGTGGCAAAGCCGTTAGTTGCAGGTTTCACTAATCAACTGTAAGTAAGTTCTGGTGGTAATAACTACCTGACTTCTGATGCCGAAACTCTAGGCATTTCGGAACAACAAGTGACTAACAAATTTTGTTGAAATTGCGTACATGATTTAATAAGTAGAAATCAAGTGTAAATCAATGCATATTGTATATGAAGTAGGACCCACCCATCAGAACTGCTGCATATATCCGTCAGAGATAAATTATACTTTGAAACCGTCAGTCGACACAGGACATTCACAATACAAACGGGAATGAGCCAGAGATAAACAAATCAGGTCACTTATGTAATGGTTTCTCACGATCAATGTTGAATGTTCGTGTTGAGTGACAAGACTATTGTTTGATCAATGGAGTTCATCATTGGGAGGACCTATGAGAACCCATATCACCACCCACCAACGGCACAAGGACCTCCATCTGATGCAGCAACTGTATCCTCCTTACAAACAACCAATCAAGTACAAGTAAACCTTCAGGTTGATTCATCAACAGCTGGAAGAAATATATGCCAGTCTGCAAAACACGGTGTCAACACATGTGGTGGTAATCATAGTCATAAATACTTGGTTAAATTAGAGAATATTAACACTATGATTCTAGGAAAGAAAATCAAAAAGAAAGAACTTAGAATTGGGATGAATAATCCCCAGAATGGGAAAAGGTACCGTGTCCTACTAATATTTCATTCGAGTTGAGACTAACTAATTTACAGAATATGGCGTCATTGGAGGTGCATGACACAAGCATTTATTGATAACATGAAATTTTCCTATCCATCGCCAGAAGATCTACCAGGGTTTGGTGAACTTTCTCAAACACATCAAGCTCGGGTCAGGAGTACATACAAGCCTTCAGCCCCCCGGAGGAGAGAAATAAGTGCAGAGGCCATAGTTCCAATAAGACATAGTGCACGGTTGAATAGTCAATCAGGTCACGACTAACAGAAATGAACGGTTCCAATAACATTACATGTAGTCACCAGTGGCGTATATTTGGAGAAGTCGTTTCCAACATAGATGTCAAAGTACATGGTGTCCTCACAAGGATAGCGCAAGACAAAGTATAAAATGCAAGATTCTAGATGAAGGGTACGAAGATCTGGACAACAAATAAGATGGTATGGATGACATTCAACGCCAGAAGAACATGCAGACATAAAAAACAAATCCAAGATAAACCCGAACTTTCACAGGCAAACAAAGGTGAACATTGTCTCGTGTGAGCAGCGTAGAAAACTGATTATAGGATCTGAACACGACTGATAGTCCTTTCCAAACAGCATAGATAGGCGTATGGACGGCCCCATGTGAACAGTATTAAAACGCCGGATATAAGATGTGAGAAGTATAGCCCCATCCGAACAGTATAAGAGCTTGTACATGTGTGAACAGCGTAGAAAGCCAAGCGTAGTACGTATACGCATGAACACTGAGACTGATAGAGGGACTGTACATGGCGCCAAGAGATAGAAAAGCAGGCGCGTAGATGCAACCAGCAGTCACACACACCTCAGGCAGGGAGAAGTGACTTGCAGTCGCAGTTGCCTGTGGTGTGGAGCATCCGTCGTATGGTCAAGCCCAGCGAAGCGATTTATCACGGCTCCTGATGTAGTGTATCCATCCTTCCACCATCACCTGGCATTTCTGCCTACGCATCGTCTATCCCAGTGTCTGAACCAAACAATAACTTACTTGCAGCAGGCGGAGCAACGTCGATGAGAATGACCTGAGCTACAATATGGCTTTTCAATATATAACGTCAATGGTAAAACAAATTACACACCGAAGACTAAATTCACACATTCATAGCATGTGTCACGAATAATGAGCAACGCCTGAGCTGCGACACAAATATTCAATACATGTAATGCCTATAGGATAGAATATACGCACATTCAACGTTGAACTTTACACGTTCATGGTTTCTGTGGCCCACAGAAAGTTCGTGTTGTCAAGAGTAAATAGTGAATAAAAAAACATTGATGTGTATGAGGGGAGCACGAAGACCGCACTCTGTATCGGGAGATGGCCTAGACCATCTCAGTGTGGTACCATAGTACCAGCCGATAGCAGTACGGTTGGCCGAAATCCAGAGGAACACCCTAACGCATCAATGGGACGAGAGAGCATGCATAATGGCGGGGAGCACGAAGACCGTACTCTGTATCGGGAGATGGCCTAGACCATCTCAGTGTGGTACCATAGTACCAGCCGATAGCAGTACGGTTGGCCGAAATCCAGAGGAACACCCTGTATGCATGGGGGGGAAAATTTTCGTTCGGAGAGGAACCCAATAAATGTGAAATCGAACATGGGTCCGTGCACTCTGACGTGGGCAATTCCCACGTCGATGGTTGATTTCATGACGTGGTCACGGTTCAGTGCCCCTGGATACCTTCTCACGTCAACAAATATTGAATATTCAGCCCCACAGGAACGAATCTTATTAATATTACATAAGACTTGTAACCGCTACCGATCACGGCCATCACCGCAACGTTAGAGCGAAGAATTCTGAAAATTTTGGCCCAGTCAAAAAGGTATGACCTCATTCTCAATACTTTCGAACTCGGAATCCAGAGTTCATCAGCAAATCCTGATTTTTCACACGATTTGCCAACAGACACTATAGAGTCTCCTAGTACAAGTGAATCTACATAGCACTTCATAGTGATGTATAGATTAGAGTATCATATCTAGAGCTTTATAGTATTACCTTTCTAGTGAGTTCTTTGTAGTTATTTAATTTCTTTCCAGAGTCTACTAGTTAGTTGTGTTGAATTTATGTATTCATTGTCAAAGTAGGTCATCAAAAAGTCCCTCTACAGAAATGTGGGTTTAATCATGTTTATAGTGTATACTTAGTGGTTAATGGTTAATGGAGGGCATAAAATATTTCCTTGTCAATGTACTTATTTAAAAAAAATTCTGTGCTGTATTGAAGCATTGTTTCCTTCGATAGTTCAGTGTTAGCTTTACTACCAAATCAAGGAATGACAGCTGCAAGTGCTCTAAGACAGGATAGAGGTATTACCCTTCCCATAACCAAGTCAACAATTCCTTGCATGCATTTTAGAATAAACATACCCAATACTGGATCAGGGTATGGTCCCTTTCTATTTGAAGATCCCAACTGTCCCCAATTTATTTGTGGGATGATTTCTAGGTGTTGTATGTATGCAAGGAAGCTGTCTGTCCCTTGCACTGGAAATTTTTTATCTAAGTTTACAACTTGAAAAATCAGCCAAATTTGAGCAATGTAATGGCCTATAAAATGACATCAGAAAATCTATCTAACAACTTGAGAACAAATCAATGACCTTCAAGACCACTGAGTGGCCAGGTCATTGTGGAATGGGCATTAAATATTGCTGTGTCACAGTGTCCGGACGGCCATGTTTCGGAGGGAGGGGAGGCATTTAGTGTTTGGGCGGAGAGCATATGATGGGGTGCGAAATATCCTTTATTCTGGACCTGTACCTTGGTCCAGACTTCAAGAGCTTTGATATTGGTAGGAAGTGGCAAGGTATTATTTGCAATTCACTCACCAGTTGTTATCCCATTGATATAGTCAATCTGTACTTGACAGTCTCCCACCAGTATCTAGAGACTCCAGAGACTCTTGGAGACTCTACAAGACTCTTGGAGACT
>MU150246.1:309575-353565 GCA_015584075.1 Collybia nuda
GTGCAGAGTCCGCATCAGTCCGTGCAAATCCATGCGGACACACGGACTAGCACGGACGGACAGCTTGGTCAGTCCGCACGGCCTGTCCGTACGGACAGTACACGGACCCTTACCAATATCCTTACTAATCAGATTACTAATAGTATTTATTTATTTACTCAAGTTAGACACAATTTTTCACAGTAATAAAATTTGTTTCTTCCCAGGTTCGAACTCGCGCACACATGGACAAACATTACGTAATGTAATTGGCGATCGTAACCATTGTGCAAAACTGTCTTTAATTTTAATAGGATAAACGCCTCCAAGACATACTACTTTGTCACATGATTACAAAGCACGTGCCACGGGCACACGCCTTCGTTGATCATCCTCAACCATCAACGACAACCACCAACACCACCACCAACACCAACACCAACACCACCAAAGCCACGACGCGGCTCTCCTCCCCTCAACCGAGGGATGTGAAGCCAGTTGGACGACAAGGTGATGGCACACAAAAGGGGGGACCCCAGAGGGGGGAGGCCCACAAGGTACGTCCCTAAAGCCAACCCCCGTCCACCACCACAACTAATGCCCCGCCAACAACACATCACGCCCAGCAGGCACGAACGGTGCGCGTGCCCAAAAGCAACGACGCCCCACCTACGACACCCATCACGCCATCAACCACCGCACCCATTGCGCCCCCGGCCACTGCACCAAGCACCACCCACCCCATCTCGCCAGCAAAAGGCTGGTACGAGGAGGCTGTGGGTGGTGCAAAGAACATCTGGTGCCCACCAACCAAGCAGGACAACTAGCGGGCAACACAGGGGGACCCCTTTGAGGGGGAAACCCATCTGGTACGTCCGCCGCGCCCCGCCCGTTGCCACTAACCCCCAAAGCTCAAGCCCCCAGCCCTTACGACAAGCACACATGCCGCGCCCACCACGTCACCACCCGCACCTCCATCATCTAGCAAAAGGCTAGCATGGCAGGTACGGGCGGTGTTCCAAACAACCAAAACGAGGAGAGGGAGTCGGGGTGGGACGGTGGGAGAGGGCTCGTGCACTGGGCACGAGCCCTCTGAATGTAAATACCATCCTGTACAGGGCTCGCACACCATTGCGAGCCCTTTCACATAGATTTAATATATATATTTTATTTACTGCTTGTTATTATATATGATAAGCTTAGTCTCATAATATATAATAGGTTAATATCTAGTTGAGTCCACACGGACTCCGTGTGGAGTCCATGCGGACTGGTAAGTAAAAATTTTAAGTGAGCTAGTCCACACGGACTCCACGCGGACTCCGTGCAGACATGTGGGAGAGTGTAAAGTACAGAGTGCGTGTCTTATTTGGCTTTTGATTACATAACCACCAAGTCGGACTTTTTGAATCTCAGCAACAACAGAGTGCTGACACATAATTTATATATATTTGGAAGGCTTAGATAATGTACTACATCATGTGATATGTAACATCACATGACAAGCTTGTACTTAATCACATGACTTCAAAAGCAATGAATTATTGAGAGTATAATAATGAATAGATTCATTTTTCAGCTTCCCATTTAGTGTGTATCTTTTGATCCACCAGCCTGAAGCTGAACTATCATGGGGCCAGGAACATCTTTCTTGGTCTCAATCAGTACCAAAGTCAAGTCCCAAATTATTCTGCTCATGTCTAACAGGGAAGATGATTATTCTTGCCATCAACTGTCTATTTCAGAATCATTAAAAGATAACAGACTATTGAACTGGATTTCATACAAAATGAGTACTTCTCTTATCTAAGGGAAAAGGCAGAACCCAGTATTTCTAGGTTCATGTATTCTCAACAAGTGATCAATTTTTAGAGCCCAGTATATTTTACATAGAAGGCTCACAATAAGTGGTTCTAAGACATGTTTTGGGCATTTCTATTGAATGTATTTAAGCCCACAGATCATGAGGCTAGGGAATTATGATGTTTGTGGTTTTGTTATATATGTTTATACACAAAAAGCCAGGATGGAGAATTCCACTACTTTTCTTAGTAGGTATTCACTAAGATTATTTATTTACTTGAGGTATATGAAAATGCCAACTTATTTGTATTTAATATTGTCTCCTAGTGGAATGTACATAGGGGAAATCCTCAGAGACCCATCTGAGGATTCCCTGTAAGGATGTGATCACTATATACCTAGTCTACACAATATAAGTATGTACCTTACTGTTACACCTGTGGTAGCTCAATATACCTTCACTAAGTAATTAATTGGAGGAGTACATGATACATATTGTAAGGGGATCGCTCAGACAATCCACATCTAGTTATTTGGATAATCATCGTAGTATGTATACATGGATCATACTGACATCGTCTGCCTGGAGTATCATCGGCATACCCCCTACATCCTTATGACACCTCCCTTACCCCTCTTGCAGATAGTAGAATTCCTCCTTGCTGATACCTTACATGTAGATTGTTGTAGAGTCCTAGTGGGCTCATATAGGCTTCCGGACTCTCTCCGTAGATAATCCTTCCAATGTACCTATATAATGGCGCCTTCCACATAGTGGTTGGTACCTTTGCAATAAACTAGGATCCAGGTTATTTACAGTGACTAAGTACACTTGGTTCTAGGTGCCCCCTTCCCTGCATGGTCAGACCTGACCTGCATATCGCCCTCCCCTAGTAAGCCTCTCATACAACACTCCCCCTTACACATATGATATAATGGAACTGAAGAACAAGTACCTGCCACACAATGTGTTGGCCCACTCCACCCAAGTAGTGCTATCTAAATTCAATGTATCTGCACAGAACTGTATAGTTGTGTAAATACTACAAGATTCTACAGTGCGTAAAGGCACCTTTCCAACACCTCCGTTTGGGCACCTAGAAATTTTTTGATGATTTTTTCAGTATTTTTTTAGGTGTGAAACATACCAAAAGACATTGATTTATGCAATTTCATGTTTTTTCCCACGGTGTTTCACTTTTTAGGGCAGAGTTGAACGAAATTGTGTGTACCTAACTGGGTCGAATTTGAAATTATTGGTGGCAACGACAAACTGTAGCATTTTTCTGAGATAACGAAGGTGTATTTCTTTGAGAACATACTGAAAATGCCTATCTGAAAAGGAGGCAAGCGTCAAGCTGCATTTCAGCGTGAAGCAGCTAAACGAGGAGAAACACTCCCAGAACGTCTTCTGCCGTCAGAAATAGCCGACCTGACATACAAGCAAGACAGTGAGAGTGACGAGTCTGACGTTGAAACCCCAGAAGCTTCGGTAACAGGTAGCCCTGAGCTAAAAATGCCAAAGCAGGGTCTGGTGAGAGAAATCAGGGATACATTTGACCCAAAAAACTGACGTCAAGTAGGTAACAAAGCGCAAGTTGAGGCGCGAGAACGCGAGCAAGCAGATGTAGTTGCTGCTCGCACAGAGATGATCAACTACCTCTATACATCGGTCCTCCCGTAAGTTGTTATGCCAATATTTTCTTGGCCCATAACCAAACTTTCACTAGCTTTTGTTATACATATGAGGGTCCAGACTGTATTGAGATTGCACCAACGCTTTCAGAAGGTGACAAGATTCATTATCCCATCTTTCATGACGAGACATGTGTTCATGCAAATGACCTTGATAATTTTGTATGGATGCGAGATGGGGAACAACCACTTCGAAGCAAAAGCCGTGGCCGCATTATTCATATATCTGATTTTGTTCTGGAGCATTGTGGACGGCTCTGCCTTAGCGCTGATGAAATCACCGAAGAAATGAAACTTCCACCACCACCACCACCTCCAAACCCCACCAGTTCTTCATGCGAGCCTATGCTGTCTGGGGGCCCTGTTGCTGCAGGCATAACAACGTTTAAAGGAAAACAAAAGTCTAAAAAAATACCAAGGCCTAGAAATACAAGAAACGCAACAACTGAAGGTCGCTCATTTACTCAGCTCGAGAGTGACTGGACACCACTACCACCTCCTGCACCTTTCAAGTGATACCGTATCCATAGCTTCGATGCACGTCAAATTATATACCCTGGTGCAAATCATGACCCCTGGTGGGATATGCCTCAGTTAATCAAACAAGTAAGTTACTTTACTCAGGTGCTCCAAAAATATATCACATAACATTTCAGACTAAAGAGGCCATTGAAATATTTGAGGTAAAATATCCTGATGGCATTGCTGTCTTTGTGTTTGATTGTTCTTCTGCACATGAGGCCTATGCTTCGGATGCACTTATTGCCCACAAGATGAATTGTGGGCCAGGTGGGAAACAACCTGTTATGTGTAACACACTTATTCCATCCACTGGGGTGCATCAGTCAATGGTTTTCCCTCTTGACTACGATGGCCTTGATAAAGATGGTAATTTTCTTGCAGGAAGGCCAAAAGGAATGGAACAAGTACTCCATGAATGTGGTTTGCTTCCCGCACTTGAGCAAAAACATGGGAGAGGATTAGTAGCAGTTTGTGCAAAGTGTAAGCTTTCCCAGGCAGCACGCAATGCTGCAATCAAAGCTGCAAAAGCCAAGGAAGATGAGATTGATGGGGGTGTTGCTTCATTCAACTCACGCGGCATCTCTGACTTGGATGAGGATGATAGTTTACGAGACAAAGACTGTTGCATGCAGCATGTCCTTTCACTCCAGGAGGATTTCCAAGCTGAGAAGCCCTTACTTCAGCTGGTGATTGAGCATGCTGGGCACAAATGCCTATTTCTTCCCAAGTTCCATTGTGAACTCAACCCAATTGAGATGGTCTGGTCTCAACTGAAGCATCGTAAGTTTTTCATTTTAAGTCAGTCATCCATTCCATTAATCACTGATTGATTACAGGTTTTTGTGAACTTGCTGATGGAACCTTCCCAACTGCGAAGAAGCTGGTCCCTGAATGCCTTGATGCCATCACTACTGCAAACATTAGGAGGTACTTTCGCCACTGCTGGAGGTATATGGATGCATATAAGTAAGTACTACAGTATATATCTCTTGCCTCCAAATGAGAGCGGTAATCATACATAATTTAATTATAGGCAGGGTCTTAATATTAAACAAGCTGCCTATGCAGTAAAGAAGTACACTTCCCATCGTCGTATACCAGCAAGTATCATGATGGATATCAATATCATTACACGCCATACAGCATAGTGGTCAAAACAAGTCACCTGATTACATATGATGTCATATTACCATATCCGTAACCCTAATGATGACATAATAGGGTTTGTTTCACTTTTTGTCGGGTCAAAAAATAAAAACATCTCTGATTGACTTGTGGACCACACCAATGAAAGATCTAGCCTATAGGATGTAAACTAAAGTGTTTTTAAAGTGATATCTTGACCCAAAAAAAATGCAGTTTAAAGTTGACTATTTTTGTTTGTTTACTGCCAAATCAGTTGATGGGAAGTGCCTTTGCGCACTGTATGTGAAGCTAGGCAGCTATTGGCTAAATTAAGCGAAATCAGGATTTGCTGATGTTGTTCACTTATATCATTGTGGCATCAAAACAATAGGATCAAACATTGCCCTGCCACCTAGGATAAAGACCTCTGCAAGCAATACGAGAGGTTGGTTTTAGGAGCCTGAAAACAGTCATGCAAAAGTCAATAAATTTCAAAAAATACAACTGACTATTACATGACTGTAAAAAAAAGGTCAAAGTCAGAGGAAATGACATTTTAGTCAATCCAATATTTATGTGACTTTCACCAGATTTTAAGGTACTTTTTTTTTTACTGAGGGTCAGGGACAGTAAATGTAATCTAAAACTAGATAAACCATTATCTTTCTCTTATTGTTTCCCTGATGAAATGGTTATGAAAAAATTTGAAACATTTTGTTGTCATTATTACGTAATTTAAGTAATCAAACTTGCATTTGTCAGTTGAGCGCCCAACTTTCGTTTTTAGAGCTCCTGGTTCTCCGCTCCTACCATGTTCTTCATCGTGAGTCCCCACTCTCTCTTTCCGATCCAGAAAGTCCCACACTTTACATTCCAACTCGATACACGACGGATAATAACTCGCGTTTTCCCCTTTCAAGAAAGAACTGACCCATACGATCCTACTACACCCCTCGTACTTCGGGCCGCGGATGTTGACATTCCTTGAGTCGAAGTTGTATGCTGATGTGGAGGGTACATGTTCCGGGCAGTTTGGGTACATTATTGCGGTCGTTTCCATTCTGGACATTGGGAAGGGCATGGTGCTGAGTGGCAGTGGTCAGGCCGAGTTCATAACGCGGTATCGGGCGATTGTGTTCAAGCCTTTTAAGGGCGAAGTCGTGGATGGCGTGGTGAACAACGTGAATAAGGTATGTGTTTATATTCTTCCTGGTGAGGTGACCGAGTGCGGAAGATGGGGCGCTCGCGTTTGCAGATGGGCTTCTTTGCGGACGTTGGGCCATTAACTGTGTTTGTTTCTCACCAAGTACGTGTGTTCACCATCTTCGCCACATTCTTCCTGAAATTCTGGCCACGTTGTAGTTAATCCACCCCGACCTGCGATTCGATCCGAATTCCAATCCTCCTTCGTTTGCCTCGGACGAACAAATCATCGAGAAAAACACCCATGTACGCCTAAAAATAGTGGGAACGCGTGTAGATGCCACCGAGATCGTATGTCTCCGTTCTCTTTTTGTCGTGAAACGCCTCACACCGAATCATATTTTAAGTTTGCGATAGGCACAATAAAAGAGGATCATTTAGGCGTCATCGATTAATTATACCACCCACCTACCTTGCATGCTCCCACTCCTGTTTTGTGCTGTGTAATCATACTTATCTTTATTTTGCTAAGAATCTAGCGTTGTTGCAACATTCTTGGGCACTTTAACAGTTCTTGGTTTTCAGGTGTATATAACACCGCAATCTTCTTATCTTTCTCTATTTACATGGCTATCATGCCTACTAAATTATGACGTTTAGGGTGAACGTGGATTGTCCTTGTCTAATCTCCTCCAATCGATAACCTTAAGGTAAGTGTCTCCCATGTAATCATACACTCCGCTTACACATTACATATATTATGCCTGCCACAGGTTTATAGAATCGTTACCAGGACTGGTGTCCTCCACTGATGATCACGCTTCGGAGTTATCAGTTAGTATTTTAACAAGGAAAGAAGGTCAAGACCCACTCGGTGCCTGTGCAGAAGCTCGAGGCATCACTCGCAAGCCATGTTACGACTCCTCTAAACTCATCCGTAGTTCCAATGCGGCCTAGTGGATTCAAGTTCGACCACGTATCAAGCAGCTTTGGTTTGGTGTCCAGTTCGGCAGCGGACATGCTACAATTGTTGAGTCATGGAAACGTAACAATATAATCTGATATCACACTTAGTATAGACGTGCCCTGGGGATAAGGAATTGACGCGAATGCCTTTCTTTCCCAGTTCGCAGGCCATATTGCGCGCCATCTGGAGTACGGCAGCTTTACTGGCATTGTATGAGACCCAAGCATGGCCCTAAAAACAGGAGTAAGGCAGTCTCCGGATTGGAAGTAGCTTTGGAAGCATACGCGGTTGGTGATGGTCCCCGACATAGACGCGACAAGTATAATGCTTCCTGGGATCCTGAACCTTTCCATCTGTCGCCCTGCCGCCTGCGCGGTAAACAGTGATCCACTTGTATTCACATCCAAGACCTGTATGTGCCAAATGTTAGATACATCCAGATCGGGTGTTTCTGGGTCATTTCGTTCGTTCAAGAGGTGGCCGGAACCTCACCTTGCGCAACTGTTCAGCAGGATACTTGAGGCAATTGATATGTGAGCTCGGCACGCCGGCCGCGGCCACACCGATATCTAATCTTCCTTCTTTATCTCCAATCTTCTCCCCGATATCCCACATGGTTTCTTGGTCTCTCACATCTGCACTAATGTACTCCAAACGCCCAACTCGCATGCCGGGATCATCTGCATCTTCATCCAAGCGACCCTTGCTTCTCCCCTCAAGTCCTTCACTCATCCGTCTCAGAAACTGCTGCACTGCTTCAAATTCATCCGACGGTTTTTCGGCAAGATCAACACAGTACACGGTTCGGCATCCTGCCTCACAGAGAGCCATTGCCATTTCCAACCCAAGGCCCTGATTGGCGCCTGATACGATAGCAACACGGTCCGTGAGGGCGAACTGGGCGAATATTTTAGGGCGGGGCGCGGGGCGGTTGTCGTTGGTCTCTGTTTTGGATCGGAAATCGTCGAGGGCTGCTGTTACACCCAACGGTGCCAAGGGAGAGGAAGAATGCACAGGGAGACTAAGCTTGTCGTCAGAGCGCTGGCGAGTCGTCGAAACTCCGCGCAAGGGTGGGCGTGAAACATGATAAATGGTTTGAGGATATAGCGTCGCGTGCTTTGAGAGAAGAGCGCGAAAAATAGTTCTAGAATAGAGACGATTCATGGTCACGGTCGAAGTCAACGGGGCTCGGAATCTGGGGTGTTACCTACTCACCTTTATTCGTTTCAGGCCGCTTTATAGCCCACAAACCTTCGGAGGTTACGTACATTTTTGCTCAGAATTCCAACCTATCGGTCCTCGTTGTCTGATATGGTGATGAAGCTCCACCTCGCTCCACGGTAACTTTAGATTTGCAAGAGATAGATGGCGACGTCAATATGGTGTCACAATCAGCCAGCGCTCAATGACAACTCCGCTAAGTAGCTTAGTATTACCTCATTTAGCATCATTCATGATTATCCCCACTTCCAGAAAGCTTACGAGTTCAGAACGGTCCCTCTAGTCATGGCCTCCTCGATGATGAAAATGGAGTTTAGAGTCAAACGTGCAGAAGTATCCTCGTAAAATTTTTAATGTGGAAACCTGCGCAGTAACCTTACCGTAGGCTAGTGGAGCTTTCCACAAAAACGATGGTGATACAGGAGCTACCAAAAAAATTTCCTGCCCCAATATCAGGACACGACGAAGTGGGTTCAGAAAAATTAAGTGGCTTCGTATATATATACGCAAAATAAAACATTAGGGAGACGGCTTTCCGTTGAAGAGCTGTGGCACACATCGAAATAGCGGGCATCTAGGCAATGAGGTTACCGCATTATAGGAAATTTTCACGATGCCATCAAACAATATGACCTAATTTTCAAGAATATAGCCAAGGGCATGCCGTGACAATATGGGAAGGATATCGACATGAATGGCTCCTTCTCTCGAATTAAAAAAAGTGCCGAAATGCAATCAAGAGAAGTGACTTGAGGGGATGTCGAATATGACCTGATTATGACGAAAACTATATATGATAACCTGAGTCGACGCACAGACTCAATACCTCCTAAAAATAGAAGACAACCCTTCGACCTTACAAATTACCAGATTTCAAACTATGGGATTCATAGCTTTAACGAGAAGCTAAAATCTAGGAACTCGCACATAACTAAAAGCAGTATGAGTACGTCACTCAAGACCATAAA
The DNA here is from genome assembly GCA_015584075.1 of Collybia nuda. NCBI lineage: Eukaryota > Fungi > Basidiomycota > Agaricomycetes > Agaricales > Clitocybaceae > Collybia > Collybia nuda. The sequence goes on from MU150246.1 coordinate 318,999, forward strand.
ACTAGTGCACATCCATTTTAGGACACTTTTTTGCCCTCTATTTCCTCCAGAACCTCAGCACAAACGGTCAACCACGCCTGTCCGATTTTCTCGAAATCTTCCACCTTTACGGCTATATTGTCAGAAAGGCCAGACGATACGCTGTATATGTTCCACACCTCAGTCCATACTTGAGCACTACACCGCGTCCACCAACTGCCATTGTGGTAGAAAGGTGCGGAGTAAGTGTTTTGCTCCTCCAACATTTTTTGCTTAAACTTCAGGTCAATCTTGGCGTTAAAAGGGACATTTCCAGGGAATGGTAATTCAACATTGACCTAACGGTAAATTATTGTCATCTTTTTGTATTGTAGCCTTGCAACGTGATTCACCATATTAAGAGTCAGTTCACCATCTGGATCGAGGACACGGGTTCCGAAAATTTCAGCCAAGCGTTTTCCCCCTTTAATGGCCATCTCGTGGCAATACGCGTTGATTTTAGCTTCTCCACCAAGCCAACTCCTAAAATCAAGTGCTATAAAATTATAAATAAGTTTAAAATCGCAAAGCCACAACTAAGGAAGTGCACACCGGCATTCACACTCAGATATGGTGCCCAGTCAATGGTTCCATTCCCTGAAAGAAAATGAACACACCCATAATCTGAGAAATCTTCGCCTCCTACATTCATATTGAATAACAAAATTAGACTCAACTCTGTCTACCGGTGAAATATATGAGTGCGACGTTGGAATAGAGGTCTTTACAACATTTTGGTTTCTGAATCGAATGATATTAATAGGAATTTTTCTATAAATAGACGAACAAACGACTTGCCGCTCCGGGACGTATAACACAGCACAAGAGCGTTTCGTAAATAACCATTTGTGGCAGTTCTACAATCTTTGTCAGAGGCAGCATCTCGTCTACAGCAATATTAGGCACATACCGAAACCCAAAAGTCAGGCTGTGATTCAGACAGATTGGTTTCCTCTTGACCAATGGAATGGGCAGCATCAACAACACTCTAGACTCGCTCTTCCTTGCAAATTTTGACCAAATCCTTCCAGGGTAACAGCACCCCAGGATTTGATACTATGCTATCAATTACTGCCACCTTCTTTTTGCCCTTGTTGTCCGGGAGTGAGCGAAGATGTTCTCGAAATTTGGTGACGATTTCTTCATGTGTGGTAGGGAACTCAATAACGAATTGAGCTACCACGGGGCAGGGTTTAATGTCACTAATATACTTTACCGTCTTGGAGACGGAGCGGTAAGTAGTGTTGACTATTATATATGGCACGTCATCCGAATTTCTCACCCACATCAAAATATGTTGACTACTTACATGGAACCAGAATATCCCCTGCTTCCCACTCCAACCCTCGCATAATTATGTTCATGCCCATGGAAGCGTTCTGAACCAAAACGCACTCGTCGAGACTGGCTCCTATCATCTGGGAAAGCCTACGACGAATATCAATAAGAATAGGTTGGTACTGAATGCGATGGAAGTAGTCGGGATTAGATTCTATTTCAATCGCGATCTTATTCACCGCGGCTAGGACTGGCAGGGGTGTTGCACCATACGATCCTACGAGGTCCAAGATGTAATGGGTCAAAGGAAAGGTGATGCGTCAGAGAATTTAAATACAGACCATGATTAAGGTTGATGTATTGCGGGTCAAATCCGAAATACTTGTGCATGCCATGACCAAATTGTGGCGGAGGGTGCTTGTAGATGTCGTCTGAGCCCCATTGTTGAACCTGCATCAGAATGTAGTAGGTCGACAGTTACGTTAGGATTACTAAGGTGAGAACATATTGCAATGAGAGGGCGGGCCGGTCGCGTCGATCACGCGCCAATTGGTTTCCACCCGTGTCACGATTTACATTGTGTCGTTGGCGATAACCTAGCACATGAGCACACATTTCAATTAGATTTCAGCTCTAGGGATTATACATTCACACAAACGTTAAATTTCACAAAAGACATTCATTGTCCGTGTGTAAAAAACAATGCCCTATTATGTCAGGCCCACTCACATACTGCAAATTGGGAGTGGTATCCTGTGGATAGTTGTTATAAGATGTAACTAAATTGAAAGTATTCCTTTTTACCTGTATGGGTGACTTCGTCATCGATCATCGTTCATGTTGCGTCGTCATGTCATCGGAAATAAGCGTGAAACGTTTGGGCCTCAAAGTATAGAACGGACGGGTCGAGAGAAGCGGCAAGTATAACAAAATACATTGGTCTCCGATATTCCCCTATCAGTGACAGAATCGGGACTGGAGTTAAAAGGTCTATAAGATCTTCTGACACGTTGGACAACGGCCATACTGGAAAGGGATCGGAGGGTTAACAACTTTGGCGACATTCAAATACTTCGCACCGCAGTGAAAATTTTTGATTGGATGGGTCAATCAGATTGTGGCACAAGCAATACGACAGATTATAGACAATGAGTTCCGCGTTTCTGAGAAAAGTGAGGAGCGCAGGGAAGGCAAGGAACCCAAGAATCTCGTGTCTGTAGTTAGACGCAGGGTGGTTAAATAGAGGAGGAGAGCTCTAGAGGGGTTTTTTGAGGTTGAAGCGCAGAAAGCTTAAAGTTCCGTACAGCAGGAGTATCTCGCACACGACTAGCCATCATACAGTTCAACAGGTGGGTAATTAGCTGTCTGCAATATTGGACAACGCTCAAAAGCATTCAGATCACCGATAGAAGGTGTTAGGAGTAATATCGTTACTAAGTTGAATCCGGAGTAGTTTCATTTCCAGAAGATGTTCCTTTAGCAAAGATAGTATGTGAATATGCACTAAGCTTACGATTGCTTCGAGATCTTGTCATCGCTGAGAAGCAGGAACGAATGTACCTATTATTAAAACAACCAGATTAAATCTTAGGTATGCGATGTAATCGGATAAAAGGCTTACTGGCCAGGGGATCTAAACAAGTATGAAATAGAGTAATCTCAAGGCAACATGTCGCTTCTTGTATCATTCTCCGATTATATGGGACCACAAATAAAAAATATCCTCGTAACAATTCCCCAGGCGCAGCAGACTAGGAAAATCCCAAGGGACCTCCTGGATGTCAACAGAATCTGGGCGATCTTGGTAGATATCGAAGTAATCATCTTCTACCCCCCATGTCCGAAATAGGTGGGGAATCAGAATGTCAGGTGGGGGCGTTAGCCGGGAGTCGTTGGGGAGTGAATGAAGAATCCCGTATTCACATGAGGTTGGATTTCGTGTTAATTCCGTGATCCAATTATTTGCTTAATCTTCTGTAACTTTTTATGGTGAAAGAATATAATCCAACAAACAGGAAATCTCCAGTAGAGCAGACTCACCACTGATACCGTCTCACTCGAAATTCGAAGGTTGGTATGCTAGAGCAAAATTATCTCCTATAAGCAATACATTAGTTCCGGGGTTAACGATTAACTCATTTTGGGAGTGTGTTGGTGGTTGGACACGGAATTGAACTTGACGGGAGTTGGCCACCCTGACTCGATGAGCGGAGACTAAAATTTCGGAGGTTGAAACAGTGGTTACCGCCACAACTCGCACCAACACGCGACGTCTTCCCTCATTTTTGGGTGGCATATTCAATAATCCCATCATCAGTTAATGGCTGAAAAGTCTCTCACCACTCCTGGATGCCGGCTTCAAACATCGGTTCTACTTCTGCGTCTGCCCCGCCGAACGTATATCAACTCATCAACTCTGACTCTTAGGCCACGCAATAATACCCTCCATTCTAACTTAATAAGTTCTGTGACATGCTGGAGTTCACACCCTGCGACTGCCACGAAGACGCTACTTGTCCACACCTCCTGCCGTACAAGAAAACTAGGCACTGGTACGGCTTGATACTTTTACCGGCGATCGCCACTGTCGCCCGGCGCGCGAGCACCCTGTAGGCTGTAACACCGTAAATGAAGGAGTTCTCGTAAGTAAAAGGCGTGTCGTGAGGGTGCTAATCTTGGTCCCACAGACATCCAGCAACAACCTCTACGCCTTACTTTAAACTCTATACTGAATATACACGTGCGTAGAGTCTAACATTTTCGGATCTTTTAGACTGTGGTCTACCCTAATATAAATGGGATTGAGCACTAATGATTGAGGGTCCCTCCATAGTGGGATACATGTTCAGTGCATTGTGAGCCTTAGGCTTATAACCCTTTCCATTTCCTTGGGGTTCATGTCTTATCCTGGTGTGGACTAGGAAACCTACCCTCGAGTACTAAGGTACAGGGTCATGAACAGCTAGACCTGAAATTTTACCATCTACCGAGGTACATTTCTGTCAACTTTTCACGCGAACCGAATTGTGTAAAATTAATCGGGTGATATCTAGGTGTAATTCAATTGTATGATAGGGTTGTGTGACTTGAAGTCTACAGGATAACTTGCCCACGGATTGCCACCAGGGCAAAATAGTCTATTCACTAATTTTTGGATCCGAAAACCTTTGGGACTCTCAGACCCCTTAAACCAGATTACCATCTATATTAACTCACCAACTTGGGAAACATACTTCAAGTTACCTGGTGACGGTACACATTTCACACTTGACGTGCAGGTACTATATGACCCTGACTGGACGAAGACTTATTTTACGGATTTCGTAGTTGAAGAACCCCACCATCCGCTCAATTGCTCGCTTCTTTCAAGTTTTTATTTTCAATTCTCGTAGCATGGGCCTTAGTCCCATGTTCGTCGAAACATCTGAAACCGCACAAGAGATGTAAGCTCTCTTGTCATTCTTTATTGTTTATAGACCCCACACTCACATTCACTAAATGTTCCCAAACTTTAAAAGACTCGTTCAGAATTGCCTCCATGTTTTTGCCATTTGTATGAAGAATATCTATGGGGGAACACTTTTTGTCCGCTGACCTTCGTTTTATGGAAAATTCACAGCCATTTTATTTTATGACCATGTAATCACTCTCGGTAAGCGTATATTTCGCTTTCGCAAATTTCGCCTGATGGTTTCTAATGTAGACCGCGAGATCGAATACATCTGGAAACGGCCTAAATCAACCAGCTCCTACTATTTCTTCCTGAATAGATACGGTGCCTTTATAAGCACCATCGCGGTGACGGTTCCTAGTTTCACAACATTACCAGTTAGGGTAAGCAATTCGAATAGAATAATTTCAACCCATATTAATGTTGATTCATTTAGAGGTTAGGATTCAGATCCTTGATCTTCCTCTTGACCGAAATTAATCAATGTATATATATAGCTGCAAGGACTACAACATAGTGCGACAAATATTATGGACGACCAATCAGGGCATCATATGTTGTAAGTCAGGCGGCCCTTGTTTCGGAACGATAACGCTAAAATTACCTTCGTCCTACCATTCAAGTCCTACTCTCATTAAGGATTTATGCACTCTATGGTCGTTCACGACGTATACGGACCTTCATCTGGGGCGCCGCGGCGATTCTAATCACGGTGTTTTTTGTGCGTCGACGCTTCGAAGTTACTTGTCTCTCGACATAACACAAGGTTTCTAAGTCATTGTTATTGCGTACACAAAAAAGTGCCCCTGCTCAGGGAGCACCTGGGTGTCATTTTGGTATCCCTGGTACAACGTTCGTACTTGGATATTTTGGGTTTTTCATGTCTTGATCAAACACAAATGTTTACAGAGCCATTCGTAAACTCCCATTCTACTTCATTTAGCCCAACGCTTATCATGATGCTACTAAATAGGTGTATCAGGTGTCTGGTGGTCTCTGTTTATCTACGACGCCCTTTTATTCGCTCTCACTGTGTCGAAAACCTGGACGACCAGGAAATCCTACACTTCTAGGATTCCATTTGGTCGTATCTTACTCAGGGATGGTCAGTCATAATTGGCTATTATAGCTAGCCCGCCTTAATTCTCTCACTTACAGGCTCCGTGTATTTCGGGTGAGTATATTCTTGGATTTGTTATACTACAGTCATAACCTTCTCCAGTGTCATCGCCTTGTCAAATTTCGCAAATATACTAACATATTATGTACGTATAAATACCTCCATCGTATGTCACACTATTCACTAATACACTTCACAGTTATGTGGGGTACGGATGTTTCTACCATGACTACCGTCAAGTTGACCAAGATATTGTTAAAGCCGTTCCTGCGGGGCGGATTATCCACTTTCTCAGCTGAGTAAGTTTATAAACCTTCCTCCAACTTCACCGGGGATCTAAAGATATTGAACGCTGTAGCATATCAAGCACCATGATGACCCATCTCATGTTAAACCTCCACGAAGCGGCCCACACTGGTATCCACACCACACTGGAAGCAAGCCGTGTCGAGTTGGATACCCTATGGAGTGAGGCCCTCGACCGGCGTTCACTGGCTTCTCGTGATTTGAGGACAAATCCAGATGAGGAAGGTCCAGACACATGGAGAACAGGGAACCATTGAATCTCAACACAACAAGAATATTTGTATTATAGCATAAACACCATGTCAATGGGTATGGAAAGCATTTTCACGATCGAAAGATAAAGCTGACGTCTGAATGTGAGAGTAACGTAACACTGGCGGGGGAGTTGTCTCCATCAGCGGAGAAATTAATATCTCCTGGGCCAGAGAATGTGGTGTTATGACGGAAAGACCCTCATGAGTGGATAGGGCAACCACATAACTTGTTTCCTGTTTCTAATATCAAGACCGCCGTTAAATCTGACTGCACCGAGAAAAGTGAAGTGGGTTGCAGTATAACCACACTTACGCTAAACATTACCCACTGTCGTGTGGCAATTCGATATCCTGCGAGCATAATACATTCCAAGGTTCCGAGAAACGCGGTGGTAGTCGCGCTCTATTTAGTAATGTTCCTTATCCATATATATAGTCCTTTTATAAATCTTGCTTAATTCCGAGTTCCTTTAAGACCTCTGCACAGACAATCAACCAAGCCTTTCCGATCTTTTCAAAGTCCTCCAGCTATTCACCCGAATAAGTCAAGCTCAGTAACACACTATTGAATTCCATACCTCAGTCCAGACTTGAGCACTGCATCGCGTCCACCAAGTTCCGTTATGGTAGAAATGTGCAGAGTAGGCCTTTTGCTCCTCCAGCATTTTCTGCTTGAACTTCAGGTCGATTTCGACCGTTGGGAGGACGCTACTCGGAAAGGGGAGCTCGACGTTAACCTGGTTCTTGGTTATAAGGGGTTAGATAGAACAAATATCTGATCCTACGAACCATATTCATGGTCAGATCGCCCTCAGGATCAAGGACACGAGTTCCAAAGATCTCAGCCAGGCGCTTTCCGCCCTTCACGGCCATGTCATGACAATACGCATTGATCTTGGCTTCGCCGCCAAGCCAGTTCCTGAACTCCAGGGCTGAGGTTTCCCTGTCAATAGGAACGAATGATAATGTTGAGGTTACATACCAGGAGCGACACTTAAATACGGAGCCCAATCAATGGTTCCGTTCCCTGTATTCAGGTTAACTCGTCTATAAATAAATCAAGGGATTCACCATACACTCATATTGGATGACAAAGTTAGGATCGGTCCTATCTGCCGGAGAAACATACGTGTGAGAAGTTGGGATGGACGTCTTAACAATGTGCTGGTTCCTGGATTAACCATATCTTTAGCAGCCTTACCCAGTTATTTAATTGAAGATATACCTCTCGGGAACGTAAAGCACAGAACAAGAGCGCTTGGCAAACAGCCATTTGTGACAGTTCTATGACATAGTATATCAGGAATTGATAATTATATCTCGTGAAGAAAGAACCCACCGAAACCCAAAAGTCAGGCTGTGAGTCACTCAAGTTCGTTTCTTCTTGGCCGATGGAATGCGCGGCATCAATAACGCTCCATACGCCTTCCTCCTTACAGATCTTTACCAATTCCTGCCAAGGAAGGAGCACACCAGGGTTAGATACAATACTATCAATCACTGCCACCGTCTTTTTGCCCTCAGTTTTTGGAAGCGAGCGAAGGTGATCCCGGAAACGCGTAAGAATTTCCGCGTGCGTGGTGGGAAACTCAGTGACAAATTGAGCCACTGCTGGGTGCGGGGCAACATCGCTAATATATTTCACCGTCTTAGATACGGATAAATAGGTCGTGTTGACTTGAGAATGTATCGTTAGCATTTCAAATGTATTAAAGCTGACAGAGGCTTACATGGAACGATGATGTCGCCCGCTTCCCATTCAAAATTCCGTAGGACGATGTTTACACCCGTGGATGCGTTTGGAACCAATACACATTCGTCGACGTTCGCCCCAATCAACTGAGAAATTCTGCGGCGGATATCGATCAGAAGGGGCAGGTACGCGATGCGATGGAAGTGGTCAGGGTTCGCCTCGATTTCTAGTGTCATCTTGTTGATTGCAGCAGTGACGGGAAGTGGCGTTGAGCCATAAGACCCTGTAGAATATGTGAGGCACGTCGTCAGGGGTTGATCGCGCGCGAAAGTACATGGTGCGAACCATGATTCAGATTAATGTAAGTTGGATCGAACCCAAAATACTTGTGCATCCCATGGCCAAAGGACGGAGGAGGTTGCGTGTACAGCTCAACAGAGTCCAACTGTTCTACGCTCATGGTGGTATGAATCTGAAGAACTTGATGACTCGTTCGGATCATGCGTTCCAATTTTGAGGTGGAAAAGTGCTTTAAGCGTGAGTGACTATTTATGTCACGAAAATCACATGCTATGTCACGTACGCGTCGAGAACCCGACGCGACGCGGCCTCAATCTGCCTGACAAGGACAATGAATAAATGGTCAGTCGTGGCATATTCCATTCGAGGGAAATTGCGCTATATCAGAAAGATTTCTTTTATGGTCGCGGTTTTGAAAAGTTGGAGGGTTACATTCTTCCAACTGGTGTACCCAAGAGAGCCAAGTAATACTCAGAAAAAAATGTCCCACATCGGATCGTTTACCGAAAAAGTATCGCGCGAGTATCGTGGAAGATAAACCGAGAGTTGAACTCAAAGATTGTATATGGTGATATTTCAAAGAGGTGCGACGTGCAAGGTTTACGAAGCCCTCGAATCCTAGAGTTTGTACACCCAGATAGCCGCTATCGCGACATTGACACGATGCTACGCCATATAATCAAGGGAAAAGAACAAGACATGAGAAATCTAAAGGTATCAGGACATGTGAAAGATAAGGAATACGTACGGAAAGCAGGAATCTATGTCGCGAACTGTATCATCATGTGTCGCATATATATGCTTCTCAAACCCGGCGGTTGCGTCTATCCGTTCCCCCCGATGTTAGTCAGCAATAAGAAGCTGACGACAAGGTGTTCGAATGCCAATCCTACGAAGATGACCATAGGAGGGAGCAGCCGGGCCACGAATCGAGAGCTTGTAAATAGTAACATGGTCGCAGCCGTTCAAACACTTTCATGGTTTATATCAAGTTGAGGTAGCCCACGTCGCGCTCAAATGACAACCCACTTCAATTACAGTGACGAGGCCATTGAAACCGTCCATCGAAAAAAAGATTGATCTGTCAGCTTTAGGGTGGCTTGTAATGGTCATAGATCGACGGCCCCACTTCCAGAGCAATGGACATGGAGTGAAGGTTGCGGGAGGCCAGACATGGTTCGCGATGAGGCTTCGGAATCGAAAAAAAGAAAAAGCTGGCTTCACGTTCCTGACACGTGTTCCCACGCGACGCGAGGCATCCCGTGATGAGCCTAGATTCGTCCATCAGACGGCTATTTAGTATTTTGACCTTCCCCATCGAAAGCTTGTCTTCCAGAATTTTTGTTTGACCAGGATTCTTCCTGGGACTTTGTTTTCCTCATTTTATTGCAAGTAGTCGGGTTGACCGCGTAGCAATTCAATTTTTACATCCACAAGAAATTCATACAGCACTTATCCATATTTTCGACTCCAAGGATGGTTTCTGGGCCTAAACTGCAGCCCAAAAATTTGCACATCTCAATTTGGACGCGTTGAAATGGCAGGACTTCGATTATGGCTCGAAAAAAAGGCGGATCCTCCGTCCTTCCATCGGCCGTTTGTCTACGCCTGCAGGTCAAACACCGTCGAAGCCTGCCCAAGTTCCGAATCCCATCCTTCGGTAGCACGAGTCTCGTGCTCACAAAACTCCAATTCTGCTTGTCATACATTCACGGTCGCTTTTTTAACGGTGAATTTTGAGGATAGGCACCATTCCACTCTTTTCCCCCTTCGCTCTTTTTTTCTCCTTGTAAATCGTCTCGCCATGTCCACTCAGTCCCTCGTTCTTGACAACACGTTTGTTTTGTCTCCGGTTGTTTTTTTAAGGTGACTGATTACGGCTATATGCGCTTATTTTCCAGAATGGGTGCTGCCTTTATTGGGGTTGTTGTCGCAGCTGCGTAAGCCTTTTTTCTAAAAAAAATTATATATTTCTCGCTTCTGATTTCGCCCACAGACTCCTTGGAGGTATTTGCTACCTAAACATGGTTATTCATACACATAACATACTCGCAGTTTCTCTCGTCCAAACATGGTATTATTTTACACATCAAAAAGATAATTGGCCTCTCAAATCGCTGGTAAGCCTCCCATTTTCTCTGCTGGGTATCGAGGTACATTTCTTAACGCTCACCTTAGGTGGCTGCTGTTATGTGCTTTGACACTGTACATCAAATGTTGATCTCGCACACCGGTAAGCTATCCCCTGAGCGTACGGTCGTTACTCATATCGTGACTCTAGTCTACATCTACGTTATTACGAATTTCAACAACCCTGCTCAATTGGAAAACCTCGTCTGGTAAATCTATTGGACTATATATGCGCTCTTTTTCGTTACTAATTATCTCATTCAGGAGTATCCTGGTAGGTGTCACGAAAAATTCCAACGCGGTCGACTTTTGACAATAGTTGAACCCAAGGTCGAGGTCTTATTTAACGTATGTTCTCATCTTTGCCAAAGTTCCAATTTCTTGTCCTCAACGTAACCGTACCACAGGGATTTACCGCACTCCTCGTACAAAGGTGTGGTAGAGCGATAATTTCTATCATCATTTATTCTAAGCACTTTCGTAGCTTCCTCACTATGCGAGTATGGCGACGTAAGTGGCTTTCCGGATAATTTATTGTAATAAGGTACTTACTATCTGCATCGGGACTACAGTCAGCAACAAAAATATATGGCTGACGAGTGTTGTGGTGCGTCGCGTCCACGGAAGCTAGCCATTGTCCTAACGAATTGAAAACGCCTTGTAGGTCGCCCTTGTCGCTGGCGAATTTGGTGCGTTCATCATTTGAATTTGGGTGTATGCATATTCAACTAGAGATTACAGGATGTGTGATCGGTGAGTTTAGCCTATTTTTCTCCCGAGAAACTCGTTTGAACTCGGCCAATTAGCCTTTGGAGCTATGTCGTGAGTATCTCGCGTTGTGCTTCCACGTCTCGTATCAATCTGTTTACCGTTAGGTTGGGCTTCCGCACGTTCGCAGAGCTCCAAACTCTTAAGGTACGTCGAACCTTATAGACCCGCGATTCATGTCTCGACCGACGAAATCTAGTATCTTTCAATTACTGTGAACGCCCTCGCAGCTGCGGGGGATGTACTCATCGCGGGTATACTTTGTACCCTTCTTCACCGGTCAAGAACTGGCTTCCATCGGTAAGTTCAAGCCCTCCAAAGTTATCCACTTCGTTGACCGCGCTTTCTTCAGATCGGATACCATGATCAATAAACTGGTAGGTAAGCTACCTTGGAAGGGTAAATTTATCGCTGATCACTCCACTGCATATCAGATTTTGTTCGCTGTCAATACTGGCTTCTTAACTAGGTCAGTATCTTCTCGTCCCTCGATAATTTTAACAATTTAGCTAAAATTGCTCTTCGGCCCGAAGCCTCTTTGCCGTTGCTTCCTTGATATCTGTGAGTGTGACCTAGTTCTTCGGACGAAGTGGGTCATGATCTGACGCACAATTCAACAGATCGTTGTCGCGGGAGAAACTTTCCTGTACATTGCGTTCTTCTTCTGTATGGGCCGCCGTATGTCCTTTGTCCTTTGTCCCTGTCGCAAGTGTTACTTAGTTGGCGTTACCCTTCCATTGGTAGTTTATTCGAATTCCCTTCTCGCGACCCTCAATGCTCGCAAGATGATCCGTGGTGCCGCCGATGGCATACAGAGCACGAGTGACAACCTTTCTCTGTCTCTACGAGATTTCCCTAAGAACGGGACAATGTCGTCGAGGGTGAGTCTCACTGTTTGATCATTGCAATTGTTATGAAAACATATACTTAGCCTTCTATCAGCGTCCGACGAACATCTCTATAAAAATCGACACTACGAAGGAGTTTGTGACCGATTCTGACCAGGGCCACGACGCCGGGAAGGCAGAGTCGGCTCTTGTGAGTATAAATGACCGCCTGAAAACGGGTCGCTGATGGGGGAGCAGTCGTCAAGCTCCACAACTTGCCCCTTCAAAGACGATCCTAAGGTTTAGCCAACGAACTAACTCGAATGCTGTGCATAATTTTCTGTATCTTATTCGTATAAAGTGAATGCCCGGAAGTATGGCTTGTGCTGGGGTGAGAGTAGCGTGTAATTGTTTCTTGGAAGAAGGGTGATACATAGTTGGGGAAGGAGGAAGGACAGATCTTGAAGCTTGGTCGGCGAGCGAGAGTTCGAAATGTATGATTGCTATGTAGCCATTGCCACTGTGATGTAGTGTACAGAGCGCTTTTGAAACATCAACTTGAAGTTGCTGGAAAGAAACTGGGAGGTTATGTTAAAATTCTGTGGATGAGGGGCATTATGCATCGATAAAGAGCTGTGACTACGAAAGCGAAGGACTGCGCGACATAATTTATAGGATTACAGGACGTACAACTTGAAAATTCAGCCTTCTTCCATTGCGTCTTCCTCCTCTTCTCCCCCTTCTTCTTCTTGTGCTGCACCGTTCCACCACGCTACAGGCCCAAGCCCCTGCTCCGCTACCGAGCACTACAGTGTCCATCGGAATCAGCATCAATTGGAAAACGGACACTAACGCACTCACAATTACATTGTATGGAGCCCGTTTTGCCTCTCTATGCACTTGCACACCTTCTGTCATCTTCGGGGGCCCAGGCTCATCATCGAAGAAATCGTCTGCCTCGACGCGTACACGAACTACTTCTCCCTGGTCGATGTACATCCTCTCGGTTAATGGTGTATTTAAAAGATCATGCGTTGAGGTTAGTTCTGAGTCCGGGAGCCAAAAATGGGCGCGTTCGTTTGGGTCACTGGGGCAGTGTGAGAAACGAGTGGAGCATATAGAAAATGTGAGACGGACAACGCGGTTGGCTGAGGAAGGTAGGATGCCGGAATATACATATCGTCGAAGAAGCCAAGAGTCACTTGATCCAGGCGTTTCGTTAGCAAGAAGATAAGACTGACGGGGTCGGGGAACATACACCGAACACCGTCCTGGTCAGAAGATTTGACCTTCGCAATTACGACTTCAGATGCGAAGGGTCTAAATACAACCATACGGAAGACGACTAGGAGGTATAAGTGTTCCATTTAGACATATCACCCGAATGGGTCTGACCTTTGTACCACAAGAACCCATCACCATATCTGACCTTCCCCTCACCAGCCTGGCTCAGATCGAAAACACAGATACACAGCCCAACATCATGCAAAACTCGGTTTGCATATTTTTTATTCAATTCAGCTATCAATGCCTGGTCTACAGGAGCCCCGAAGTTTGTTGGGTGAATTGCCACGGTGTCCTGGACAACACGAGTTAGTTTTTGAGCGACAGAGTAATTTGAGCGGTGCGAACTTTGAGAATTGACAGTACGAACATGTCAGTTGTCCGTGGTTCTATCCTCACCGGGCTGGTTATACCTTCGGACCGCGATTGTGGCTAGGATTTGGTGGGTTCGAAGAACATGGAAGTTGGAACAAACAACTTTTTTTTTCCGATTTGGCGGGGGGTAGATAAGATCTTATCTTATCAAATTAATGTTTACCCAGTGACCATATAACGTTATGCACGTGATGGCGTAAAAATTCCTCCAAAAATTCCTCCGTTTCCCTCACACCCCCGCTTAACAGCAACCAATTCTCCTTTTCTTTCAAACTAGGACGACAAACATTTAAATCCTTGAGACCGCGCGAAACGAAGTGCTAAACTGAAGTGACCTATGGCTGGAGCATCGACACAAAATTCAACTCTCCTCCCAGCCAAATCATGGCAACACTTTGTCGCAGGCGGGTCAGTTGCTTTCGCTTTCACTGACGTCTTTTCCAAACTCAAAACTTTTTTTACTGCGTTTCTTACAGACTAGGAGGAATGTGCGGTGCTATTGTAACAAGCCCGTTTGATGTTGTCAAGACCCGCCTTCAATCTAGTCTCTTCAGGGAGAAGGCTACGTCAGTTGGTGTCATGAGCGGTGGTGGAGGGACAGTAGTCGTGGGCGCGCCACGGTCAAGTGGCCTGCTATACAATTTCGTGGAGACTGGGCACATCTTACGGTGCGACCATTTCGGTGCCTTGAAAATTGACCGTCCCTGACATCAATTACAGAGATATCTACCGTGAAGAATCCCCACGCGCCCTATTTAAAGGTCTCGGACCTACATTGGTTGGCGTTATCCCAGCCCGCTCTATAAATTTCTACACATACGGAAACGGGAAACAAATAATCGCCAACTACTTCAATAATGGACAGGAGAACACATACGTCCATTTGACCGCTGCTGCCATTGCAGGTGTTATAACTGGAACCGCTACGAACCCCATATGGGTGGTGAAGACGAGACTGCAGCTGTCGGCTTCAAATAAGGCGGATGCAGGTCAACGGGCGATTGGTAATAGCTGGACGACCATTAAACAAATCATGCGACAAGAAGGAATACGAGGGTTTTACAAGGGTCTCAGTGCTAGTTATCTGGGCGTTACAGAGGGCACCATTCAATGGGTGCTTTACGAACGCCTGAAGAAGGTCACAGCGAACGCTGAGGGGCAGGGCGGCGCACAGGAGTGGATAGGTATGCTGGGAAGTGCAGGAACGGCGAAATGCGTAGCAAGTCTTATAACGTACCCCCATGAAGTGAGTCATCCCTCATTCCCCATCGGCATTTCTTTGACGGTCCTTCTCAGGTGCTACGAACGCGGCTGAGACAACCAAGCGTCAATGGGGTTGTCAAATACTCAGGCCTAATACAAACGCTACGACTTGTCATCGCGGAGGAGGGGGCCCGATCGCTATATGGTGGTCTTAGTGCACATCTCATGCGTGTCGTTCCTAATGCCGCAGTGATGTACTCCATATACGAGGGGATCTTGCGTTGGGGCAAGTAGAAAATTCACCGAGAAACATCATTACCACTCCTCATCCTTTCTCTCCGGCCAATGTACCTCATCTTCGGCCGTACCTGAATCACCACTCTGCCCCCAGGTCGAAAAGTACACCACGCCACTACTCTTTTAGCATATTCACCCCAGCCTTCTGGCTTGTAGTTTCCCGCAGCTTTGACGTATTCACCACCTACCACTCGCATCTGTACATTATTTACTGCGCACTCGCTATACATATTTGGCTCTACTTTACATATTACCTACATCTATCTGTCGTGCATGTGATTGCGTTGGAGCTATAATGTCAATAATATATCCTTCTCCCCGAAGTATACACGAGTGTTAATTTTGGAGTCGGGAATTTGAGGGGTGGGATCTCAGCGGGAGGCCGTTTCATGACCGGGGTTTCCCGGTCTGCCGTCTTCCAACCCCATGTCCACCATGTAGACTGCCAAATGGGCTTCGTGATTCACTACCTCAAGGAATAGCGGTCTACCTTGCTTCAGGAAGCTTACACTCCTTACGAGAAACGTCAACTGGCCACCGGCTTTTCCAGGCATCGTGACTACCACTGGTTTTCGAGATACAATAGGTTTACGCGGGGTCTGTATCATCTTTGCTTGAAAGACGGACCCACAGAGATGAATGGGTAGCGACGGTGACGAGGTTGAATACAATGCCTCGAGCCTGGGGCTTTTGTTGTTCTATAACAGCCAAGGTGACGGTCCTGTTCCGAGTTGCTATCAACATCCATGGTCTACGTTGGGATCTTTACAGCTTCGCCATTCTTTTACCGAGGCTTCAAAGTCGTCTCCGACACGGGGGATGTTGCCTATTGAGCAGTATTTTTGATTATAGGTCCCACCTTTCTCGAAGTTGAGCCACAGTGTTGCGCCACATTCAAAACTGCACTGCACCTACTCAGGGACGGGCTACATACTGCGTACAACTCCGTACCGGTAGATGGACGAAGGGCGAAACAGCTTCAAGAGCACAATACCCCACATGTTTTGACTGCGATGCTGTGTTAGAAAAAAAGATATGTTCTTGGCTGATTTCGGTGTACTGTGGGGTCTTGCACTTTATAAAATCTACGAGGATACTCTTATAAATTCATTAAACATCCAACGCTCCTACTAGGATCCCATAAATTTCCCCTCCGATTCAATGTCTCGAAATCATACTGAAGATACATGGAATATAGAGCTCATGGAGGCCAACTCACTTCTAGAACGTATTAATGGTGAAGACTTGCATAACCCGGCCATAATTCCTTGGATAGAGACTACCTTATTGGGCTTTCCTTCGACCAAATTCTCCGACGCTGCGACCATACTCTCAGAGTACGTGATCACATTATTTTTTTGTTGCCCTCCACTGAATATCATTTGAAGTACTGCTTACAGGTTTGGGCCCCGAAATGTACCATTATTAATCCTTTATAGTATTCTGCTTGGACATCACGGTAGAATCTATGAGGCCATTGACCAACTAGATGTGGCCATGAGTCTCACCAAGGGACCTCGGCTCATCACAACATTACTAGTCTTCTACCGCCATAAAATTCCGAGACTTCGTCACATTGGCACCGGTCTGCCACCAAGAACCTTCGTTACACCTAGTAGGCTGCGTGAGAACTGGCTGGGCCTCCTGAATTTGGAATATGGGTCCGGCCTGACAAGAAGTAAAAACTTAACCTCAGCACATACCCCCAAATACCCTCCCAACCTTGGATCTAGAAGTTCCGAACCAGAAGAAACGCTCGAGGATTGGGCCCGAAGGCTACCAATACGCAGTGCTTCTCAAGAGGCCGCTGAACTTGCATACTCATACAAGGCTGCATCGAATGCGCTTCAAGCGAGAATCTGGTATCTGGATCCTTGACTGGTTGGGTCATGAGGACTTGACTGAACTTGATTGCTACAATATAGCTTCGACAGTCCCCTTTTAGCTTATTCTTGAACGCTTTTTCTCTTCATATATTGTACGAGTCATATCTTTTGTTTTCCAATCAAATGTTGTTTGTATAACTTGTTTCCGAGGCGCTTGACCCGTTTCGCCGTTCCATGGCGTGCTACTGATCTTTCAGGTACACACTCTTGGCTGATGCTCTGGCTTGGGACTGAGATTGAGGCTCTCGACAACGGAGGACCCCGAACACCGTTACTTATTTTACCCTCACTCTTCTCCGCTCACTTGGTCGAATGTCTATTATCCGAACTCCCAACTCCATCTGGACAATGACTTAACGCTTTCACGATGGTTTCTAGAAGTATTACCGAGTAATCTCGCCGAAGATTTCCACATAAACTAGCTAGGCTCGGTCTCACAAAAGTTATACCAGTTCCCAGATCCCTCAAGGCGAACTCAAACCATACAATTCCAACCATTTCGAAATGTCGACCCCTACGCCAGAGAACGAAAAAACTTTGGCAGATGGCACCCAACTCCCTTCCGGATTAACAGATCAAACCAATTACTTACCACGACGCAAAATCATATCTGTGCGCTGAGGATTTTACTGCAGGACACCTTTTGACCTTCTTAACCCAGGTGTTTTTGGCATGCGCTTCGGTCGACGTTGTTGGACTACTCGATGAGACCATGATTGCAGTGTCGCTGACTATAATCGGCTCAGAGCTGAACGCTGGGACACAAGTTAGTTGGATCGCCACTTCGTATTTCCTGTACGTAGGACGTTCCCCATTTTCATCTTGTACTGAAATCACTCCTCCAGAACAAGTACTGCATGTCAGATGCTTTACGGACGTTTATCGGATATATGGTCTCGAAAAACGGTCCTATTTGCATTAATGTTTATCTTTTTTATTGGGAATCTCGGTTCGGCCGTTGCGAATACCTTTGTGCAACTTGTTGTCTTTAGAGCGGTTCGTTGATTTTTTAGAAGCTTTGGCATATTCTAATGTATTCTAGATCGCTGGAGCTGGTGGGGGTGGGTTACCGACAATGGCTCAAGTAATTGTATCGGATGTGGTATCTCTTCGAGAGAGGGGGAAATACCAGGGTATACTAGTGAAGTCCAATCCGCTAGGAACTTGTCTGTCATTTCTTAAAAGATGGCCCAGGGAATTTCTGTCGCATTCGCAAACGGCGTTGGCCCTGTAATTGGTGGTCTTTTTTCTCAGCATACGACTTGGTTTGTATAAGGATAAATAAGCCTTAATTAATGACTGACAAATCCTACAATAGGCGCTGGATCTTTCGCTTGACTATGCCAATGACGGCCTTTTCAGCTGCGATGGTGTGGTTTTTCATGCCGCTAAAACCTACCAAAGGAAACTGGAGGCGGTGATTACATTCCTAGTCCATTCACACCATGCTGTCCTTACACTTTCCAGGAAATTAGCCTTGATTGATTATCTTGGCGCTTTCTTGGTCCTCTCAGGATCTGGGCTAATAATTGTGAGTCAATTTCAAAGACGCATATCTTGACACGCGAAATGTACCTGCTATACGAAAAGTTGTCCCTCACTTGGGCCGGGTCGGTCTACCCATGGAACAGTAAACACGTACTTGTGACACTCCTACTCGGAATAGCAACGTCAATTGCATTTATTATTTGGGAATGGAAAGGACCGAAATTTCCTCTATTGCCTCGTACGTTTTCTCTCTCTCTCCATTTATCTCTGAGCCCTTATTGACCGCAACTTAGTTCATATATTTCGAGAGCCTGTAGTTGTTGGAGCTGCGATTACACAATGGATAAATGGGTTCTTAACCATGGTTCAAGTATTTTACCTCCCAACCTTCTATCAAACGACGTACGCATATTCGCCAGTGAAAAGCGGGTTGCTTCTTCTTCCATTAACGATCGTCCAGAGTATGAATATGTTTGATGCTTGTTTCTCACGCTAATCCGTTGTTTTGTAGCATTTACATCAACGGCTTCCGGCGCATTAGTGACTTGGAAAGGTCGATATCGGGTACCTTACCTTTTAATGCTGTTGTCGATCATAGAGTAACATATCTGTTTTAGGAGCTTATCCTTTCGGGGTGGGCGATGTGGGCAATAGGGTTAGGGCTGCTCGCAACTCTTGACGAGAGCTCTGGTCTATCGAAGCAAATTGGATATTCCATTTTGACGGGGGTAGGTGTTGGTCAAACTTTCCAACCATCGTTGGTCGCAGTCCAAGGTGCATTGGACCGAAAAGATATGGCAACTGTCACCGCGATGAGAAGGTGGGCGTTTCTTGAGTGACGACTAAATATCGACTCAAGCCCAACGCCAGCTTCGTCCGTAATCTTGGTGGTAGCTTGGGCCTTGCGATCACGGGAACAATTGTGTATGCTCCGATTATTGTGTTTTTCGCCACCCTGTTTCTTATGATTGTTGATAGGAATAACATATTATCTTCCTACCTTTCAACATTGAATCTCGACGAGGACACACGGAAATTTATCCTCGATCGGCCCTCCTTGTCACACACCCTCCACCCTGATATATATCGTGAAGTCGTTCGAGGATATCACAAGGGATTTCGACTCGTCTTCATTATCTTGGCTGGCCTTGCTGTATTCTCTTTCATTACAGCGTTCTTCCTTATGCGCCATCGTGACCTAGACCGTCCTGATGACAAGAAACTCAAAGAAGAAGGAAAGGTGTATGTAGCTCGACTAAAAGCTAAAAAGGCGACAACACCAGATCCAAAAACGGCAGATCTAGAAGAGGTTTAATGCGCAGTAGATTTTTCATTCACGAAATTGGACCACGATTATGACCCAAACACACTCAGAAGAATATATCCTTCACTCCTGTGAGATGTTGGCCTTGGTAACTGAGATGGGGGTGTTTGTGCACATGGAACTTGAAATTCAAGTGGAGGGTAAGGTTTGTCCGGATCAATCACGCGATGTGCCGAGGGCGAAAAGGCCTCACGAGGCTAAATTGCCGCAAACAAAGACCCAAACATATTTAAACCATCGCTTTTTACTCAAACACATTTTCTCCCCTCTTTTAATGTTCCATGCTCACCACCCCTCTCTCATTTCATTTTTCTTTATTTTCCCTTTATCAGACATGTCAGAAAATAACATACTCGATTCACACTGCTAGGTCTTTCATCACGGCCAGTTATGACACACGCCACTCGAACTCGCCGCTTAAAATACTCCAATTCATCGTGCCCGCGCTTCGATATGCGGAAGGGTATCTGCGTATAATCGTAATGTGGATTTCCTCCTCTCGTCTCCTCCAGGTCAAAATTCTATGTCACTCATATAATGTATGTCGAAGTTATTGTCATGAGCCTGCAGTGACTGTCAACAGGGAACCTCTTTACGAACTTCCTTGGGTGTCACCATGAATATTCATCATTTGTAATCCCCTTCATCACCGCGCGGTTGACGTGGTCCCGGTTCCCCAGATTATCCAAGCCCGCCTTGGCGGCGTGCCCAGCACCGATGGTCGGACGCTGTTCTCTCCTTGGGGACGGTTCTTCGCATGTGTTCTACTCTGCTTTCCAGAAGCTTTCGATTTCTGATACTTCGCCTGGACAACGTGACACGTTTGGATGGCGACACCCACATTCCACACTTTTATGGCCTTGGTATCGTTCTTTAGCAAATCACAGCGATTCTTGGCAACAGCGTCGTGAAAATATGACCGCTATCAACACATCTTTTGATGTGTTGCGTTGAGGCCTGGAAAGTTCGAGCACCTTGGCGATGATAATCCTAGGACTCCGGACACCAGGAAATGATGAAATAGAGGTTGTATATCTTCATAATAGACACGTTAGCCCTTGATTCTGGACCGCGCGACACCTTTCAGATTGAGTGGATGACAGCGACCATGCTAAGACGGCCAAGGTGTGCAGTATGTTCTGGGCGTGAGGCCCCGTGCTGTAGCAGCTCCCTTAGATTTCGGGAGCTGCGTGTATGAAGAAAACGGTGTGTAACGCAAAGTATTGAGGAATTTTAGCTTGACTCGAATTACTAGGGTTCATGTTAGTCCCGACGATATGAAAACTAATTACGCCGATTAATAGTACAAATTCAAGGTTCTAAAGCCTTAAATTACTCGTCCTCGCAAGGCTCGCATATTGACAAGCACCCGTTATTTTTATTCCTAGAGGGGAGAATTTTGTCATTCAGTAGGCGATAGGCTTGTTGTAGCTGTCCTGCCTTCTTTTTGTCCCATACATTTTTGCATTATATCAAGGCCCATCGTTGAATATTTTTGCAGTTGTATCGCCCAATTCTACTTTCAACCCACTCAATCACATGTTTTTCTTGAAAATATTAGCGTATCCCACTCTATGGTACGGGATGCAGCAACACGCCAGGGCTGGAGGGCTACGGGTACGCGCACTGTAGACTTAGTGGGATCCTGGACGACCCTCAATAGAAGGTTGATGATTCTTCACGGAACATTTTCCTCTCCGTCACAGCGTGAGTGGAGATTTCATTAAACACGTTAATTTTGAACAGGGATAACAGTAGAGGAAATACTTATAGGCAAGCCTGCTGGCCCTTCCTTTCATCTGCCGTTTAACTCCGGAGCGCCAATTGTGTTCCGTTGGGTGTTTCCCTGATTCCCAGTACCATTAAGGCCAATTCTCTCGATAAGCCTTCAGGCGGTTCGACCCTCGTTCTTTTGAATGGAAAATCATGGGAATTCTTCCGAGTTAATTCCACACACCGCGGCGTAAATGTCGTAGCAACTTTCTGCCTTTTACCCGAACGGTACCGAAAACCCTCTTCTGGGAAAATCATAGGAATCTGCCAAAGTATGTTTTCAAGGGAAGACAGATGGTACCTTACAGTTTGCCTCGTTTTGTAGGCGGCTAATGTTGGGCTGGGATTTTACATATTGATATTCGTGGTTGAAAGTCGAGGGCTACGTACCAAAAGAATTCAATAGTGTAAGGAATTGTTCCAAATGGATTCAATATGTTGGACCAGTTGAGGGTAATCCAGTGATCTTTATAGGTTAAAAAAAAATTGCAGTCTTGATCTATCATCCGCACCGTCCTTCCAGGGTGTCGGATGTACTATCACTTTTCTTGTTGACATATTTGACCCAATCGATAGTGACAGATTGAAATGGCTTTGAGCGCTCTCGAAGTCCACCGATGATATTTAGTTTTTTTCCGTTGACTGTGGTAAGTGCCAAGGACAGATATCGTTGATTCTCGCCAAGGTCCGTCACAACTCCGCAAGGACATTTGACGTGTGCTTCGTTTCGCACCGTAAGTTTGACCGTATCTGTCCAGAACTAAGCTCGAATTTTGTATTTCTCAGGATTTGACAAGGCAAGAGAGGCGTCGAGTCGATTCCGAAAGGCCCTGGCGATTCGCAAATCACCTTCAGGGGAATTTAGGGCAAATTTGGCGAGTATCCGTCCAGGGTTAAATCGCCGGTTCCTGAAGGTTTGAACCATTCCTGTTGTCACGGTTGTCCACCAAACCTTCAAACTTGTTCTTTTCACCAAATCCCTGTTCATATTTGCCACCAATGGACCTTGGGAGCTTCTCCGGTGTGTCCGCGTTATCTCCACTGTTCCATTGTCCTGTCAGTGGTAAATTATGAAGCTACATCATTGTCACCATTTTCGGCCTCCTACCATGAATTTGCGCAGCAGGAGGAAGGAAAAGGCAGGTGGAGGGGAGAATTATGTTTGGGTAGGATGGGGAAGAGTGTCAATCTTGATTGGCGTTAGTACAGGTGCTACACCGAAAAAAGCCTCGCCTTTTTCGTGGCCAACGTCAATGGTGCGCAGGGTGGGATGAGGTTCTAAATGTGGGCCCGATGGGTACGTTCGCCCAGTGCATGCTTTTGCTTGGATGTAGGATTATCATTATTTGTTATAGATACTCTTGGCGATGACACGACTCCCCCGATGACACGACTACCCGCCGCATTGCAAAAAATCACAGCCTTTTTCACTGGTCATCAGTGTATCTATCACGAGGCGTGAACGTGGGGTCGATAACAAAGCATTTGGAGATCGTAGTATAAAAGGGACTATTGTATGCTTATTGGTGGTCGGTACCTGTGTGGTCTGATCCATTGGATGACTTGTGAGTATCAGTTATGAATGTGAATAATTCCTTATATTCAGTTAATCTTCACCTTTTCACTCAAGGAGGCACGTAGTCACCAAATCTTCGGTTGCAGAACACCGTAGGGGTTCTACTACTATATGGCCTGCATTATTCACAACACGGCTAGAATATTAATGGTAAATTGATTTTGAAATGTACTCTGTTCGGACCTCCTGATCCTTTCGTCTCAGGGTTTTCTTTCGTGAGAGATAGTTTTGAACTCATAAGCCTCTCGGCAATTTACGGTCTCTGGGTGTTTGAAAAAGATGAAATCTATGCGCTTGCTGCATCCATATGCCCCTACCTGATACTTGATCCCGATTTGCGTCTAAAGGAATTCAAATTATGTTCTACCACGTTTGACGCAAGTTTGATATGGAAGGGGACTATGCCGAACGTGCTTCGATAAGGCAGCGGTCTCAATAACAGGCGAGTGCCTTCCGTCGAACAGGTTTTGCCTTGTGAATCCGTGGGCGTACTATTCTTATCCCAGAACTCGGTCCTGTGACCTAACCTCTTATGGTTCTTCTTTTTATGTCGTGCCATTTGAGTCGGTGTCGTATGTCCTACCTTCTTGACATCTCATCTTTGATTCAGGCGACATTTGATGCCAACAATCTTCCCAAGCCGTCGAAATTTTTGGATTATGTTGATAGCTTTGAAGCATTGGCCGAGTTCCTTGTAATTTTCTCCTCGCCCCTCAACTCCCGGACGCCCGATTTTCATATCGCTGGAACCCCGGCTTGATCCCGGCTATCTCTGACAGCCTTTAGATTCTCGAGTCAGGGTTGCATAGGCAGCACTCAAATTTATCCCTGTCTCCTGTCTCTCATTCGCATTCTTTGATGATGGGACCTATCTGCGTGTCGAAAGTTTAACGTTAACATACCTTCGGTGCTGAGGAATGCGACTACCGGGTTTGATGGGCTGCTTTCAGCAGAATCCGACATCCATGGCGATCATTCATTCCCTCCTGCGAACGAACCTTATCACGTCAAACCGTTCGTATAAGACAGGTGTAAAAATGTACAGGAGCACCAGGCCCGAGGATGACTATCCTCCAACCACTCTCTTTGGCGCTAGCCTTCACTGTCTTTCCTGTTCGTCGCATTCGCGTTTTCTCCTTTTTCCTTTCACTGAAAAGCACCATTCTATAGCTATCTCTAGCTTCTAACCACGTTCATTCTACCAATACATGGCGACATCGCCGCCAAAATGGCGTTCCGGCCAGCCTCCCCGGAAACTGGACCTCGAAAGGATGTTATACGTTCGTTCACTTGCTTACATATCTGGTTCTGTCCTAATTATCACTGGAAATAGTGACAATGTGGGTGTTCGTACCCTCAGTGGGGCGACCTTTGCTAGTGGCACCACTATGACTACCGCGTCCTGTATCGCATTCTGCGACTCCAAATCTTTCATTTACGCTGGGACAGAGTTTTCCGTACGTTCCATCTTCCGTACCTCCTGAGTCCTGATATTAATGAGGCTAATGCTAATTAACCCATGGGAATATGAAGGCCGAATGCTGTAAGATTTCCCCCTACCTATCCCCACGGCTGCCCCTGATTGACATCGGCATGCATAGATTGCGACAATAACCTACACGGAGGTGTACCTGCCCCTGCTGCGGATTGTAACATGCCATGCTCTGGAAATAGTCTAGAATCTTGCGGAGCGGGTGGAAGGCTCAATCTTTACTGGAGTGGGGAAGAACCACCTCCTCCCCCTGCCACAGCACCAACAATCGGAAACTGGACTTCTCTCGGCTGTATTAGGTTCGTCTTTCATCTTATCACGGACTCTCACGCAGGGCTTAATGACCCATGGTAGTGATAATGTCAATGGGAATGGACGCACTCTCGCAGTCGGCATGCCTGTTACTGGCGATATGACCCAAGCAAAGTGTACCAACGCTTGCTTTAATGCAGGTTTCCCACTGGCCGGAGCAGAATTTGCTGCGTGAGTAAAAATCACTTCTTTCTACCCGAATTGTTCTCATTTTCTGTGATTTAGCGAGTGCTGTACGTATTTAATAACCATTATTATTCCCCATTCCTCAACTCTTAACCCATTGTTTGCTCAGATTGCGGGGCGACTCTCGCGAATGGTGGGGCACCCACTCCCGCGGCCGACTGTAGCATGGTCTGTGCTGGGAATTCATCCGAATTCTGCGGCGGGCCGAACCGGCTTAATGTATATAATTATACCGGAACTGATCTCCCCCCACAACAGCCTGTCGGCGGAGGTGGGGGAGGCGGGGGAGCCCCTGTATTCCCTGTGACTTCCGGACTTCCCGGAAATTGGTCGTACGACGCTTGCTGGGTGTGAGTTTCTCCAAATGAAGAATCCCGTGAATGTTGATTTAGGCTATACTGATAGGGATAACGCTTTTGGACGAGCCTTTGTTGTACAGGACAACGTCACTCCTACCCAGACCGTCGAGACCTGTATAGCCAGTTGTGCAGCCAAAAACTACACAGTTGCCGGAATAGAGTTTGGCAGTAGGTTAAACTTCTTAATTGGACTGAGATATAATACTGATCGTCTCGGGATGCGTTGCCAGCGGAATGCTGTAAGCATTAAGCATTAAACTTCCGAGATGATGATCTAACCTCCCTGCCAGACTGTGGTGATACACTCGTCGCTGGCGCAGTCAAAGCCGTCGAATCTTCATGTAACATGGGGTGTGGTGGAAATGCGACGTACGTACCAACACCCCCTCACCTATATCTCGTATCTCATGACATAATAGTGAGGCGTGCGGTGGGCCCAATCGGCTCTCGGTCTACTCATCGACAGGAAATGTCACGGCCTTGCCTATACCTATACCCTTAAATACATCTCTCCCTGGGCAGTGGCAGTATAAAGGCTGTTTCCGGTTAGTACACACTGAACGAGTTCTGGGATGATAGCTGATACGATTCCATCCCTCTAGCGAACCCCAAGGCTTCCGCGCACTCCCTAACGAAATTGAATGGCCCGGAAACAACACTGCTCTCGCGTGCATGAATCAATGCGCCGCGTTTGGATACCCAGTTTCCGGAACAGAGGTGCGAGGTCTCGCTGCCACAGATAATTGGAGTCGTGACTAACCTCATAATAAACATGTTAATAGTTTGGATTACAGTGCTGTGAGTGGAAAATATATCTGCCAGGGGCGTAAAAGCTAATCATAAATCGCTTGGACAGTCTGTGGTGACGTTTCGGATCTGACCGCGAGTGGATCGACCTTCGGCGCAGAGTCCGAATGCGCATTACCCTGCCCAGGTGACCCCATCCACCTGTGTGGTGGGGGAGACAGGCTCACAATGTATCAATGGAATGGCGATCTGAATGTCTGGCATAAACCCGAAAACACCGGACGCTATGAGGTTGGTTGTGACCCCAAGCATCTCTCATCACATTATGCTGATCTATTTACTCCATAGTTCTTCAGTACGTTTTCTATATCTCAAGTATGAAGTATGTTTTACTTATTTGGGTTTGACGTGGATGATTAGTCCCTGGGTATGTTGCTCTGCCCTATCCATCTTCCAGGTGTTTCCAAGCTAATTCTAGCTTCCAGTGTCGTCGTTCCTCTCATTGCAACAGTCGGGATCAACAACAAAGTCACCTTCCTTGAGAAAGGTGGAACAGGGTACGCTCCCTTTCTCATTCATTATTTCAATTCAACTGACCCCGCTGCTGCTCCCTTTAGGTTCCCGAACTCCACCGGCGCATACGAGCTTGACTTGAGTTTGGCCCCACAATTCGACAAGGCATGGCGCGAGATGCACATCAAGACAGACGTGTTCTGCGCAGGCAGTATCATCTTACCAGACAAGGGTGGCCGTCAGATCAACGTTGGCGGATGGTCCCTTGACTCTACTTTCGGTGTAAGGCTATTCACGCCCGACGGCGTGCCAGGCGTTAACTCGACGAACGACTGGGAGGAGGATTTCCATCAGCTTGCGCTCCAAGTAGGTTTCCCGACTTTATTTGTTTATCACTGTGTAGGGTGTGGCTAACTGATGTATAGCGCGGCCGTTGGTACCCGACTGCGGCGATGTTGGCAAACGGCTCGATTCTAGTCATTGGTGGCGAAATCGGGAGCAACGATCGTGCACAGCCAAACTTGGAAGTCCTGCCGAAGCCCGTGGGTGGCGATACGGTCGTTGAACTCGAGTGGTTGGCGCGCACAGACCCGAATAATTTGTATCCGTTTGTGATGGTCTTGCCTAGCGAGCATCTATTTGTCGGTAAGTTGTGTTCTTTCTGAGTTTAGGGGATTGGTTGTTCGGGTTCTAATCTTGGTATCATGGTACGTAGGGTATTGGAACGAAGCGAGAATCCTGGACCCTGCGACCTTTGATACGGTCTCGGTGTTGCCGAATATTCCGGGATCGGTGACAAACTGTGCGTGTATTCGCTAAACCCGAATTAAGTAGCTTACAACTTACACCTATTCACATCCCCAGTCCTTGCAGGACGAACATACCCCCTTGAAGGTACCCCCGGTTGTTTACCACATTTTACCTTTGATCTGACGACACTTTATAATACCAGGTGCTGCTGTTCTCTTCCCACAACACGCACCCTACACGGACCCCCTCCGAGTCCTTATTTGTGGTGGCTCCGGCACCGGTGCAGGAATCGCGCTCGACAACTGCGTTTCTATCGCCCCAGAAGAACCCAACCCAACTTGGGTCCTTGAGCGCATGGTTAGTCCTTCCCTTCTTTCCGCTGAGCGACCAGCCGACTAATCATGTCGTGTTCCATTTCCAGCCCTCACGCCGCGTGCTCTCTTGCATGGTCTCCTTACCTGACGGTACCTTCATGATCATGAATGGCGCACACCAGGGTGTAGCGGGCTTTGGGCTTGCGACGGACCCGAATCTCTCCGCGGTGCTATACGACCCCACGCAACCACTGAACCAGCGTATGTCAGTGCTCAACTCAACGATCGTCGCGCGGATGTACCACTCAGAGGCGTTCTTGCTGCCTGACGGGCGTATCATGATTTCAGGCTCAGACCCTCAGACCGACAATCCTGATGGGACAGTTAAGTATCCTGAGGAGTTCAGGATTGAGGTAAGTGTGATTCGGGGGAAAGTGGAGGAAGACAGGCACTGATCGGTCTGTTTTTGTAGGTCTATATTCCCCCGTACCTGAACCAGGGCTTCCGCCAACCTGAGTATAATATCACGGAGAAGGATTGGGCGTATGGTGGGACCTATACTATCACGAACATCAAGCTCTTCCAAGGAACGACAGCAAATATTCGGATCTCACTTCTCGCCGGTGCGCCAAACATCCTCTCTCCCGCTACTTCTTTTAACCCCATGTCTGACATACGAAACTTCTAGCAACCTCGAGTACACACGGGAACACGATGGGCTCGCGCACGATCTTCCCCGCGTTCCACTGTGCAGGAACGACGTGCACCATCACTGCGCCACCTGGCGCGGGAGTGTCGCCGCCAGGGTGGCACATGCTGTTCATATTGGACGGCCCGACACCATCACATGCCCAGTGGGTGCGAATCGGCGGGGACCCGTCACAGCTAGGTAATTGGCCTGACCTTCCCGGGTTCACGCGCCCTGGCATTTAAAGGGGCTGTCACCAAAAAAAAAAATAGTTTTTTGATTCCGTGTACTACCTTGTCATGGATCTTCCGTTCTTTGTTTCGATGTTTCCTCTCTTTGAATTTGTTTGGGTAGTTGGATGGACTTGGATTGAGTAGCAGGGACACTTGTGTTGTGTTGTAATAATGGACTGATCATGAAGTATAATACAAAACTCGTTTCTGTTTGTTTCTGTTCCTTGGGTGATGTTAAAGTTAAGGTCAAACAAAAGGGAAATCACGTACTCAGTAGGATGAGTGAATATTGGAGTAAATCCTCATGGTATTCTTTCCATACTCATTAATGTGAGTGTAATATATGGATAAATTACACCAAGTAGATCATACACCCAACCAACAAGACCAAAAGAAGCAGGGAAAACAAAAAACAAAAAAAAGTCAAATAAAAATAACACCAATTAACTCACGCCCCTCCCTCACACCCCCTCCTCCCCCTCCCCAAAACTCCACACCTCCATAACAGTCTTCCCCGCCCTCCTCCCCATAACCGCACACACGCCCCCACCCCTCGCAACCGCCACCTTCCACACACATTCCCCCTCCCACATATCCCTCACGAACCGCCCCCCAACCTCACCTTCCATCCCCGCCAAGACCCCACCCTCAATCGAACCCGCACTCGCGCTCGTGCCTGTGGCATTCAGGTACTCTCTCCCCGCCCCGCCCGAATTCAAGCCCAAACCCGAACTTTTCGCACTGGAAAGGGAAGCAGGACCCGCCCCGGGCCCAGCCTCCCACACCCTCACCCGCCCATCGTTCCCGCCCGTTACCAGCACGTCCCCATGGCGCTGTAGCGCCGTCACACTCGCGTCGTGCGCCACCACCCTGTGCGCCGCGCGGAGTGTTCCCAGTGCGAATGTGACTACGCGGCCGTCGGACCCGCCTGTGACGAGGACGTTGTGCGCGAGTTGGACTTGGCAGACGAGCGCGGAGTGGCCTTGCAGGAGGGCTGTGCATGTTCTGTTCGAAAAGGGGGTTAGGAGGGGCGCGGGGCCGGGAAAAGGAACAGGAGGCTTACCCAGTCTCGGCATCCCACACACGCACAGTCGTGTCCAGCCCACCCGTCGCGACTCGGACGCCGTCGAATGCAACTGCATATATCTGATGGAAATGACCCCGCAGGACAAAAAGGCACTCCCCTGTGTCAAGGTCCCATATCTGGATAAAATAGATGAAATAGAAAGGATGAGTCAGCACGTGCACTTGATAGGTGAGTTTCCAGACATAACACAAGCAGCACGAACACCTCCCACATCAACCAAACCAAAAACCATCCCAGCCATAAAGAAAACAGAAGAACTCACCCGGCCAGTCGTATCGTAGCTCCCACTAACAGCCCTCGCACCATTCACATCCACACACCGCACGCTCCCAGTGTGCCCCCTGAGTACCCTGAGGAGGCCCCCGCGGCGCACGTCCCACACGCGCAGAGTCCCATCGCGCGAGCCGCTGATAGCGATGGGCCGGGCGTGCAGGACGCGTAGACAGCGGATGGTGGCGGTATGCCCGCGGAGGGTGTATATGCATTGGCTGGTTAGAACGTAGGTTTTGAGTATCATATTGTCGGGTTTCGGATTGGATTTGGATTCCGGGTATGAAAACGCGCATATAGCAGTTCAGATAAGCACCAAAAACAAATCAGCAAACCCTCAAACCAAAACCATGCATGGAAGACACGCACCCAGATCTGACATCCCAAACTTTGACCACTTTGTCGCACCCCCCACTCACCACCAATGCCCCAGGCTGGCCCCACCCTGCCGATGCGAACGCCGGGTCTGACATGCGTTCAGGGGTGTAGGTTGGATATATGCCAGGTTCAGTGATGTTGGATTCTGATAATTCTTCGTCGGCGTGGTTTGGGTGTGGGTGTTGGTGTTGGTGGCGATGTTCGTCCTTACTTGGCCTAATTCGCCCGGATTCCTCAGCATCCTCATCAACGATCCCCCGACCGCCTACACCTCTATATGACCCTTTCCTCCTCCCCTCGCGTATACTTGTGCTCCCGCTCCCGCTTCCTTCTCCGGAACTTGACCCGGATCCCGAGCCCGAGCCAGACGCCGATCTCGAAGCGTCCAAGTCCGACTCGAGCCCCATAGCCGCCCGTAAACCCGGCGGGATGAGATGGTCTTGGTATTCGATATCCTCATCTCCTCGTGCCCGACCGCTAATGTTCCTTCCTGCTCTTGTCTTCCCTTTGTCTTTGGATTTCGCGTCCCTGCTTTTCCCTTTGCTACTTCCAGCCTTCTTCTCCTTCTCCTTCCCCTTCTTAGCTCTGATCCCCTCCTTCCCATCCCCTCTCCTCTCAACATTCCCTATTTCCTCATCTCCAAACCTTTCCCTTTCCTTCTCCTTGCCCGTGCCCTCTTCACCAGCACTAACCAAACAAACCCCCCACACACCCGCCTCGTGACCGACCAGCGTGCGCGCCAGCACTCCCGTCTTTGCGCTGAAGACATGTATGCGCGAGGATGCGAGCCCGACGACAACCCAATCGTGGTCGAGTGCGAGGGAGGTGACGACACCGTTGTCTGGGGGCTGGGATTCTGGTGTGGGTGTGGTGGTCGTGTAGTGGGTGTTGTGGGTGTGGGTATGGGTGGTATGGATTGTGTGGGTAAGAGTATTAGTGGTGATGGTGGAGCCGGTATTGTAGGAGTAGGGGTCAGTGGCGGTGGGCGGGTGATGTTGGTGCTGGTGGTAGTGCGAGGGGTGGTGCTGGGCGCCTGTGAGAGGCGGAGGCGGGAGGAGTGGAGGCCCGACGTAGGCGGCTGCGGCGGAGAGCGTGGGTAGCTCGTGTGAGCGCAGTAGGCGCCCGCCGTGCCGCCAATTCATCACTAGTACGATCATTAGTGGATATCATAGTGTAAAGTATCCACTCACGGATAACATAATTCCTTCTGAAATGCGCTCGGTACGAAAAGGGCGGGGAGTCTACTGCTTTCTCTTTATACTTATGTTTCCCAACCGCAGTTCCAGTCTTCCTCGGCACATCACCCCATAGCACGTCTTCTCTTCCCCTTTCCCCATCCCCAAATTGGTCCCCACCGTAATCAGCCTCGTCCCCCATAAAGCCCCATATGAGACACAAACCCCTCCACACCCCCTCATCTGCCCCCAGCCCCCTCCACACCCTACACAAAGCCCCCGCACGCACGAGGGTCTGCGGGTCATTGACGCACCCGAGGATATGCAGCCCGAGTTCTGGCGGGAGTGTCGTTAGGTTGTCTTTTGGTGGTGGTGGAGGGAGGGAAACCCGGGGGTGGGAGGAGAGCAGGGGTAGGAGGGCCGTGGATAGGAAGTGGAGCTCGGAGGGGGTGCAGGACGTTAGGATCGCCGTGAGGAATGCACGTCGGGCTGGTGTAGGCTCGAGGTCGTCTTCATTGTGTGCGCCCGAAACATTTGGGACGCTGGGATCGTTGGGATCGGCGGAATGAGCGCTATGGCTCAGCCTGGTGGTGCGGTTAGTCGTGGTGGGACGATGGCTTGGGGACGGGGCGGGTGAAGGCGATGGTGTAGGTGGCGATGCGAATGGAATGTAGAGCGTTTGAGTTTGGGTTGTAGGGTCGAGCACGCTAGACGGGCCGTGCATCCTGGTCTTTCTCGTCCTTGTCCTCGTCCTCGTCCTCGTCGTCGTCGTGGGTGTTCCCGTCCTTGATTCCTGGGGTTTTAGTGCTAGCGTTGAGCTCGTCGTCGTTTCGTTGAATGTTGTGATTGTGAATCCGTTGATGACGAAAATCGCCGGACAGATCGGGGCCTTGATTAGCCTTATCAGGTACCTGCCGATCATGTGGCGACTCGGGGTACTTACATAATGCCTTTTTCACGCGCGCCTAAAGCGCCCATCAATGCATGACATTGACAAAGGATTTTATATTTTTTTCCCTCTATGAAAATCACCATTAATCCCATTTCACCAGGCAGGTCTTGGTGTGGCGCAATACTACCGTATTCCATCGATATAATTCATATTTGGTTATGTCTATCGATATAAAATTACCCCCGACACAAGCTCATACCCTCCAAAACCCATGTTACAAGGTATTTGAATAAATATAAATGAAGCTCGCGTGAGTATTTCTTCCATTATACTGTATAGGGCGGACCAACCAGCTGATTTGTGTTACCTTAAGGTTGCACTTCAAACCTGTGAGATTCGTTCATTTGCAGAAATGACCAAAACTCTGAGTGCAGGGTTGGGTATGGGTGTGCAGACCTTGTTCACAACAGAAATGGGGCAAATATAATATAATATTCGACCCGTACTCAGTTGCGCAACTGACGACTGACTTGGTGACAATCTGGTAAAAAATGTGGATGGCCCGAAGTTCATGACCATCAACATATGTTTACAGATTCCATTTTTTATATAACCAAATTGGGTGGTGAGCAGGTGGCCCAACTTCATAGAATGTGGTTGCTGTTCATAGTGCAAATGCACTATATCCCCTGTGCCTCAACAGAATGAAACTCGAGAGCTCCTCCGTGGGTACTATCATTATGGGATACTTCGATGAGATCGCAAAGGGACAGTGGTGGGGTATGGTCAAGAAGGTGATAATCACACGGGGGTATTGTTCCTCGTACATCTGTATCAATGCTCAATGATATCACACATTTTGGTCATGTTCAATAATGTGGCCTGTGGATACCTTGACAGGGAGAACACTTTGAACAGGTATGGACATATCATATAGTCCAATGTCTCTCATTTAATGCACTTGATGAGAGTCACTTTGTTGTTAAGGTTCACTACATGTATTTGTCCAATGCTGGGTGCTCATTTAACACGGAATGACATAAAAAATCCAGCTTGTAGATGTGCATAAAACCTGCTGCACTACACAATATATATATATACTCCTTACCCTTAAATCCATGATGTATGTGGGTATGAATATGCTATGGCCTGTGTATGCTGAAATAATGGTTCTATGGTGCTAGAAGTGAGAGAAAAGGGGGTACATGTAGCACTACCATACCTAGGCCTGGGCAGACCTAATATCCTCAGTGTACGCAGGCGCACTAGACTGAATTCTCTTCATATATCCAACATATTATTTATCAACAAATACAAATGTAATACCAAGTGATCCAATTCCAAGAGTTGCTAGCATGGAATCAATCCAAGCTCTCTTCATAGTGAAATCAAGTTCTTGGAGTGCAACAACCGATAGTTCACTCTTTTTTGAGCCTTTTCAATATCCTGTAATAATATTTTAAACTCTGCTGTATCAAATCCAAGGGTCTTAGCCAATTTCGATGCACGCCCACACTCTACAAAAAATTGATTCTTGTCAACTTGATCTTCGATTGGGATAACCACACCATTTTTGTGGTAGTGGTGGAATTGGGTCTCTGCACAATACAAAATGCATAGGGGGTTCTCAGAAATTTTCATTGATATTTTGAAGGATTCTATGGAATCAGGATAATTCCTCATCTTTGATTTGTTATTTATCAGCTGTAGCACCAAGGGCAAAAGGTATAACACTTTCTGACGTACTTTGCGCAGAACAATTGCCTTTTCATAGTGTAGTCTAGCAAAGAAATTGCGAGATTCAGGGTTTAATTGTATAA